>VZSV01000075.1:3352915-3507577 GCA_013398735.1 Nothocercus julius | reverse complement strand
CCCGGGATGCAGAGCGTGAGCGCGGCGCCGGCTGAGCCTCGTCCCGAGGTGCCTCCTCTGCTCATTTCCTCAACACACGCCCCGTGCAGGGACCTCAATGTGTTGGACAGCGTGGGCTTTTCTCCCCTAGTACGATTTGGAGGGGATGCGTTGCTTAGACTGCCCAAAGGTGTGTGTATATATTTGTATATATATGCCCAAGGTGTTGGACATTCTTTTGTGACCTCATTCACCACATTTTATTACAACCACTTTTTTTTTTCCTCCACATCCTACGATCTGATGGTGGTGGAGCAAAGCTGCCCACTCATCCCATTTGCGCTGAGATGAAGCTGGAAGGGTTTTGCAGACAAGAACCGTCCTCGATTCCCTCTGCTTGCGGAGAGCTGAACTTTAAGCTTGCTGTTGAAGTTAATCACACTTTCTCTCATGAGTAAAAAATGTTTTTAACATGAAACAATACTCCGCCGAGGTTTGACAAACTATATTTTAATTGTAATTGATTTATACCAAAAGATAAAATGAGTTAATTAGGGCATGTTACCAGAATTGGTGGCAAGGGAAATACTCCATACAGCTGGCAGGTAGGGGGTAGGAGATGAGAGATTTTTAAAGCAAAAAGGACACTGGCATTTTTTAACCTCCTAGCGCTGAATTGAATAATGAAAGTGTCGTACCTTTGTTTTTTTGCACATTTTTGATATGTGGATTTTCTGTATTAGGGAGTCTAGATGGAGGTTGAATCCAGCCCACAGGGATTTAATTGGATCTCTTACTGGTGCTCCTGCCTAGGATGCGAATAGTGCAAAGTCTTACTAACATAATAAAAAATGCTTCTCTGGTCTCTAAGATTCTTCTTTGTGGTAATTTTATGTAAAATTAGGTTCCGGATCTGTAAAGCTGCTTAGCTGAGCATGTACTGCCCAGTTTGAGTAAGGTTTGGAAGAGGGTCCTAATTTATTGGTAATATTTTTAAATACATCGACAAGTTCAATTTCAATCTGTCGTAAGCAGGTGTCAGTTTATGCAGCTTGGCAGTGGTCACCATTACAGTGTGTCACCATTATGACTGTAATTTGGTCATGGAAAGCTTAGCAAAAATCCAGTTGTCACGGTGGAGGCATTACAAGGGGTTATCTTGTTGTCATCAAAAATGCATCTTATGGAGTTTGTTATTGCAGAGCTGTAAGTCATGGAAGGTGCTAAAAATCAGACGTGTGTTTGGCTTATGCTAATGGGGGATGTTTGGGTGGGTAGGGCTGTGTCAGCGATCTAGTGTAAACCCTTCTCCAATCTGAGCACAACAGTTGTAATTGCTCCTGAGTGAGGCAACTTGTGTTGCAAAAAAACCCTTTTTCCCCCTTGTTTTATTATTATTGTTTATAAAACAAACTTTTGTTCTAGTTTTCCATGGAATTATTTTCAAGGTGGGTTGAGATTTAACAAGCGCAGATGTTTTCCTGCTGTCAGATGATTAAAAACCTAAAGTCATACAATGTTTGAGTCAAATATAATCCTATCCCTGAACATTTCGACCTGAAAGTACAGTCATTTAGTTATGTCATGTTAGTATCCTCATGGATTCTACAGTTCATGTGCAGACTACGTGTGACTGCCTCAAAAGAAGCACCATTTTCCATGCAGAGCTCTTGCAGAGCTTATACACCTCTAGCTAAATGCTGCAATTAAAATTGCCATTCTTGGAGAACTCATTGTGAATTTGCTGAATGGATCCGGACCATCTGCGTCCTCCTTATTGTTTTTTTTTTCAGTTGTGAAAATATGTCATTTAGACCCTGTGTCATTGAGAGAACAGATAAGTAAAGTTTTAGCAGAAATTTCAGTCAAAATAGAACTCTTTCTAATAACAGAAAGTTGAAATAGAAAAAAAAAACAAGACAACGATGAATAAATGGAGAAGAGTTTTTGGCAAAATTTAGTGAAATCCGATGTATTTCACCTTTGTCCTTCTCATCCTTTTGTGAAGTCCTTTCCCCTATTACTGTTGTTTTCCTGCATGGCAGGTGAGGTCGGATGTGAGACGGTCAATAAAGTTTCTTGTATATATTTCAAAGAACAGCAGTCAATTAACCTTGATAGAGTTGGATATTCTCTTGCCTCTAACAGTAGGCCAATACACTAAATGCATTCAGGCTGTGGGTAGATCTGGGAAGACAGCAAGTCACTGACATGCAAATAAATCATATGGAGGTCCTCTTCCCTCATGGCTGAAAAGTTCTTTAAAAGTGCAGTATGTTTTACCAAAAAGTGCTCTAATTTTTAGCGGGATTGCCGTGACTTTGTGTTACTTTTTCAATAACGTAATGATAAACTCATCTCTTACAAGAATGAAGAAAGGGTCATTGATCTGAGAGTCTCTAAACCAAACTTGGGCAAAGATGCAACAAAAGAAATTACCAGACAGACATAATAGACAAGATAATCATCCAAAGCAAAGTTCATTGTTAATAATTCTAGTGATGTGGGTCACATTTTTTGAGCTCTAAGGCTTTTTGTTAGAGCTGATCTAAGAGCTTTATAATTTTAAATCAATCGAAATCAGGAGATACCTTTAAGCCAAGTAATAGCTTTGGTAGAGTTTAGCACTACCTCTAAATTTCCTCTTTGCAATTTGCCTGTAAAGAGTTCTTCTCCAGTAAGAGCTGTATAATCTACAGGAAAGCAGTCATGATATAGAATGTTAATTTTTGATTTTTTTTTCCAGATGCCTGCATTCCAAAATTTCACCAGCTGCATAAATGAGGTCTGCAGGTGCTGTTGTCTTTTGATAAACTAGAAACGCCTGACAACTATTAAAAATCTGTAATGGAAGAGACTTAGGTAGAACCATGTTGGCTTCAGGACTTGAATTGCTTAAGTTACAGTGTTACTGAGTCATATACCTGAAGTTGAGCTTGCATAAGTGAATTTAATCCCTTTGCATCTAATTAGGTTACTAAGATTTGGACATAAATCACTTATTTTTTGTTGAATTGGAGACCAAACCATATCAGAAAGAGATTTTCAACATTTTGGCTCACCATTCCCTTTGAGGTTTATACATAGGAGTTAGTAGGGCATTTCAGAAGCTTACAAAGAAATCTCTTAGTCCATTTAGCATACCTTAATCCACGCAGACTTGTATCTATTTATTTTTTTCTTTTTCTTCATTCTAACAAGAGAATTCACATTATTTTTATATATATATATATATATGTACACATATATATATATATATATATATATGAAAGGAATTAATTATGCCTTTACAGGAAAAAAAAAAGTGGCTACTGCTATTGCCTACTTTTTCCTTAAATCAAAGATGCGGACACTATTAAAGTGGAATATGTTGTCTTCTTGGAAATATTCTTCTCAGGTGAGAAGATAGGTGTGTGTATGTGAAAGGCATTTTATATGCAGAAAGGATCACACGGAAGTAGCAGAATGGAAATTACTTTTTCATATCTGTTAGAAAGAAACCCCTGTAGACGTTGATATCCTTGCAAGGACTCATCTTCACCTTCTATAAGGACTGCACTCATCTAGTTATTTTAAATTGGTTGCAAAATACAATTATATATATATAAAAAAACTCAGTAAAGAGCTCTATCAAATGCACTAGAGCAGTAAATACTGTTTTCAATTAAACAATCTAAAGGATATTATTTTACTAAGACCTTTCCAGAGTTATTTAAAGAAAAAAAAAAGTTTTAATTACAGAATTTCATTTGCTGGCTCTGAAATTTTGTCCTTTTAATGAAGAAGAAATTTTAAAATTACTATAGTTACTTGCAGAAGGCCTCATCCTGAATTTCATTAAGCACACAAAAAGCTCTTTGAAGTGTTCTTTTTCTGTGCAAACGTTATCAGGCCTAGTAGTTGGTATGTTACTAAAACAGGCTGTGGGTCTCTGTTAGGTTACATGATGCTATGTTAATTTACTTCAAATGGGGCCCTAAACAACTATTTTAATATCTAAAGATGTGGTATAAAACTGCTACATATTTTAAAAGCATAAGATGTATCTTTTTTAGTATCTGAACTTCAGTCCTAGTAACAGAATCACAAAATATTCAGTAGGTTTCTGTCATTCTTGGAAGTCCTTGTTTTATAATGTAACTGGATTGCTGCAGAACTAATTACACTGTTTTTTTGCCTTTTTTGTTTCTTTTTTCCCTGAGTTGATTAAACAGTTATACAGTAATGAGATTCAACTGTAAACTACATCAGGAAAAAAAAAAAAAAAAAAAAAAAAAAAACAAGTAATTAGAACTGTATTCTCACCTAAATGCAATAACACACACAAACACACCTTTTCTACAGGTCACTGTGGGATAACAGTAAATAACACTGTTACTTGCGCACGCAGTTACTGGTGTTGACATTGAGCTGTGTAAACCCACGTAGTACAACATAACTGTACAAAGTAGCAGCTGCTTTTTATTTTCAGGAGGGATATGTGTAGAAGGATGAGATGAAAACAAAGAATAAAATATGTTTTGTAGATTTAGTAGTTTGCAGTTTGCTAGTGGTCCAAGGTATCTTAAATTCACCTGACTGGCCTTTATGTGGCAGTTAATCCATATACACACTGATGTTGTCAATACTAAAGGGTAATCAATAATCTCTCAATTCAATAGTAATAGTTGGTCTCTTGGGCCTTGATAGTGGCCGAAGTTAATACAGTTTCCTCAAAATAAGCTGGTTTATCTCTTCTGCTGTTAGGAGAGAAATTAGTCAGCCAGACAAGAAATTCCTGAAGCTGTGCCATCCAGAGAGATTTTTTTTTCCCTTGGATTGTTCTGGAGTGTGTTTGTTCACACACTCAGAGCTGTAGCAAGGATAAATCACTACTTGGCCATCACTGGAAGAATCTGATGTATTAATGCACTTGTCTGTTGATGTTCTTAGTCCCAGAATCTCTCAGACCTGACTAGATGCACCAGCCATATTTGTTAGAGGCTTTTACATAGGGGGAGGAGAGGGGGATTCAACAGCTTCTTCACATTAGCTCACCAGCAATGGATATTGCTGTACATACTAAATCAAATTGCTTACTTTGCTTCCAAAACAGGGATACATTTGTAACTGAAGCAGTTGCCTTCTCCCGCTTTTCCTCAGAAAATGTTGTTCCAAGTAGTGGTGGGTTTTCCAAACACCTTTGGAATAGGTGTCCAAATTCCATTAGAGGTCAATGGGCTTTGTATGCCTAAACCCCGCGGAGTCCTCTGAAAATCCCACTTGTAGGGCAGAGCATCAGTGGGCAAACAGTTCAAGGCCACTTTACTCATTTGTTAGGAGGACCCTCCAGATTTCTTTGATCTTTTCCTGAGAAGCTCCCAGTGCTTTTAAAGGTATAACTGCTTGTTAGGAGGTGAAGAGCCAGCCATGCACTATATTTTAACCAGTGTAACATGTACCTGTTGTAAAGTAGCTATGTCTAAACCTATACTTGATAGTTGGCATTCAGGTAGCACCTTTACCATAGTCCGATAATGTCCAGCCACTTTGGTTTTGTAACGATTTCTGTCTCAGCTTGTTTCATCATCTAGGATTATGACCTCGGGAACACCACAGTTCCACATAAAAGATTACTAGGGTAAAATTAAAACATGTAAGAAACTTGTTAAATGTTGTCAGGGTTTATAATTTAAAACTGCTGTTATGAGATATTGGAACAGCACAAAAGGTAACTCGTGCAAAGGTTTTAACCTCTGGCCCCTTCCATACCAATTAAAGTATAATGTGTAATGAAATTTTAATCTCATGTAATTAAACACAGTATTAATTTTGTAAAACTAGAAAGGCTTTTTAACCTGTATTAATCTTCTGTTTTGAAGAAAATAAGTGTGTTTCTTGCAACTTGCATTGTTTCTTTTTAATTAAAGGAAATAATTACTTTTTTTGTTTATACAAGTTCCCAAAATATTATTTTTCTCTACTTCTTTTTCCCTCTTAGATTAAATTTCAAAAGCAAGTTATTTTTCTTTTTTTTTCTTTTTTTTTTTTAGACATTGAATATCATAGTTTCCTCAGGGTAGGATAATACATTTCACAGATTTAATTAATCAAGAATATGTATTTTACTATAAAATGTTCAATTAATATATCATTAAATCCTTCCCTTCTTTACCACACAGTATCTCCACTTGTAACGTACTAAGGTCTTCCTGTCTTAATGAGACTTGGATCATTCTTTTTAAACAAAATTCTTGCAGCTCATATATATATATATATACATATATATATATATATAAAAGCACATGGGCATGTGCAAACATACACACATTTCTTGTAAATATTCTAATTTTGTAAGACTAAAATGGCAAGATTTCCTATGACCATTATCAGAATATGGCCTTGTAGGATGCAAACAGTATTATAACATGAGATTGCTGATAAAATGTCTGAGGAGGGTCTGAGGAAATAGTTGTAGTCTTACAATTGCTTTCTTTAAAAGTTGAGCAAAAATTGTACAGCTGGAAAAGTTTCTAGCAATTCTGAAAGAGATGCACATGATATCTAATATCAAAAATGGATTAAAAGCTGTAGCATAAGCAGTTTGAATGTAATGGATAATTTTGATTTCTTACTTCCTGATGACATCTTAGTGTGTCATCTGTGTGGCCTTGGTACATGAGTCTTACCCAAATGAAGCACCGTTCTGTTTTGTGGGTATAAGGGGTGTACTGAATGTTTGAGAGTGACTGCAAATGCAACAGAGCATCTTCATCTGCTCTGGTAACTTATGTGATCAAACTTTTACTCTGACTTGCCCTTATAATCTTTTAAAATATTATGGATTTTTCTTCAGAAGACCTGAGGATGGTATGAAGAGAGAATCTTTACTAAATGACAAAGACTGTTCCTAGATATAGTGCCTAAGTTTCAGAATAAACATTGTACTTGATAAGCATGAGATTTTGGTGATATTCTTGCCTTTCCGTTTAAAACTGAGGAGAACAAAAACAGAACAGAAAACCTGTATTACAAAAAGACATTTATTCATTCAGTAGTCTGCTGCAAGAAGACAGGTGAGTGAATCCAAGGGCTAAACTTCGCATTGGCCCTTCTGTATGTAAAGAAAATAGGACTCTGCTCATCTCTCAAATTAAGAAACCCATTGTATTGTCACAGGGATCAGTAAAAGAATGATTAGGCATCGGCTAATTGAAATACCTAGTCTTCTGTAGGTAGCTGAAAGCTCCTGCCTTTTCATAGGAGATCAGCATGTCACCTGCTATGGCCTTGTCCCACTCAGAATCACTGGTTTTCTCTGAGGGATTCTTAGGTGACAAAATATCTGCATGCAATGAAGAAACAAAAAGTAGAGTTTCCAAAAAAAGGTCTCATGTTCACTGGACTCACAAACTTAGCATAAGCTTATTTAAAGAGAACAGAGGTACTGGAAAACATGGAAGCTAAAAAAATAAAAAACCAAAATAGGACAATGCAAGTAAGGGGGAATTCAATAATAATAATAAAATAAAAAGACTCTGCACTGGGGAAGTTTTCCCCAGATTGCCTGCCTTTAATATTAAATTACTGTTTTCTGGCAGGATCATCTGCAAAACTCTGATTTTGTTTCTTCTGTTCATAGTCTGATAATTGAGGCTGAATTCCCTTGTCTTTAATATGCCATATATTCTCCACCTGGCAAAGGACTCAGACAGATACAGATAAATACCCTGTAGACATACAGACAGAGAAACTGCTGTAATTGCTTTCATAATGACTCTCAGACATCAAAGGAAGGCAAATAATGGTATTTAACACTGTTTCCATTCTTTAGCTGAAATGTAATTTTATAGAGTTATTGTCAGGCAGTACAGTGAATGTACAAGTGCAACTGTCATAGTCTACTCATATTAATTAGCTGCCCACAAGAGGTCCAGGATAGTAATGGCAAAGTTCTCCTCATTTCAGATGGTCTGATACTCAGACAGAACCGTAAGTACAATAGCTTGATTAACATAGTTGCTTAGATCAGGTTTTCCCTAGGAGTATGTCAATTGGCATTTTGAAGAATCAATTAATTAGCACTCCAAATAATCCATTCTTGGGTTAATGAAAGTATTTTGTACAGCTGCAAAAACTTACATGAAATAAAAATCAAGGCTTTCCAAAGTGCTAGGGTGGAAGATAATAATTTGGAAAATGCTCTGTACTCCATAGACAATTCCATAATAAAAAGTTACTGCAAGAAATTCAATTGACCAGAGCTTATCCAACAATTGAATTTGTTTTGATTCATTTGTTTATTTTGCAGGCAAGAAGGGTATTCCGGGCCATATAACAGTGAGATAGAAATTGGAACTTCAGTGTGCAATAATATGATTAAAATATAAGGTTAATTAGGGTAACAAAATATCAACTTTTTGCCTAATATCACTTACCACTTATGGAATTCAGATCTTGAAGATAATTTAGTTGATATAGATTCTGCAAGTCTTTAGTCATGTAAATAGTCATTCTAAACTCACGTGAATACTTTCACTGAGGCCACTGAATTTCTGGCAGCCCAGGCGGCTTTGGAATTAATGGAAATTAATGAAATCGAGTGCTCACCCAAGAAAAATTCCTCAAGTAAAGGAATTTTCAGAAATAGGTGTCCACTTTCAACTCTCTTAGCTCTGGCAAGCTCGGGATTTGTACAAATGGCAATTGCAAATTGGAGGGAAGATCTTTTTAAATTAACATACGCTTAAGGGAAAGTAGCACTTCTTGAAAGAAACTTGAGCTTCACTGCAGGATGTTATTGGATATTTAAAACTTTTACAACTTATAGATCACTTTCAGTATTTTCTGTCATATGCTTTTCTTTTTGAAGTTAATTTATCACATCTTCAGCTTCATGTTCACATTAGTGATGTGCCAAACAAGACTGCTTAGATGAAAATGCCGCCTTGTTTCTATTACATGAAAATCCAGACAAATATTACCTCAGACATCACACTTTCTGAAAGTTAAGGTACACTGGCACACCAAAAAGCTGTGTAATTTTAACAAACCATTCAATATCATTCCATGATATAGTGGAATATCAATACTGGAACATGCATACACTGTTTATACTAATATTGGAAATAGGTCTCATTTCCCTCACAGTCTTTAGTTCTTGATCTCCAAGTAGGTCTTTTGGGGCAATTTTTTGACTTGTTTATCTCTTCCATCTTCTTGTCTCTCCCTTCAATTCAAGGGGAGCTAACAACAGAGTAATTTAATCTCATAGCAGAAAAGCATGTGTTTTTCATCTATCCAGTACAAAGGTAGTCAGAGAGATAAGGTATTTCTGTATTTGAAGGCAACATTGCTAAACTCAAATCTTGTGTGTTTCTATCTTGAGGTCTTGTATTGCTTTTTCTTCTGCTAATTGAATAACGAATGACTCTACCAGAACATCAGGAACTATGCTGATGTGAAAATGGGCATTCGATCAGAATAAGGCTCTGCCTGCATTTTGGGACTTGAGGTCCATTGCTGGCTAAGCATGTTCAAGCTTCTGTATTCTGAAAATCTGAGTGTGTTGGCTTGGCTCCTTAAAGGAAATTCATTTAGGCTCTTAAGCGAGACTAAGCAGTGAAAAAAGGATTTCAAAAACATGTCACCGTGCTACTTTAATAGCAGATCATTGGTATGCTGCATCTTTGCTAAAAAAGACTAAATAGGACATAATTTCATTTATCTATTAACTTCTCTTTCAATGGGTGGATTTGGGGGCTAACCAATGCAGCATAAATAATGCAAAATAAAATTATAAACATTAAAAAATTCAGGTGAGTAAAGTTCAAATAGACTCATGTTGGAAATACTGCCTCCTTTCCAGCTTTCTGGAAAGCTTCTTATGTTACTCATTCTGAATCCTCCTTTTGCTGGAACCCACGCTTAGGAAAGTGGTTAAGGGCTATTTAGTCCACATTTGTAGGTCTCTTTTGTTTTAAATGTCTAACTGCAAAGTTAGTTGTCAGAGCTTATTATGGACTTAACGGCAGAAGTGAGATCTTCCTTATTTTGCTAATCAGCTTCCTCCATATCTGCATGCTCATTTTCTGATATCTGATGAGGCGACAAGGTCACTGGACGTACAAGTACTTATTTAAAAACCGACATGAGAGTGAGATAGAGGTTAGTTGGGTCTATCAGAGCTGTCAATCAATTAATGAAAATTATTGAGCAAGGACACCGTGGGGGAAGTGAACAGAAGGAATGAAAATGACCATGGAGATGCAACATAGGGAAAATGACAGGACTGACTAAATGTGCTCACGTGAGTGCTACAGCCAGACATGCTCACATCACGGATGAAAGACAGCACCAAGAGACGCTAGGGCCAGAATATATGCCATTATATGGACCAAAAGACTGACAGATTACTTCAGCCTTTTGTCCAAAAGCGTGCTGAATGCTGCATTTGCTAAGTAAAGAATAAAGTTGAACAATCCCCAGTGCATTCTGAATGGCTTTTGTTAAGGTCCTACAGACCTACTGCAAATTTGTACCGTGTAAAAATGAAATGTCTAGGGCTGGGCTAGAGTTTGCCGCTACAGTCTGGAATTTGAAATTAGTCAAGGGGCTATAGAATAGATTCCTACCTGTAAATAAACTGTGGATATAAATAGTAAAATAGGGCAGCACTACCAGAGGCTCACAAAAGCTCACTTAAAAGCTGCACTATCACTACGGTACACGGTGTACTGGCACAAGACAAGAGTATACTGTTTATCAGTACAAAAAAGAAATAATTTATAACTTGATCCTTGGGGGGAATACGGAGAAATAAAAAATAGACAAAAAAAAGAAACAAGAGAGGAGAAAAATTGCCAATATGTTTGTGTGAATGAAAGATAGTGAGTGGAAAAATGAAAAGAGAGCTAAGTCAGAAGCAGAGAGATACTGACACCAAATCTCTGCAAAGCGTTCAAAATTCTCCAGCTGCCACGCTTTTAATTTGCTACCATTCTAATTAAAATGCAAATTAAATTTATAATTAGCATCAGCGCTTTCTAAAGAAACCTCCTTGTGTGCAGCACAAACATATGGGACGATGGTATAGTGTAAAGTTTGTAAAAACAGAAGGAGAGACACAAATGGAAGGATAGAAATGTTGCTACCAAATAAGTTTCAGAGTGGGAGGGGGCAGGGGAGAAAATGGGGAGATGTGGTGGATTTTCAGGAATGGAACTGGGTAAGTGTCCCGGTGTAACAAAGAGATTGCTGAATATGAAAGATCTGTCTGGGAGTTACTTTTTGTTGAATCAGGTGTCAGAGGTCATGCTGCATGTCATTGGTGTTGTATAGAGCATGCCAAAAAGGCATAAAGGGTCACAGCTTCTAATCAAAAAGTCTATGACCAAAAATGAACCGCTGCTTGCTTCCAGATAATTAATTTAAAAATTGATGGGAAACAAAGTAGTAAAATCACATCATGACTTGAGCACATATACCATTTTAAAGCTTGCCGCTTCTCACATGAAAAAAGCCGGAGTCAATGCCATGGAGCATGTAAAATTTGCGTCCCGTAATTTATCTACCTAAAATTGGTGAAATTTCGTATTAACAAAAGCTTTTATTTTCTTAAAATTAGTATTTTTACTGTACAGCTGTTACTGGAATAAAAGTTAAAAACAATTAGAAAACACTCAACAAATAGTCACTGAGATTTTGAAATGAATTGCTGTGGTTAAATGCATGAGCATTTACATAACTGAGTACTCGGGGCAAAACCAGTTGTGTTCCTATATGTTCACGATTGTTCCGTTAAGATTTGCATGTAAAATTTGCACCATGAATACGTCTGTATCAACCAATCACAGAGAAGAGACAGTGTCATGTGATATCCCAGACCCATCACCACTGAGACACTATCCCAAATTAAAACGCTAATTAGAACCAACCAGAGCATATACACACACTGTATTTTTATGGCTATTATTATTAATCCATTTGTAGCAAGCTTGTGGCTATTTCATGAGCAGAAAACACAGCTGCATTAATCTGATAAATGATTTGTTAAAATTTTTTCCTTCATCTGAGAATGCAGTTGGATACTGGTGCTTTTCCTTTGCTGTATTTTCTGTATATTAAGCAGCTAATGTGGTATTAAAGGTTTGATAACACTACTGAGGACAAAATTGGCTTCATTATGATTGTATTCTGCTGTAGGGGTGTCTTTGAGTCCTCAAGGGAAGGGAGGGGAATAAAACAAGTCAGATCTCAAGAAGAGTAATTTATTTAATTTTTTTTTCCACTGAGAAGCCTTGCAAAAGCTTGAGTGCTTTTAATATTCTAGGAACTCTGCTTTATCTATTAACCAGGCTCTTCATCAGATATTTTAAAATTTGAATGTAGCAGGAATGAATATTTCATAGATGTGTGTTAAGCTGTTACTAAACTGTGGATGTAAAGCAGCATTGTAGGAATATTTTTATAAGTCAGAAAGTCAATTAAAAATGATAAGCCTGTAGCATCACTATTGTGATGGTATAAAAATTCATTTTGCGTGTGCTGTCTTGGGCACGCAGAGAAATTCCGACAATCAAGTTTGTTGCTGTACCTCATGAGGATGGTTTTAGCTTATTTGGAGGGGTAGATGAGGAGCAGCTCTCGTTCCAGTGCCCAGGATGTTGCCGGTTGACACAGTTCTCTTGGCTTCAGTGGCCTGAGTTGTACCAACCTCAGACTCTTTATCTTTTCATAAATATTAGAGAAAACATGCCATTACCCCAATTATTTTAATAAATATTTAAAAGCAGACCTAAGAATGAAATATATGATGTATGTTAAAAGATACCATGCTTCTGCAATACAATATTATATCTAAGAGAAACACACAGCAGCTTCATTCCTTATTCACGATTGCTTCATCTTTTTAAAATTAATGGAAACTTTCAATTCCCATTGACTTCAATGAAAATCTTACTAATTAGCACTTAAGAATAGGCCATTGATCCATATAGATGATGTCATTATCTTCTCTTCCATATCAACATACGTCTATCTAAAATAATAAGGAATTATGATCAACTGAAAGAAGCAGGAGGACTACATCTAAAATAGTGTTGAGAAAACATAAATGATGGTGGTAGCAGTTCCTTTTATTTTTATTTTCTGCGATATCACATGTGTTGTGGGTGGCTATTACCGCATTTCAAGCCCCCTTAAGTTTCTGTGGGAAAAGGTTCTTTTGAACTTCATAGATTATATAGCAGCAAATGCACAAGGGAGCACTTGTTCTCTAACCTAAATTTAAGCAAGAATAAGCAAGAATTTGAGGCACTTAGCAGTAACATTTCCTTTGACTCTGCGATTCATAGTGATGGGTAAAAACTCGCAGGGAGATCTGCCTGCCTAAGACTTGCATTGTGAAAATACAGGGGATCCAACTTCAGGTGAGTCCTGAAGGAATCCAAGACACGGTACTTCTGCAGTTCCTCAAAACTGCCAAAGAAAAACCTGCACGTTGGGATGAACACTGGGCCACATTGTGCAACTTTGCAAAAAGTAGATTAAAAAAACCTCTTTGGTTTTATAGAAACTAACAGCATGCAATTAATTTTTCCAACAGCAAGATAATTCTACCAGAACTGTGATTTAGGAAATATCATGTTTTTCATAGAATTCAGGTTCCGGATATTTGAGAGGGGAGGCAATGAGACTAAATAAAGTCCTCTGTTTGACAAACAAAGGATAAAAAACAAAAAGGCATAAAGGATTGCTTTGTGTATTTTTTAATTGTTGTCCTTTCCTTATTCAGTAAATGAAGTCACCTTTGTAGTGGTTTCATGAACCGCTGGGTAATCAAAATTATTATGCTGCCACCTGTTGTCCGTTAATTATTCTGAGAAGATACTCATAAATCATAACACTGGACAATAAATCAAACTGTCAGGACCCAGGTCAAAGGTTGTGCATGAAAAGTTATAGGTCACCGACAGGGTGTGAAAGATCAGGGTTGTGGAGCATCACTCATTGTCAAGTAACGTTGGGAGAAGTGCCACTGGAACAAAAGAAAAACTAAAGTACAGAAGAATTCAGGCCCAAAGATAGGCTTCAAGCGCACGCACAAAAGGAATCAAATTGACATGTCATTACACTGCAGATCTGACAACCAGCAAGATTGTCTAGCAATGCCCTGACTCGAATACTTTTGTCTTGACTGATCCTTGTTGCAAGTCAAGGCTTCTTTTGAAATGTTTCATGTCGCTGGGCCAGATTCTGCTCCCACAGAAGTCGAGGAGTGTCTTCCCCTCTGTGTATTTGGAATTTCAAGTCATTTTTGTACACTCTGGTTTCAGGGTAGGTAGTGTAAGTGTGTAAGGTATCCAATGTGTAAGGTATCCAGGGTTTATTCTATGTGGGAAGAATTAATTCTCTTGCAAAACAGTATATCCAGTGTTGATAAATAAATAAATAAATAAATAAAGTTCTTATTCTGACCTACAGTCAGGCCCATATATGTCTCCAAGAGGGCTTAGGAAGATAAGTTAAGTCTACACTTCCTTAAGCCAAGGCAGGAGGCTCCACACGGGTTCTGACTATTGCATCCTTGCAGGAGGAACTGAAGTAATGCCAGGCTCAATTCTCCTGCTGGATCTGTGCTCCCATCAGAAAAGGTAGGGGAATATGTACTGCCTTTCTGAGGCGTAGTTTCCCCTAAACTAATTCTTTGCTTCTACTTCCTCCTGCTCTTTCACCCTTCTCTCCTGTATCTCATGTGACTAGTAGTATCCATGCACTTCAGAGTAAGATGGCAGAGCTCAGGTGTTGAGTGTTTTTGTTCTGCAACTTCTCCCTCCCTTCACCTGAGGTTTCAGCAGGTGTTTGTAATGCCCTGATCCATCGGCCTAAACCTGTGCTCATCTCCGGCGTAAATTGCAGTAAGTGGGAGTCCTTGTTCCTCCCTGACAAGGAAGATGGGGGTAGTGTTAATGAGGTTCAGGTGTGTCTGACCTTGCCTGGTTGTAGAAATGAAAATGTGATGGTGGGAAGGCGTGTTCTGGAGAGCTCTGACTAGGATTCTGGAGCAGTGGGTGAGTCAAAAATTTTTTTTTTTTCTTTTTTTTTGCCTTAAAATGTTTTAGTAAAGCAGTTAAGCCTGTTGGTGTGCTCTGAAGATGATGTTGAGATGTGTTTGCTCTTAGAAACTTAGCTGCATGTGGTATATTTTAACTCATTTATCCTGAATGATATGTATTTAAAATAATCACTTGGAAGCAACCAGGCACTGATAGGAAATTGCTGATTTAAAACTTGGCTAGAGGTAAATTGTTTCTGATGTGAAAGAAGTGACTTTAGATTTAAAAAAAAAAAAAATAGAAAAAAAAGCAATAATGAGAAGGCTGTTGGAAACGACTCTGATGTTCTAGCAATGTGATGTGCTGTCTACTGCCTGCTGTTTGAGTTAACTTGCTGTTAGGATTGTCTGCTGTAGGATTTGCAGCTAATAGGCAAGCAACTTTAATTTAAAACCATGATTTATTCCCAGTAAGTATTATGCTTTAGATTTACTTTAATTGAGAGTTTCCTGCTCAAATTCCTGCTGGATTTTGCTTTTTCTTAAGAAACAGTGGCAAAAAGTGTAATCCTCAAAATGCTGTTAACTTCAGCATTCACTGTGTCGTGATTTCCTTGTGGGGAGGCCACCAAAGAATTGAGACATGCATCTTGCCTAAATAGGAAAAGAACTTGTTTCTAAGGTCGAAATTGAGTTTTTAGGTATCTTAATTTCCTTTTGTTTGTGATTCCTGAATAGTTACTTAAGTGAAGATCAAAGGATCATGTTGTTATGCTCCTCAATGTCATTTCATGAAACTTCGTATACTTACTAGATAGTGTTGCAGTGTAGGGAAAGTGGCTAGTGCATGATGTAGTACTTGTAGGAACTTGAGCTTTCTGCTCAGAATAATCTCTACAAATGAAGTTCTAAGCAGCTTCTAAGTGAAGAAAGAGTGCAGGCTCCCTGCATAGAAAGGATGGAAGAAATCAGACCTCAAAGTGAGGGCATGTGCAGAGTCAGGAGGCTGCTGTATTTATTTGGCAGCGTCCCAGTGGTGTCTCGTACCCCGGAAACCTTTTACATGCTGTATTTTCCAGGGTTCACAGGGCCACAAATACAAAAAAACAAAAGAAAAATTGTAGGTTGTATCTTTTTGGATTTGAGCAATTATCATATGAATGTGTGATCTATGCTCACAGACAGAGAAAACTAAGTGCAGGTCAGTGGTCATAAAAATAGTTACGAACTTTCTCTTCAGAAAGTGCGATGTTGCTTCTTGCTTGTTTTTTTTTTTTTTTTTTTTTCTTTTTCTTCTCCTTATAACTCTTATAGGCAATTATTTTTCTCTTTTTCCTTTTTACTTGCATTGGTATTAATGAGTAGTTTAGTCACCTACTCTACTTTCATTTTACATAAAAGCAATTTCTGGCAATTCAGTGAAGGTCAGTGAATAATATCCAATACTTTGATATGGAACACTTACATCCATAAGTAACTTGACCTCAGAACTTCTTGCAGAATCAGGCTGTAAGTGCTCTAGCAGTGTTCCGACGGTACTTGCAGCCTGTCAGAGAAAGGCAACTTTACATTGGGTTAGTCTTCTTTTTACATGTATTTGTGATCAAAACGCATTGAAATTAAAACTTTGCAAAAGTTGTTAGCAAAATGACATTTAATTTTGATTGAGAGGCAATGAGGCAGAACATTTTGCATGTTTGCAAAATAAGTTTCATTTTGATGTATTTGGCATTACTGATTATATTAATTAACTTAACAGCAAGTGTGAAGATTATTTATGATGCATTAAAAATGATTGGACCTTAATTGCTTCCCTGTAAAAACAAGGAAGTTGAATTTCTGGTTGTGGAGAAATCTACTGTTAGTCTTTCCTGTGACTTCTTTCCCTAATAGATTGCTGTCCTTTAGAAGTAAAGCAATTGAAATAGAACTAACCCTTACTACAGAAGTTAGGCTGATGACACTAATCTGAGCTGCTCAAGCACAGTGTTTTGCTTTGCTAGTCTGCTACTTTATTAAGATGCCATTTTTAGCTCTTGACCTGATAATGCAAAATTGTTTGAGGAGGAAAGATCTGGCGAGTATGAGAAACTAGTTTTGATGTTCAGAAGTAGTGTGAACCTTCCCTACACCTGCTCAAAAAATCCCTGTTGGTTCTGGAAGTGCAGGCTTCTTCATCCAGACTGTGCTGTATCGGGTTGCCTGGGCACAAACTTGTGACTTTTTGTGTGTGCGTGGAAATGTCAAGATATGAGTTGTTCTGCAGAAAAGTTACTTTATGAGAGGGCACCTCTCCCTTACTAATTACTAGTTTAATTTTTGGGAAGTGTGACTCTATGTCAAAATGTTCATAACCACAGTTGCTGTAATAGTTGATGTACCTTTATAAAATAATTGTATAAAATATGAAGCTTTCCAGTGTTCTATTTTAGCATCTTAGCAAGGTGAAAGTATTTTCTTTTTGACATTACTTTTTCATTTTTTATTCAAAATTTGCACCTCTTTCTGGTTTAAGGCAGATACTATCTTAGACCTAACATCAAAGATCCAAATCCTTAGCAATGTCTTAAACAGAGCTATTTTGGATCATAATTATAACCACAGAAAAGGAGGCTTGTTGTTACCTTTTTATCCTTAATATATTTAAAATTGCATAGTTGATAGCATAGTTGGTCTGAGAGCATGTGTAATATCTGTTTGATAAGTGTCTTCTCACACCCTCAGGTCTTTTATAGGCAATTTGCCTTCTACAATGAGAGAAATCAGCTGGAGAGGGTTTATTGTTTTGTATAATAGAAAAGAGTGTGAAAATATTCCAGCCTTGCAGATGGTGTTGCTCGTTAGCCCTGAACATACACATGTGGAAATATTGTTTTCTCTTAACAAATACAGTCTCCCATTCTCTCCTTCAGACAGAGTCTATTTATAGAGGTGAATTCATAATTTGCTTGCAGTGTAATCATTAGTCGCTCTTGAAAAGAAAAAATAATGGGATGAAGTCCGTCTTTGAACTTCGATATGCTGAGTGGTTTAGAGATGATAGAAAGGAGATGCTGCTTTTCTCGCTGTTGTCTGAATATAGAGTTCTAGAAAATGGCTCTAAGATTTACTTTTCTAAAAAGAGAGAATGCTAAATCTTGACTTTAATCAAATTACCTTTGCTGCTATGTGGAAAAACTTTGAACATGCAGACACAGCTGCATAAGTGAAAATGTTAGTCTAAAATCTGGTGTACCAAAAAGCTACGTGTGCAACAGAAAATGGAAGATGTGGAATGGCGAGTGCACTGGGAGAGGAAGTCAAAGACCATTTGAAAAGGTCTGTCTGTTAAGTGGAGGGCTTCCTTTTGACTTCTGTAGCCTTTGGATTAGGTCCTAAAAATTATGTTTGGCTGAAGTCGGAGACTGAAATATGGCTTTAATTATTCTCTCAGCAGCAGCCAATAAGAACATGGAAAGTGCTTAGTTTTATTAATGGAGGACACCATGCTGAGGAAAAATTCTTCTGTGCTCAAAATCGCATGAATTCAAAATTAACTCTCAGCTGTCACATCTTAATTGTAGAAGAAAAATGTTAAGAACCTCCTATTGGTTATCGCCTGCTGCTAGGCACTGCAACTGATAGCAGAGGCATTTCACATGGAAGTTTTGCATGAATCCAAATGCTTTGATATTGCCAGAGGCTGCAGGCAAAGATGACTCTTCCTTTCTTCCAGTGCCATACAAAAAAAAAGGCAATATTGCACAACCAATTGTCTTTTCTGCTATAGCTGCTCTTCTCTGCCCTCAGGTAGCCATTATCCCAGAAGTTGTACGTGGCAAAACAATCAGCTGCATAAAATGACAGAATTCAAAATAATAATTTTATTGAATTACTCTTAGTTACATTGTTGTTTTTATATTGTTACTATAATCAATAATGTTCAAAACTTGCCTTGGGTTTGCAGTGGCACTCCACATGGGTTATTTGGAGACATGGTCTGAGAAAGAGAGGTGAGAATCTTCCCTTCTCTATGGTGTTCTAGGTTTTAAATAGGCTCTGTTGGTGATCACCCTATTTGTCATAACCTGCCATAACACAAGGAATTAAAAGGAATCAGTCCAACACATGTAAGCTGGAATGAGATGTGGATCCCTAAAAGAGGGGTAATTAAGGGAGAAAGCTCCAAGTGATGGTGCTTGGAGAAAGTTTAGCCAGTACAGTTTAAACGTAGACATGACAATATGAGAGACTTACAATTCAATATTAATTATATTACAATATTGTCTCACTACAGAATTATTTTGAAAATAATGCCAGTAAGTACTGAACGTGACTCCCAAATACACCACAGAATTGTGCATGTATTTATCTCATTTTCCCCTCTTACAAAGCTGTGTTTAATGGGAGGTGCTGTGAATTGTTTATGTCAATTAAGTATAGCTTATCAAGAGACTTGAGTGTACAGAGTATCAAGCACTTGCATGCAGAAGTAAAAAAAAATCCTTTTCATATGAGGGGCTTTGGGACTTTGACTACAACTATTGAACCATCTTTTTTCTTTTCTTGAAGCTTTGTGTGATGCTCATAGCTTTATGCAAGGCAATTCCACATCCTTTCTAAAGTCCAGCTTTTTGTTTTTCTGGAATTCCTTTCTATGTTGTCAGCTGTTCTGTCTACCAAACTTAGCCATGTTTTATTTGATATCATCTATGGGCAAATCTGTTCTGAACGGATATCATTGAAAAATGAAGTTTAGTATTTGCTGAAGTCTGTACACATGAAGCATTCATCTAATACTTCAGAAATAAGCCTCTGTATAAAGTTAATTTTGCTTCATCTTTTGAGTTCTCAGTAAGAACTGGATAAGCAAGTCTGGGAACCTCTGGATACCTGATGCTTGTAGAACTTATAGCTCCATAGAGAAAACCTTGTGGTCTTTGTAATTCAGCGCTGATGTGACACTGCACAGTGGAAGAAATTGCTCTATCACACAGTGCATCACTGTGGGCGTGATGTAGAGAGACATGCTGATATTCCTATAAATAGTCCATGTCCTGCTTCCATCACTGAAGAATAGATAGGCTTAAATCTGTTCTCAAATAGCTGTTCCAATTCTATCTTCCTATAGAAAAGTCACTCTGCTTAATAACCGCCAGTGGTTGGTGGTTCATCAGGATATTGATTTTAAAGCTTTATTGATTGTTTATAAAACACTGCACAGCCACTTTCCAAGCTATTTAAGTGATTTGTTTGTCCCATATATTTTACAATGACGAGACCATTGAAAATCCCTGTGCAGACTCCCTCAGACCATTACACATTATTAGTTTTCTCTTGCAGAATTTCCCCCTCCTCCAGGGATTCCAGATATGAAGCACCTTCCTACTGCGGGGTCTTACATGGGGTGTTTGTTTTATATATGCTCATAACAGCAGATAATTGTATTGCTACCTGAGACGCTTTGGCATGTGTACAAGGAGAGACTGTATGTAATGATGATTGATGGTTTCAGCTTAAAAATAGTTATGGTGCATTAAAAGTATACTAACATTTATTACCTTTTACAAGGCTACAGATGCTGAGTTTGCAGCCTAGGCTTCCAGAGCTATCTCAAGTCTTTAGAGTGAAGCAAGGACAGTGGGTTTTCTTCTTTTTTTGGGTGTGTTTTTGTACATGTTTTCACCAGCCTGTTCTTTGTTTCTAGTACCAGCCAGTTAACAAAAAAAGAAAGTCTTGGTTCTAAATGCCTGAGCATAGGGACTGTAAAGCTTGCAGGATTTCAGTGTTGAAAACTATTGGAGGAGCTTGAAAGCTCATGACTCAGGGTGTTCTTCCCTCTCCCCACTCCTCAATATGATGCTGGTATAAAAAGGCAAAAAAAAAAAATCAGTTCTCTGCAGTTGATTTTGACATTTTTAAGGGTAGTTTTAGTTTCTTGATACACTCAAGACACACCTCAGTTTTTTTTTTTATCCTATGAATGAAAGCTAATATGTTATTGTTTTCAAATGACCAAGTCTGAGATGGGGTAATGCTGGGTACCTGCTGCCTGTGTATGTGAACTGCAGACCTTCCTGTGTATCCTGGAATAGTGAATTAGGCTAATGAACCCACCTCATGACTGACTGTGTGAAAAATGACATCAAATGGTGAAGGAGATGAAATGCCTTTTGCAGTAGGGATGTAATCTGTCCTTCACCCCAAAATAATCCTTTTCTGCTGCTGTTTAGATTTTGTACTAGTCTGTTGATGACAAGGCTAGAAAGGAATGAATCTAAAAACCTTTTTTTCTTTTGTAGTGTGCTCTTTCAAAGTCATGTTGTAACATGATGCAAAACAACCTAGGGCCTAAAATTTGGGGGTAGAAATACTGCCCAGTGAAAACAATGTAATTTTGCTTGCAAACTTTCAGCAACTAATGCAATGTGCATTTATAGCACTTTATAATACCTACACATTCCACAGCCCTAGCTATCTGAAGGTTAGACCTAAGGATACACTTCAGAAAAGTTACATCAACAACTCTGAACCCTTGGCTGAGAAAATGTATACTTTGAACATGTTGAAACTATCCATATTAAGTCAGTTTAGCACTTTGATTAAAGAGTTTAATCAATCACCATCCTAAGCTGTTTATTAATCACTTTATCAAGCAGTTGATGCATTGCTGGTTTTAATAGAATCCATTTATTTTGATTTCTACCTACTTCATCTTTCCAAAGGGCTTTCTGAATCAGCTGTGATAATAAAAAAGGAAGAAAAAAGCATGGTTGCATCTGAACACTAGAAGGTAGGAGCTTAGACCTCCCTTGCACATACCTCATTATCAACATTCTGCACTGACTTAGCCAATTTATTAAGGGAGGGGAAAAAAAACCCACGCAGCCCTCCTTCGAGTGAGTCTTTTGGTGAACCACACGGTTTAGCTCAGATAAACAGAGGCCATTCGTTTGCTTTCACACCTGACAACCTCATGATATACGATCCTAATAAGATTAATCTCCTTCCTCCCCCCCCTACACACACTTTTGTTTTGTTTAGTGGCCTGACTTGGTGATCTTCTCTCCTTCCCCTCATTGGGTGCCTCTGATGCCTTTGGTTTCAGTCTGTGGTTGGAAGTAAAACAAACAACCCCCCCACCCCACACGTGCACTTTTTCATTCCGAGAGAGTGAGATTAATATAACAAGTGATATAAAGCAAGCGAAGGAATATTTGTAACAAAGTGGAATGTACATAAAGAGAAATGCCTGTTTTGTGCAATTTGTCTTGAAAAGCATTCACCACTTGGATGCCCCCCCAATAAAACATGTACTTTGTAAATTGTGCAGTGGGGAAACGAACAAACAAATGAGCTGTGAACAAACATAAGCCCCAAATGAGAAGTCTATAACTTGGGCCCCAGCTGCCTTTTATTTAGTGCCTTTCATGAGGTTTCACTTGAACTCTTTTGCTGTGTATGATCTCTGAACTTTAGGAATCTAGGGGGATGTAATCTAGCAGTTTTTCCTGACTTACTTTCAGTAAAAAGCATTAATGCATGGCTTTGAAATATGACATGCATTAGCACCTACACAAACTTTCTATTTTGAGCGTGTTCTAGTTTTATCAGCAACATGCTTCATGCTGAATCACCAAAACCAAAGGTTTATTTGTTTCTTATGTTTGTCCCAGAAAGGTGATAGGGGCTCTCTAGAACTAGGAATTCTTCAGCAGCAATGTAAAAATACACATCTAGTTTAAAAT
Organism: Nothocercus julius; assembly: GCA_013398735.1. Lineage (NCBI taxonomy): Eukaryota > Metazoa > Chordata > Aves > Tinamiformes > Tinamidae > Nothocercus > Nothocercus julius. The sequence continues at coordinate 3,484,837 of VZSV01000075.1, read as the reverse complement.
TCTGCTATGTAATTTACATTCCATCCTCTGTAAGATGATACAATAGAGCCCAGAGTCAAAATTCCTATAATGCATTGAAACATTTTAAACTCCCAGACTGACTTTGTCAGATATAGATTGTAAATATGAGCTTAATCATGCTGATTAAGTGATGTCTGGTCTGTGTGAGACCAAATCTCCCTTTTCTAAATGAGGTGAAAATGTTATATATTTTATATGTGCAGAGACATGTTTACACAGTTGGCTGTTCCTGTCCTAGTTAGGAGCTACAGGAGTTTTAAACCCTCTCCTAGAGAAGTAGATCTGCAGAGAAGCAAAGGAAAACTTGTGCTGGTTCCACTCAGTGGTGATGTGACTTGGCACAGGAGGGGTGTTTGCATTGGGAACCTGGGCCACTGTAATGTGAAATAAGTGGCACTGATGAGGTTTCCAATAAATCTTTGCTTTGTGGATTTTTAAAGGCTTGCCCTCTACTGTAAGGTAGGAGCGATGTGGTGCTGGAAGTGATCTGCAGAGCTGGCACTGCCCTGACTCGTCTCTGCACTGGCCTCGGAGCTTCTGATGTGGGTTCCAACTGGCTACCGAGAGACAGAGCGGTCACCAAGCTGACTTGTGGCAGTTCCAGAAATATTAATTATGGCTGTAAACAGTGCTGCAAAATCAGTGATACTGCAGCCTCCCTGGGCTTTGGATCAGCAGCCCAGCTGTGAAAACCACTTCCAGTCAGCTGGCGATTGAGATGGAATGGCCATGCAGCTGAATTGCAACGTTTCCAAAAATGTTAATTAAGAGTGGGACACTGCTGCTTAGCGGCAGCTTTGTAGCCCCTTTGAAGCTGTACTGCAGTTGTTAAAGCACTGTGGCATTACGCTGGTGAAATTAGAGTTGTGGGCCTGTTCCTCCTTGCGTCACCCACGAAAATAGCACTGCTAATGAGCTGAAATGAGACCACCTCGTTCAGGGTCTGAATCAGCATTTCTTCAGGGGCTAATCTGTGTTTGTGTTAGGGACTGAGTAGAAGCATTCAGATTTTTATCCTGATTATTTTTTTTTTTTTTTTTTTGTTCCCCAATTTTTTAGTGCAGTACACAAGTGAGAACCTCTTCTGTCTGTAATTGTATTCTATTAATACACCATATTGCAACGGAGGAGTTCACTGCAGTCTCAGCTCCTGCTTTCGGGAGTTCAGCAATATGGAAGACCCTTAAACCGGATTCTCCTTCAGTATTGGAATTGGGTTCTGGAGCAAGGAATAGTCTTTATCTTGGGGAAAAAAAACACATTAAATTGAGACACTTCAAAAATTGTTGATATGGGGGGGAAGTATTTGAAAACAAATATGCTTAAATATGCACTCTAAAGTTTATGTATGAATTAATTTATTGAAGTACACTTGAGACTTTGTTTGGAATATGATCAGCCAAGCTCAATAATCACTCCCAAAACCACTTTGGCAGGTCAAGAATTCTACCTAATGCATTTGAGGATCTGTTAGGTCCTGTTTATTTCACTTTTTTTTTTTTTTTTCTCCCCTGCATCTGCCTCTTTCATAGCTGTAGCTGTTTCAAATTACTATTCTTAACATGCTATGGTAGAAATTGTGGCTAGGGTGGGATTGTGATGTAAAAGCTGTATGTTCTTATTGTGCTCTGTCAGATCATCACTTAGACATTTGAGATTATCACTGCACTGAACTTCCAATGCTGGGGATTGTGCATATCATCTCAGTGTAATCAATCTGGCTTCAAAGAATTAGAATAGGTATTTCAGTTTCAGTACAAATCAAAATAAAACAAGCTAAATAGCCAAGGAAATTCTTGCCCCCCCAAAAAAGTCCGTTTACCCCCATTTGTTCTGACTAGAGAAAAATATGTCAATGAACCTTTGGGGAATGTCATGAAATGAGATTTTCCTGAAAAACTGCTGATAGTTCTGCTTGAATGCAGCTAGAATGGACCATTTTTAAGATCTCTGGGGTAGTATAGAATTACAGAATTTTTTTTTCTGTCTTGCCCTTTTCACATTTGGACAGACTGTATGTAAATTCTTTGCACAAGTCTAACAGGACTTATATGCAACAGATGGTAACCCACTTAGGTGGATTTAAAAAAGATAGTTGAGAAATAATAGGATAATTTTCCCTAACAAGATTTTTTTTAAAGGCAAAAATGACCTTAGGTACCTATGTAGAGCTTAACCATAAAAAAAAAGCTACAATTTATCAGCTGATAGGCAGTAACTAAGTGTGCATGTGCTGCTAGTCTGGGATAAATGCTAAATATTTCAATTAGTTTAGGCTGTATCCCTTGAAATGAAGCCAACTTAAACTGTTCTTCATTTGGATGGACCTTGGAGCACAGGTGGGTAATTACCAGGGATCAGAGGACAAACTGAAACTTACTGGTGAGTCCAGCCATGCTTGGGTGGGGTTTGTGTGTCGGAGGCCTTTGTGCAAGTTTGGAGATGTGCTATGAAAGACAACAAAGCTGTCATAAAACAGCACTTTAAGACTTCCAGAGAATAAGCAATTCCCAGAGGGGCAAAAAAAAAAAAAATAGAGTTCAAGTAAGGAAAAAAGTGGGGAACAAAAACTGCTTCTCTTCTTTCCATAGTCACTGAAAGAAAATACAGGAAAAAGGCACCGTTAGTAATTTGTTTGAGAGCTCTGTGGTAGAACAGGAATTTGGGGTGCATCTCCCAGAATTTAAAATCTTATCTTTGGGGGATTTTTAATAATTCCACTGATTTCCATATTAATGCATGAAAAGTTACGTGAGTGCATTTATCTCTTACTTCATGAAGAGTAAGCAGGTAATGGCAACATGTAGACTTTGGAAAATAAGCTAATATTTTTTCCAGGTAGCTAATGGAGATGAAATCGAAACTTGAGGGAGGGTAGTGCAGGCGAATCTTCAGATGCAGTTTTAGCTTTTTTAAAAAAGGTGATCACACACACATACCAATAAATAAATAAATCTTTAATGGATGTGTACCTTAAAGCATTCTTTAACATATAACAGTCCCAGGACCCACCTATCACTTTAAGACCAGGGGGAGCTGCAGGTGCTGGTGTTGATGGTTTATTGGTGATTTAGAGACAGTTATTCATTCTTTCGGGGGTAAAAAGCTTCAAATGCAGTTGATGTAATAAGTAGTAACATATGGCCTCAAATATGACTTCTCTGTATATGTGTCTTTGCACATTCAAGTTCAATGTGTTTTTTCTTCAGGTCTACTCAGTATCATACAAATCACAGCTACAAACCTTCCCTCCAAAGACAAGTGGAAGTTTACAGGTGTAACAGTACAGATTAATTTTCCTCTAAATTACCAGTATAGTTTGAAATAACATTTGGCTTCAGAAGAAATTTCAGTGCTAAAAACTGTTCCTAATTATCCAATTTATTGCTAATGATTGGCTGTCTTATTATTAGAGATTGCATGTAATTATTACATTAGTCAGCATCAGTGAGAGAAAAAGGCACTTCAAAAAGTTGACCATTCTGAAAAAGTAACTTGTTTAGCCTAAAGCAGGAAGTTGTGTTTACTTCTGTTGAGTTATTTTTTTGGTTAATGGCTATAGGAGTTTGTGGGAGCAAATAGCAATTATTTTTGGATTAAGAGAAAACAAAAGCACAAAACTATGTTTTGTGGGCACCATCTGGTAATGACCATAAGCCCTAAAAGGTAAATTAAGGGTAGAATTAGCCAGAAAACTCATTGGGAAATACTATTCTCCTTTTTGATCACCCACATTTTAAAATTCTTTAATACTTCAGTTCTTTGAAGCTCAGTAAGATTATGGGAAATTTCAAAATTAGAGGAAAAAAAGAAAGATTGAATATTAAAGAAACTCCACCTACATGCTTTTCTCAGCGGGGCACTATAACAGTCCTAACAAGTAAAGTGCAAGATGGAAACATTACATCATTAAAACAGTCTAATTAGCTTGTAATGTGTTCAGAAAGGTATCTGGTTACCAACTAATTGATGTAAACTGATTAACCCTTTCTCTGACATCCCATTTGTCACTTTTTTTTTTTATTTCCATAGAATACGGCAAGGGTCAAGACTTTGTTGTGCTCCGTATTGCGCAAACACAAATCAGAAAGGCAACCCAGGCGTCGGAGAGCTTGCAACTTGTGTGTTGTAGGGGAGGCGATACCTGTACGCAGGGGATTTGGGATGAGTGGCCTAATATGAGTGAGCAGGTTTGGCAGTTGTCTTATCATAGCGGCAGCCTAGCAGTTCCCAGGGCTTTTACAGACCTTGGAGAAAAAATAAAATTTTAAGAAGGACTTGAAGACATACAGTGTGGTGTCTGTGTAGGTGTTTTCTTTCTAAGTGTGAAGGGCAGCATGTGTGACAGTGCAAAGGTGCTTGTTGGAAAAATAAAACAAATGTAAGATGGAAACTGGCATTACTGGCTCCTTGGCGATGACGTTCAATATCCTGACAAAGAGATGATGATGACTGGAAGCACCAGCATAATATCAGAAGGGCCTTGAAAGTGAAGACAAGTCACTCGTATTTGAGGCAGAAGGGGTGGGGAGAGCAGCAGAAGGATGTGGAGAGAGAGGTGACATGTTCGAAGTGGTAGGCTGGGAAGAGTGACGGTTACGGAAATATTCTGAAAGAGAATGTGTGAGGGAAGGTTGTATTCATCAACGCTGAGGAGGAGATGTTTTGTCAATTGTGACGCAGAAGGACTACAGCTTTAGCCAAAAGGGACAAGGTCTGGTTCTGAGAAGCAGTTAGGAGGGTGAATGCCTTTGGTTCTAGGCCTGAGGAGTTGGCAGGATGGGTAGTGTTGGGGGAATGGGGGGGGGACTCAGTGCTCTGTCTGTTGACCTTGGGCTGGGTGCTGAGTTCCTACAAAGAGGTGCTGAGGACAGATTTAACTTGGGCAGGACACACATCTGGAGTAAATGTAGAGCAGTGAGTCATCAGGATGAGGATGGCAATGGAATTTCTCAGCTGACATGTGAGCTGGCCCAGAGGTGAGGACAGGAGAAGAAAAATGGGTCCAGCTGAGACTGCAGAACCTCCCCAGAAAGTTGAAGAGTGTGACGAGCAGCTAGAAGGTGAGAGGAGAGAACAAAAGGTCAATGTCAGGACAGTCAAAGAAAACAAACTTTAATGAACAACATTGTGGAATTCTTTGACCAAAAAAAAAAAAAAAAAAGCTTTGGTATAATTAGAAGAGAGTTGTTAGAGCTTTGTCTGAGAAGATCTCAGCAGAGACTCCATTGAGAACTTGAGTGTAACAGGCAGAAATTAGATTCAGAAATGGAAGAAGAGCTGTCTGCTGCTATAAACAGCCTGTACAATAAAAATGAGAGGAAGCAGTGACTGGAGAGACAAGAGTGGGCCAGAGTGTGTATCTTTTTATTTTTCAGATGAGAGACATTACAGTGTGCCCATATTGCGAGAAGAGACGCTGAAGGATAAGAAATGTCTGAAGTCTGGCAACTATGATAAGAGTTCTCTGAGTGTAATTTGATAGGGGTAACTCAATGAAGCCTCAATATATCTGACCTTTAAATGGATATATAAATATATCTGCCAATTAAAATAGCTGCAGGTAGCACATGCTTTTCTGGGCGATTTAGAACGTACTTAGCGCTGTACAAAGCAATAATCCTAAGATTCACAGTGTGCCCTGTTATTGTCACCTGATTATGCTGTAAGCAGGCAAGGCCTGGATGTGCCAGGACTCTATAGCAAAGGACTGAACCTTCTCCCCTCCCTCTGACTTAGCCCCTAATCAGTTGGGTATCTGAGGCCTATGCGATTATCCATTTTTTGTATTTCTTTCCAAAAGCACTTTAAAAATTATTTGCATTTTTGGGGTTTTGTTCTGTGAATGAATTGGTGATCTTTTCCACAGAGAATGCCCTTTCTGTTCCCAAATGCCGTATTTTTTCAGGAAATGGAGTATCTTTATTTAAAAATTTCAGTTCAGCCATGTACATAGTGGGAAGTGCTGGAATATTTTTTCTCTCATCTTCCTCTCCTTTTTCTCTTTGAATTTAAATGGTGTTTTGATTTTTCCATTTTATTACTATTTCTTCATAACTGAAATATGGAATATTTTAACTAAAATATTTCATTTTTGTGTTTGTTTATATTTTTCTGACTTGCTCCCCACATTACCTGTGTGTATTTTAAGCTCCTAAAGTTTGCATTGTGGCACACAAAACAGCAGCTAAGGGATCTAGATTCACCTTTGTGAGCCAGGGGTTACCTGCATAAATCCATGTCCATCTCGCTGTGAACAAATGCTTTTCTTTATGCAGGAGTGTGGGCAAGCACAGCACCTTTGCAGCTGAGCACCAGCTGCCTTACAGATTTCTGTGCCATTTTCACTTCTCTGTGGGAGTCTGAGTGCATTGAACCCCCCAGCTGGTAAAACCAGGGCGGTGTGAGTTTATTTGCATGTGAAAAGCCCTGGTTCTGAAGGTGCTGTGACTTGCCTTGCTCCCATGGGTAGCCTTCTCAGCACAGGCCCTTGTGCGCACAATTTCTGCTCATTGCTGCTTGATCTTGAGGGTGAAATACTTGGGAGAGAGGGAGGGACTTAGGCAAGCTGCCCCTGAAGCCTGTAGAAAGACTCTGGTACTTCTAAACAATGGCCCGGTTCCTCAAATTTAGAGGATTTGTGTATCTTTTGGCATGGGTGTACATAAATAAAGGTTTCACGGTTTTGCTGTTAGAATTTGCTGTGTGTCTTTGCAAGCAAAAGAGATGTCTTGTGAAGAGTAAAAGACTGACAAGAAACGTGATCTTCCATGTCTCTGTGCTGGTTTCACAAGGACTCCCTCAATGAACAACATAGCGTTGCTCTGGATTCGCGTAAGAATGAAAAGAGAATCACAACTTGCTTCACAGAAGAAGCATCAAATTGATAATGTTTTTAATAGAGCCATTTTTGTCTGTGCTAAAGCAAACAGACTGTAGCTCTACTTCTGTGTTTTCTTGATGTATAGGCTGAATTTTTGAAAAGGTATAACTGAACTCTTAGGGTTGGCCTGATGTTGGGCACATGTCCTTGGCAGGCACAGCAATTTGGGATGTTGCATAAGCCACAGTGAGGAAGAATTCAGCAACTGTGTAATGAGGTTTGCAAGTGGAAAGGCAAAGGCTTCTTACTGGGGTACAATAGATGTATTTCTGTTTTCCCCTGCACTCTCACCTTTCTTGCCAAAATATAAAAAGCCATAATTAAGCACTTCTATTGGGTAAATACTTCATCAACTTAGCACAATCTAAGGTATTTTGCCTCCTCTGGCTCCTAACTGATATGTGTGGCTGGCTACGTTTAAAACGAAAAGTCCTCAGACAATCCTAATCGTATTGTCAGATAGTCATCTTCTGAAAGGGAATCCTTCACCTTTAAGAATGCGTGTACAATAGTGATATGTAAGCAGCTCAAAGACTCAATACCCCTTTTTTCTGCAAAGCAAGACTGGGTTAGGAAAAAATCAATATGTTAGAAGTAAAGGTCATATGAGGAAAAGTGACATGAAACAGTCTTCATGAAGGATATTGTTCCCTTAGTTCTGTTTGAAGTTTTCTTTACCCTTGTGCTAGCCTTAGAACAAATATATTTTGTCCTAGAATAGAAACGCATTTTTATTCACCTTTTAAAAATCTGTATTTTAAATATTTATCTATTAGGGCCTGTTCGTGTGTTAGGTTGTTTTGTTTTTGTCCTGTGGGTAAAGTAATCCTTGGAGAACGGAATATTGTGTGTATGCCATCCCGGTGCATTTGCTGGTCAGGGTTCCTTTAGAAATGGAGGTATATAATGTGCACAAATGTATTTGCTTATCTTTTTAACAGTTCTCAATTTACTTTTCAAGTGGGCCAGATGCACTACTATAGCTCTTAAAAGGGTCAGGAACATCTCCTTATTTCCCCACACTCTGTACTTACTGCTTGGGTATAGTTTTAAAGTAGTCCATGAACCCTTTTCACTCTTGCAACACATTTACCCACAATTAACAATCAAACCATCCTTACTTCATTCAGGCTCCCATTCTCTCCCTGCCTCATTTTCCCTGCCTCTCTCTTGATCTGCCATTGTGCCGAAAGCTGTTTGTGCCATCGCAATCTGCCCTCCTTACCAGCCACACAAGGCTGGGGAGGGGGGAGAGAAAAAGCGCACAGCATTCAGGCACTGAATAGCAAATTGCTCTTGAGTGTCCTTGCTTCCCCCGTCTCTCCCCCTTCCTTCAGAAGGACAAGGGGGCCCCTGAAAGCAACTATACATTTTGCTTAGTGCTCTTGAAAACAAGCGTTTCACACCTGAAGCCTTTCACGGCAGCCCAGAAGCACCCCTTCAAACCACTTAATTGCCAATTGCTTCTGAGCTTGTTGTAAAAGTCCATTATGTCAGGCGGCTCTGTGGCGTGTGACAAAGTATGGGAAATGAGAGTCCTCCTCTTAGGGCCAGTGCAGCCTAAAACACCCCCAGTCCATTGGCTTGCTCGCTCTTAGACAGTTACCGGCCACAGTCTAATGTATGCCGAAGCATCTCCCTTGTATTATTACTTTTTTTGTTAAACAGAAGCTGACGTTTTTCTTATATTCTTTCATATACATGTGTGTAGGGGTGTATTAAAAAAAAAATTCTGAACGTGGCGCAGACTTCATCAGTACTTGCAGACCTCAGATTGTATTATTGCTGCTATTGTTCTACTTAGGCATTTTTTTCATTAGGTGAAGCGATAAGAAGGAAAAGGTGATGGGATGATTTTCAAGGTTGAAGCTGTGTTCTGTGGGCACTGGGCAGCAAGCAGGTCTTCTGTTAAAGGAAGAAAGGTGCTCCCCTTGAGGAGAAATGCAATAGCCTGCTAGAAAGAAAGGCAGCGAAGTCTTGGCCTGCCTGAAAATCTCAGCGGTGAGGAATCTCTTTAAAATTATGCATCCATGCCTATTGCCTAAGAAACGGGGGAAGGCTGGAGTGGTGTGCGAGCAGAGCAGCAGCGTGCAGATGTCATTTTATAGAGCAAGACAGATGTTGAGAACACTGCACACAGTCAAATATTTATGATTATTTTTTATGATCCAATTTGTCCTCCATGGAGTTCCACAGAAAATCTCACTCTGATTTTCAAAAGTTCATGACTCTAGACTCTCACTGCTTGCTCTTGTATTTCTGTAGGAAAGATATTCCAATGAACTGTTTACTGTGCAAGAAATTTCAGTTAACACTGAAGTTTTTTTGGGAAAGACAAATACACTATTTTCTGGAAAAAAATGTATGTAGTATAAAACCTGTTTCTGAAACTGTCTTTTTGACCTATGAGGGAATAGAAATAGTTATATGACACTGTGTCAAATTGTGACTAACCCATGCTGCTCACATGCAGACTATTAGATACTCACAACTAATTGATTACCAAGGAGGCACAGATCATAAGAAATCATTTTGGTATTTTTTTGAATAACAAGTTCAAGAAAATTGCTCTTTGCGCAAAGACAATTCATGGGTCAAAAAGGGGTAGCATTAATTGCTTAAACTGTTCATTATGAACTAATTACCCAGTTCTAATTAGCACCTTTTAGTGGATTTTAAAGAAAAACAACATTACGTAAACAGATGCAATGTAAACTTAACAGAATACAGTACTTCTAAAGACAAGTAAATTTATAGAAATGGGGTTTACAGTATTGTTAGTACATATATATTTATATGTATTCAGTTGGCCTCCATGTAAGTGTAAGGCTAAAAGAAAGATTTCAAAGTTGTGAAGGCAGAGAATATATCTCAAGGGGTTTTAGGTTTCATTTTATCTGTTTTTCCCCACTCCCTGCCCCCAATAGAATATATTTCTAAAAAATCTAGTCCCTCTTGCTTTTAGATGGGTTTTATAGCGGTGTTTAATGTGTGGTGCTCTATTAAGAGCTTCAGATTATTTTTATTGACTACCTTACAGGATATTTAAAGACAGGCTGATGTTTATGAACAATAAAGTAATGAACAAATGCAATCCCCCACTGCCAAACTTAGATAAGTTTGATAAGTTTGTGCTCCAGAAGCAGTAAGTAAATTATAAAACAAAGCCTATTTCACTAATGAGATCCTTTAACTAAAAAACAAGACTGTTGAGTGTTTCAAGTTGAGGGAGGGCTATCAGTACACATGGAACCTGCTGAACTACACCAGCTGAAATCCACATACATTTATATTTATGTGAGCATGTGCATCCTATTTTGTCAGTAAGAGCTAACACCATACTTGTCTTTAAGAGCCGTCAAAAATGTCTATTGGAATTCGTTCGCCCTTCATGGACATCTTTTCCAACAAGTCTTCTGTGTGGTAGATTAGTTTCTTGATAAAACTTCATGCTGCTCCCTTTGGGGCAGTTTGGAGCTCTGCGATGCTCTGTTGCCCAAGTCCAGCAGCATTTGGCACAAGCTTTGAGAGACTCCTGTTCAGAGGCACGACAGAACGAAGTGCCTAAGAACACTTACTTTTATTTAACAGGCTATACTTCATCTTGTAGTTGTATGGAAAATACTGAGTTTTATAAAGAAATTGAGAAACTTCCCCTGGACTGTGCTTACAAAAGCCTCTCCAATCCCAAGATGAGAATCAAAGGAGGACAGATAATGTGTTTTTTTTTTGTTTTTTTTTTTTTTTTTTTTTTTTTTTTTTTCTCTTCTCTCCCCCCTGAGCGGAAATGATGGAATAGACCTCCTTTGGAGCAAGAATGTATGTGCACCCATCACTCCTTTTCATCACCCACCTTAGAAAAATATCTAATTGCTCTATATGTTTTGCCCCGCTATATAATTCATATAACGGCTCATCAACTGCTTTGACTCATGACCTGTAACACCATCCTTGTTTTTTTGAGATGTTTGTTTTTTCTACCTGCAAATACAAGCCCTTATTATTGTGAATGTGTAAGCCTTGTCAGTCATCTTTTTTCAGAAGGTATTCAGTAATACAGCAGTACTGTTCTCTCTTCCCACTCGTGATTTTTTTAATCAACTGCCCTCAACTCCCTGAAAATAGCAGATGCTTCTCCTCATTCACCTCCACTTCATCCAGGCCATCTGTCTGGTTCTTCTATAAGAAAGATTAATGGGAGATAACTTGCTTGATCTTGTGGTTTTTAACAGATCAGAGTGGATGGGTAGGTGGAAATTCTATCCAATTTTAGATAGATGTTTCATGATGAAAACCTGATGATATTGCAGCAGTCAATTTGGGATTTTTTCCATAGTGCTGAACTGTTTCCAAAGTATTTCAGAGGCTCTTGTTTTGAATATTGCCATAAGTAACTTGCTGTCTACCCATCCATTTCAAAAGCCTTCACTACTGTACCAATTAGATGCTTTAAGTGAGGTTGTGATAGCACTGCTTGTGTGTGTGTATTCCCTTATTTGGGCTGCATTTCTGTGAGGGGTCAGCTTTGGTTAGAGTGTGAGTCTGGGTTAGATGGGTTCATTTTTTCAAAACATCCTTTTTGAGGAACCTTTTACAAGTCCTTTTATTCCCTCCACCTCCCTGCGCCCCCCCTCATATCCTTCCTATTATATCTCTTGATATAACTTATTTTCCTTGTACCAAAGTAGTATTTTTTTATTATTCTTTTGTAGCTTTGTGTTGAGTAGTGTTATACTCTGATCATACCTCTATTGAAATCACTGGGAGTTCATGACTAGAAAGATGCTTCTATATGTTAGGGGCTCTGATGTGTATTTCTTAGTGTCTAAACTCAGCCTGTCTTACAGGACTTTGCTGATACTTCAGTGTTGGGCAAACGTACCATTGTTTTGTGTCTTACTCTAGTAGATGCTTAGTGTTTAAACTAAGCTTAATTACTTAACCAAGCTTAATTACTTAAACCAAAGAGCAGGCTGAGGGATAGCTATGTTTTTGTGCATGTGTGGAAGCATGCACAGACGTCCAGGTGAAGTGGTTGATTCTAAAAGTGAAATCTTGCTTTGTCTTCGTGCATCTGGGTCAGCTACTAAAGCTGTCATCTTCGGGTGTGCGTGTGTTTTGAAGAAATAAGTTTTGCCTTGAAGAATGGCAATGGTTGTATGTAAACCCACTTCATCTGTAAGTTCAGAAAGAGCACAAACACTCATTTTGAGACTTTCATGGGAAGACGTGCGTTTTGAAGACACCATGACTGTTTCCTTGAGAATTTAGCCCTAAAAAAACCTCACTCTGCGTGACAATTTTACAATCACAAAGTCTTATTTGCTGTTTTGTATTTCCATCACTTGTATTTACAAGGAAGAAAATTGTCTACGCGTATATCCCAAAACCTTTTGAAATTGTTTGTTCCTTCAGAGTATTGCCTACAGTGTAAATCAATGCAAAATTTGGTTTTAATCCGTTGATTCTGATCACATGCACTAGCCTTGTCTTTTTTTTTGTGTGTGCTTGCCACTTCGTAAAAGAAGGCTGCCCTAAAATGGTGTTAGGCAGTTTTCTAACTAGATAAAAATCCCCTAGGTAGTTAAGTATCTGTACAGAGCAGTTCTTGATGGATTAGTTGTAGTCTGGGGTGCCAATGTACTTCAGTAGCTTTGACTTAAGCCTGCTCAAGATGAGGGCAACGAGCAACTGCATGAAATCTACCTTTGCTCGAAGACTGCCCTACCATATGTCATGTTGCCTCTGAGCAATCCTCTACTGTGCTGCTTGGTCTGCTTTCCATGGCTCTGGGTGGCTTTGGATTGGGAATGCAGGCATAGCAGCATGCTGATCCTGCTCAGTACGGTGCTTTGTGGTAACGTAGGGCTGACACTTTTGTTCTGTGTGGGGAGGAAAGGAGCAAAATGTCATTGCACAGTTATACTGTTTGTGACACCTCCCTGCTCTGCGTCTTCGTGAGCAGCGACTTCTTGTCATATAGTGAAATATTCAACAGTTCTGGATTCTCAGCTTCTAAAAAGCAAACAATAGGAAATTAAACACTCTTGCAAAGTAGATTTTAGAAGAGGACACGCTTTGCTGAAAAGCAACCTGTGATGACAAAGCTTTTTATATGTCTTAACTCTTGAAATTCCCTTTAATTCGGTGAGTTGGCTTTTGAAATGAAGCACCTGTTGTATATAATGAACAATGCATTGCCCATGTCAGTCTTGTCTTATTTCTCTCTCAAGAATGAAAAAGAGCACCAAATCTTGCCAGTAAACAAGCAACTTTAGTCTCAGCAGTTTTCTTTTGTTGCCGCTGTGTACAATGCAGAGCGGTTTTCATTGCTTCTTATCCAAGCAGCAAACTTGGGAACCTCTGAAAGGCTGAGGTGCAAAGCTCTGCTCTAAAAATGTTACAAGACCCAAGGCTTCTGTGTGTGCCCTTCAAAACCCCAATGCGCCCACTTATGTGGGATACCTGAAACATACTACAAATTCTGATGCTCAGGCATTGATACTCAAAAAAGTCAGGTAGTTGTGATGAGTATCACAACATTAGGGACTAGTATTGCACTCTGCTGTTGTTGGGATCAGAAAAAAAAAAGCTTATATTACAGAATGAATTTAGTATCAATTCAGAAAGCATTTTTCTGATTTAAAAATGTGTAGTACTTTTAATTGATAATTTTACTATTAAAGGTAATTTCTCTCTTATTTAGAATCAAATTTATATAGCCAAAGAGGAAAGAAAGAGAACCTGTTTCTGCATGATGAAGTAAAGAGATTTTTTGCAATGTACTCTGATTGAAAACAAGTGCTCACTGCAAAGAACTTGGCTGGGGCTTTATTAGAAATTTTAATGTAGAGGTGGAAATATTAAGGAAATTGATATTTTTTTTTTCATTGGTTAGTTTACTTCAATAAGATACCAGACCATAGCAAGACCATAACTTTTATGTTGTAAGTCAAAGAATAAAACTCTAATTTCTGCGCGTGTGTGTGTGTGTGTGTGTGTGTGTATGTGTGTATATATATATAAATACATTTAAAAAAAAAAAAAACTGTGCGAAGGTCTTGCACTTGCCAAGGTCTTCAAAGTAGCCAGTGGGGAATTTTTCCCTGTAATATTCTATAGCATCAGGGAGCTCTTAATTATGAATGTATATCTTCAAAAACTATAATTTAATGACCAGAGATTCAGTAATGCTTGAAAATAAATGCAACATTCTCTTTTTTTTTTTTTTAAATTTCAGTAGGGAATGAGCACTGAGTTTTGATATAAAAGTGAACAAATACAAAATGCATATCCAAGCTCTCATTTTGAAGAGTCTTGATGTGAGAAAATTAAAAAAAAAAAAGAAAAAAATTTATGTTTTAGTAACTCATTGTAGGGGAATATTATGCTGTGATAATATGGTAAATGCCTTGGTTAATGTAAATGAAGTGTGTGGGTGATACTACAGGCACTCTCCAAGTCACAGCATTCTAAAAGACATTTCAGAGTATTACACTCCATAAAGTTGGTTGAAATCTTCCTAAAACCTATATGAATGTGTTGAAATGAAATTTGAAAGATGAAGTGCCATCCTCCTAAAAAATGTCTCTAAAATGTTCATGGGGAGAGGGTTTTGCAGAACTGGGCAGCTTTTCCCCCTGCAAACCTACAGCATATGTGTGGTTTTTAATACAGAAAAATTACTGCATTTTGATTATGGTGATTGTGATTACCTTTGCTGAGTTTCAGGTTGTGGTTCTCTAAAATTCATCTTTAAAATTCTGCATTGAACTATGTAATTTCATGAGGCTGAAAATAGAATGGAGGAATTCTCATGGCCATTGTCGGACCTCAGCTTAAACTTGGTCTGTGATTTTTGTGTAATTTCTACGTATAATAGATATGTTGCTCTCTGAGAACCTTGGCCACTTGTTACATTGAACAATATGATTTGATCCTCTAGTCTGCTGGCTCTAGGTCAGTAACTTAAACTCACAGCCTGCTTCTCTGTGTGAGTTTTGGGGGAAAAAATGTTTTTTCTACACAGAAAATAGTGAAAGCGAGCAAATGTTTTAAACCATTATGCTGTTTGTCTAATTGTTATTGGCACTTAAAATGTTTGAAGGAGCTACAAAGGTAGAAGGAAAAAGAGCTAGAAGTGTGCAAAGCTATTTATGGCAGAGGGAAGGGTATTGAGGAGGGAATGGGGATTATTTTCCTTGGAGTTTTAGCTTTCAGCTTGAAATTCCTACTCGAGGATACCCATAATTCATCATTTCCTTCATTCTCCACCTATTTCTCTTTCCCTTTTCTTAATGTGAGCTCAGCTGCTGCTCTCTGTGTTGTTCAGCCTTCCTGACCCATGCAGAAGCTCAGGAGGGGTGGTGCGAGCTCTTCATGTTCTGCAGGGCAAAATTTAATCAGAAAAATAATTGTTCCCCTTGCAATGAAGAGGAGAAAAAGGGGACTCGGTGTGAATGATGGAGCATGTGGGGACCACCAAAAAAGTGTGGTGCGGTTGGAAGGTGATAGGGTTCTTTTTAGTGCGATCTCATCAGAAGGCATACGTCTAAAAGGAAGAGGAATCCCAAAAGAGTGTTGAAGTGCCAGAATGCACCAGCTAATAACTTTAAATAGTTCATTGAGTCTTCCGGAATTTTTTTGTTCTTCTTCAGGAATAATCTGCTTACATCGTTAAAACCTCAGCTAAGCTCAGTAACACAAATTACCAGATGTTGTATCCCCTAGTTTTTTCCATCAAAAGACCAACCACCAAGCGTGTTGAAAGAGAGGGGTCATTGTCCGTCCCTGGCAATAAAACTATTTTTGCAACTCCTAACAAATGAAATGAGAATACCTTTCAGCTGTGGAGGGGATCCTATCTCCTGCTTCTTCCAAGTTTCCCTGTTTGGCTTTCTTATTTTCTAATAATGCACTCATGTGTAAGCTAATAATGTGAACAGAGGGAAAATGAAGAGTTTTTTTTTCTTTCTAAAAAAAAAAAAAAAGGAGGGGGGGGAAAAAAGCAGAATGAATTAGGGCAATTGAGGTCGCTCTCTTTCATTTTTGCTGGAAGGATTTTAGCCCTAGTTTTTACCTTATCGCTTATTACACAATTTATGATAAAATGAGATGTGATTCCGTTCTTATTGTTGTGCTATAGCCTATTGAACATGCATATATAGAATTCATTTCAAATTTAAACACTATCTTAATTATAAATTGAATAAAATGGACAACCTATCAGATTCCCTAAATTGCATTCTAACAAATAATTTCATTTTCCATTACTTTTCCACCAGTGATATACTGGAAATAACAATGTTGAGCATACACCCTGTTCCTTTACCTTAATTGTGCTAGAGATTTTGCTGTATGACAACTGTTTCTCTGTGGGCACGTATGTTGCTTGTCATTTGGTCTGGATATTTAAGATTTTTCAGTAGGGCTATATAGAATCCTGGAAAATACTTCTATAAATCTTATTTTGTTTTGTCTTCAAGTCTTACTATAGCCAAGGTATTTCAATTCAGCCTTGTAGTTTTAAATGCACAACTTGGTTTGAACTAGCTCTGCAATTTTTATATATACTTCAGATTCTATAAGCACTCCTAATTTATGTAAGATATGAGAACTGAGTGTGGTCCTTAATCTGAATTTGAAAGATATGCGCAGGGATTTGTTCATGGCTACATTTTTGTAAGGTGGTTTGGGAGTTGGAAGTACAGTCTTTTTGCGGTAAATCAGTCTGGTAAAATATGTGAAAGGGTTTTGTGAAGTTTGCTACTGACTTTCTTGAAGCATTTGAAGAATGTGGATGTGAGAAAAGTATCCTAAGGAGTAAATACACCAAAAACTCTACCAGGAGGGGAAAGGATAGAATTATAAAGAACAAATATAAGTATATTAGCTGCTTTGTAAAAAGCAAGAGTGTTTTAATTCTTTATGTAAACTCATGTTTTGATTTTAACCCAACTTTATCCTTTACTTGATCAATAACATCTTTAAAGTTGCACTGTTAAAACATCCAAAACATTTTACTACTGTTTCATTATATTGTTTTTTCTAAATAAAAATCTGTGTATTTTTAGATTTCAAGCATAATTCAGCCAAATGGATTCTGATTTTCATACATGACAAGGACTGAGTCTATTATAAGTAGCCAAACATAGCTTGCTTATTACTTTTAATGTAATTTGTCATTTAGACTTATTTAGATGCTTTGTTTGACTTCAAAGGGCGGGTGCACCACAGAAGTACGAATAATTCTTAAAGCACTTTGAGGAAAACTGTTGTATGTTTCACATTTATTAATAATACTATTAAATATAATGTAAGACATGAGTGTTAATTGAAGAGGTAACAAATTAAGTAGTTACCTTTTCATTTTTAAATCTTTCAAACTTCAGTGAAGTTGATGCACTTGAGCAAAAGTCTTTCATCAAAAGTAGTAACTTTTGAAGTGCATCTATTGCATAATTTTTCTTCAGCCATGAATATTGATTCATAAGAATATATTCACATTCCTCTTTCCACTAACTTTCCTTTTTAAAGCATATGTTTGTTTCTATTTCAGTTTTCAGCTTTTTCATAAACTGTTACTTTCAATTCCATGTAGTGTTAGACTGGTAAAAATAAATAAATAAAATACTTGTTGCGTCCCAAAGGATATTTCTTCCCTGCTGTAGGGAAAAAGGCATAAAGTCTAACAGCATCCTAAAAATTCTAGGAGCAAGTTGAAGTATGGCAGCAGTGTAGCAGGGATGACACTGCGGAGCTTTGCGAACGAAACTATTTCCTTTTATTTCAAATTTTGTACTTTAAGGAGAGTTTTATCCAGGAAAAAAGCCTACAGATTTTAGCCTTTTTTCCCTAGCTGAAATGATTTGCTATCACAGTAGCTCCATCTTTTATCTCCTAAATAGTTTCAACTCTGTTAATGTGTGCATGTACTTTTTTTTTTTCCCTTTCTCTTATCAGGCTCTCGGCAGCATTTGTGATTCATAGCAGTCATCAAAGTGATAATAAACTCATTCACAATACTAACAAACATGGGGCTCCCAGTTATTTACGAGGCAAATTCACTGCAAAGCTGGGCAGTGGAACAGGGGAGAATCAAGATGGTGTTGATTGATAAATTGACAGGTTAATTTACAAGTGGATAATAGGAGTTAGACCCAGAGGGAGCGACTTCAGGCCCATGTTCTAGCTTGGTTGCACTGCCATCTGTCTTATGCCTGGGAATCTGCAGGAATCGGAGCTTGCCCAGATCAAATGCACACATGCTCTTCCTAAAGCCAGGACAACAAAGATCCCAATTTACGGCATTTTTAATCTGCTGTCTTGACACGGTGCACTGAACACCCCCTTCACCTTTTACATCTCTGCTACAGCTGTATACCTAAAGAAATGCTAACAATCTCTTTTTTCCTCAAAAGCTTTAGTGTTTCTAAGCTCCTGGAGTACTTTGGCTTTGTTTGTGATTGAAGGGAGAAGAGAAATATTTCTGTAGATTATACCTCTGTGCTGTTTTCAGTGTTTAAAAAGTAGTTGTTTTGTTTTCTATTTAATATCCACATGTGATAAATTTTTAAAATTGGTAGATGAAAGAGGATCGATTCCTCACTTTAAAATTTTTACTTATTTTTGTACCTGAAAATCTATATATTTATTTCACTGGTTCCCACCTAGCTGCTAGGAACTTCTTTGGCTTTAATAGCCAAAATAATTCTTTTACTTAGCTGGGAACACTGAACAACTTCTGTGAGTCTTTGTTTTCTAATCCCTAAGAGCCATTTTTATGGCAATCAATCACTGTTTTTGTCATTAAGCATTTAGGCAAACTGGTGGTTGGCTTTCTGACAATGACCCAAAATTTCATGCAAGTCAAGATCAAGGAACAGTTTTGTTAAATATCTTCGAAGTTAATATGTTCCAGTCTTGCAATTTAACAGTAAGAAAGTTTTACTGGGGAAAAAAAAGGATTGGCCGGAAAACTTTCTTTTTATAATTAAGTATTAAATGCTGGAGAGAGAGGTTGGTTTTCAGTGCCTGACGTGCTCAAGGTGCTGTTGCCAAATGGACATGAGCTGCCCTTTCTTTGGCACAGAGCGGCTCAGAACGGGTTTTCAAAACCCCGGCAGCTGCATGTGCTTGTGCCTCCTTTCGTTCATCGCCCTCCCCAAGAAGGGTGTGTAACTGCACGCCGAACTTTGGGAACGTGAGTTCCCAAATACCTGGTGAGACCGTGAAACCGGGGCTTTCCTTCTGCAGCTCGGGGTTAGAGAAGGTGAAAGCATCAGCATACGGACGTTGGCTGATTTTGCTTTTCGTTAAACCCTTGCTAAACTCGGTGTCTAAGGCAGCCTGCAGGTCTGGATTTGCCATCCCTGCTGTTGCTGCTCCCCAGTGCAGAGGGGTGGACGCTGGTGGGCTCGCACAGAATGTAAATCACGGCCGCTTGTCTCCGGCCAACAGTGGTAATTCGTAATGCTCTAAATGGAGTTGTGAAGGCATTCAGGGGCAAATCCCTTCCTCCACGCCTAGCCCGAATCGAGAGGCTTGAGCGTGGAGGAGCCCTGCAGGGAGCAGGGGAAGGAACAAACCTCCCTTTGCCCCGGCTGCGGAGCCGCTGGGCAGGGAGCGCTGCAGCCCGCGAGCCCCAGGCTCCCTCCTTGGCGGCTTCGCCTGCCTGTCAAAGGGTGAAGCGCCGGGGGATCTGCATAGTAACTGGGGTGCTGCCTCTGCCAGTGCTCCATCCATCGCCTGTGTCACTAAAGAGGACCCCCTGCAACCCAGCAGAGAAAATAATGTCTCGGTAACTCACGGAAACCGCTCAGCGAGACGGTGGCGTTTGCTGCCGCTGTGCGATCAGCAAAATATTCGTAGCCGCACAAAGCGGGCTCAACTGTTCAGAGATTATCTGCAGCAAAACCAATACTGATGTTTGCTTTTTAAAGAAAACTATAACCTTATTTCTGGTAAGATGGGAAATAAAAGATTTCTTATGCCCCAAAAATAAAATTGTTAAAGATAATAAAAATTAAAAAAAAAAAAGGGCTTTTGCAGGAAGGAACTTTAAAAATCTTTCTGTTTTTACTGGAGACACAGCAGATAGGTTTGCTATATAAACCCAGTCCTGCCTTCCTAACTTTAAAGACTAAATGCTGAATTCAGGTTGTCTTTGTCATCACTGTTGCATCTGAGCACCTTTTCCCAACTAATTTAAGCTGTATGGAAGTGGTAAGGTTTGTTGCATGGAATAACTTTATTTAAAACTAAAAGCGCAAAAAAAAAAAAAAAATGTCTGGGGAGATCGAAGCGGGAGAGGAGGGGGAAACAGCACCCCAAAAACCCACTGGAGTTGCTTGAAACAGAAAACCAAAGCAGCAAAAAAGTCAAAATAATTCTGAAGGATGGTCAGTGGAAAGAAGAAAAATTTTAAAAGGGCACCTGGGAGAGTCAAAGGCCCTGCTGGCTGGCGGGTGTCTGCACATTGGTGCTAATTGTCCTGCCCCGCTTGGTGGGATATCCAGGAGCGACTTTACCTAATGGACTTTGCTGGTTGTCCAGTGTGGATTTAGCGCCCCCTTCACCTGCGTCGTGCTGACTTGTGTCTATTTGGGGTTTTGTGTTGAACCTTTTATTTTATTTTATTTTGCATCTTTGACTTTTTGAGCTATTCTGAGCAATGACAGTTTGTAGGATAAGTATGACAATAGTAATTAAGTTTTTAAAATAATTTAAAAGCATTCTTTTATCCTATCCTTTTTATCCTATAAAGGATAAAATGCTTTATGAAAAAATTGGGCAACAGTAGTAATGTAATGAGTGTGAGGATAATGTTTGCATATGTGTAGAGAGAGAGAGATATATATATGCATACAGTCCCATTTGTTTTAAAGATTTGAAATTCTCAATTGAGTTCAGGTGTGACTATTTTCCTTTTAAAGCTGCAGTGTAGAGCAGCAAATAGCATGAAATAAAAAAGGTGCAGATGCAATTCCCTCTTTCTTGTGCGTGCACACACATTGCCATAGGGACTGACAGATGAGTTAAAAGTGGAGAATATTTAGACTCATTGATTTTCATTATTACTTTCTTCTCATTCCATATGTCACCATCAAGGCATGATGGTATTCTGTCTGGAAAGGAGATCAATGCAAGCAGATAGGACTGATCCTTGCTATGCAAGAGGAGTTTCCAACTTCAGTTAGTGACACAGAATAAGGTGACCCTGTATTTGCTAGGACTATTTTCTTAAGTACAGCCAGAAAGACTGCACAAAAAAAAATCTAGTTTTATACAAAAACTGTGTTCTTAATTGAAGCCTATTTAAAAACTTGGATATTCTTTTCAAATATAATGCTTGAAGACTGTCTTGACTTCTCTTTATTCAGAATCATTTCAAGTAAAAGTGCACGTCTCTTCTCAGTAAACATATTTTATGAATCAATCCATGCAAATAATGCTTTCTTCAATTGTGTACTTCCTAAAATAACATGTTGACATCAAATCATTCTGTTCTGAAGAGTTTGTAATAATAAATAATCAATGCTGCAGACTGAAGGATGCATCAATTATACTTTATTTTACCCACAGTCGAGACTCTCTTGGTTGCGTATTTTTTTCCCCAATAATCTTGCACATTTTGTTGTAAAGTGTACTTCAGTCTAATTGGCAATGTGACCACTGACTGCTGATTGAGACCAAATTATACTTTGTCTGAAACAAAAATTGAGTTCTATTATATGGAATCTAAAATATTGCCATAATTTTGCAGGACCATTCTAGAATAGGGTTTACCAGGGACAAAGGAGTATTGAAAACAGGTAGTGTAAGGAAATAGAACTTGATGTACAAAAAGAAAATGTTGCTCAAAATCAAATTCAGATCACAAAAGAAATAAACCGTCATGTAAATTCAGGAGACTGTCAACATTATGGCATTTTTAAAAAGAATAATTTTGAGATTATTAAACTATTTTAAATTAAAATGGCTTTTGAAAACAATTCACAGACTATGTTAGTGATTAGAACTTTATTTTAAACCTGCTTGCTGTGTGTGAGAGAGGTTGAAAATAGGCTGTTTAGGATGAGTTTGTTCTCAGTAAACGCTGAGGGCTTCGCTGAGTTCTTGATTCTCTTTTAGAGCTGAGGCATATACTGCATAGTGCATCACAAACAGGGCTGCAGATTTGATAGACGTGTCCTCAATTATAAACAAAAACTTTCTGGGGACGTTTTGAGGGGAGAAGAGATCACAGATGCCATGCTAAGCGTACAAAAGAAATTTCCTTTCGGAGAGTCTAAAATTCCCCTCCAGCCGATGTCCTATTTTGAGCCTTTATGAAGTAGTAGTTGAGCCCATGGGGAGAGACTGCTTCCTAACTTGTAATTTCATATGATTTGAAATGTGGCACCTGCAGGCCTCAGATGTGGGATCACTTAGGAGGAAACAGTATCTTTAAGATGGGGTTGTCTCACTGGTTATCTTGAGCCAAAATCCCTTTCACATTTGTATCTTATACAGCTCGTATAGACAGTGGGTTATTTTAGTATCAACTGCCTAAATGCAGATGTAACTTTTGTGAATTTCTCCTTAGGGAAGGCAAAGTTCCTATAGTACCTTCTTCAACTAAAGTAATGTTAGAAATAAGTATCGGATCAAAATAATACCTGGCTAGCTCTATGAAGCAGTGGGCTAAGGTAAAGAAAGATGTCAAATCAGACAAAGGCACCTAATTAAAAGGTCTTTGCAGAGCTCTAAGAAAAATACAGTTAAGTTCTAAGCTAAAGAAAATGAGGAGGCACAGTTAATGTATTTGCCATATATCTCTTGAGATCTTCAGTTCAAAGACTAACTTGTAAATCCTACAGGATCAGCTATTTCAGATCCTATAGCAGTCCAGTAGATTTAGAAGTAGATTGGAGTCATGCAAAGGTATCATGTGTGACTGGAACAAAGCCCCTCTGAAAAGAAAGATGGCAAACTGGTGCTCTGTGCTTAATGTTTTCCTAGGATGCTGCATTCGATATTGAACTTGCTAGACAGTAAAATCAAAAGAAGAAAATTTGGGGCAAATCATACTTCAAACAGGGAAATCCTGTTTTTAGACCAAAAATATCCTATCTCCATGTAAAGAAATATTTTTTCTTGATTTTTTCTTAGAATAAGTATCCAAAAGATCTAAATAACAGTAGACTTAATTACACTGGTTACAGTTTCTCTGTAGACAGATAAATTTGTCAACACCTCAGTACCCTCCAGACTGCTTTTAATATCTTTCTTTGCAGTTTTTATTATTTACTGTGGAATAACAGGTCAAGAAAGGGGACTTTAGTTGCTAGAGGAAAAAGAATGGGACTTATTATTGCCAACTTCAAAATTGAGATGTGCCAGCTTCCTATGGGACAAGATGTTTAAACTTTCTTTTCCATGGGTTTCCAACAGGTAAAAGTGAGGGTTTATATGAGCTGTATCATTTGGAATAATTTGAGTCAATAAAAACCATCTTATTCCACTGTGAGTGGTGTTGAGCAGAACAATATTCTTATAGCCATCGCCCGGGGTGTTTCTGTAGTCGAGCTGCAGTTGGTTTGTGCCTACAGCTTGGTCCATAAAGAAACACGGTAACGCCTGTCACCTGCTAAAGTGGGTTTGATGGCAGTAAAGGCACTTCCCAACGTTGTGGCGTTGGGCCCTCTGCGGCACCTCTCACAGTGGGTAGGTACTTGATGATGAAAAGTATATTGCTTGTTCAGTGATTTCTGCCCTGGTGAGAAGTTGGGCAAAACACGGTAAGTCAAGGTAGGGAATATTTCTTTCAAGTGAAGCTGGCAAAAAAAAAAAATCAAAGATTGGTTTCATTCCACTTCTTTTATTTTATTCTTCCTATTAGCTTTTGACAGTCTGGGTATGGAGATATTTCTTGTCAAGATGAAAGTCACCTCTCTATCACTTGCAGTGCTCTGACAGTTCCTTTTAAGGAGTTAAGTGCACTATGAGTTAGTAAGAACAATGAAGCCCACTCTTTCTTGTAGCTGTTCTTATTATTCTTGTTTTGTGGAACAAAATTACATGTTTTCAGTTACCTTCATTGATTTGTTGGCACCAAGTAGCTAGGGTATGATTTTTAAAGAAAAAGATAATTAACATGAATCAGAACAAATAATCTATGAGTATTTTAGTACATGTGAGCTGCCTTACACCCCAGCACACTGATGAAGATGGAGTGGAAAAAATATGCCAAAACTTTGTGTAGGGCAGAGGTGAGAACACCACAGACCTTGTGATATGCTTCCTTTCCTGCCTTTCCAGCTCATGTTTTTGAGAAGCAAGATTTGCATTCTGGAGTAAGGGCTGCCCAACCCTGTGCTTGGATGGAGCATTTATTTTCTCTCCAGTATGATCTTTGTTCTTGCAAATTCAAACCTAAAAGGGAAATTTTCCTCGTGAGTGACCTTCTACTTTTCCTCCTGTTGCCTAAAGGAGAGTGAGATCCGTGAGCAATGCTTGCTGACACACACCATACTCCTGTTCCTTCCTACTCCTCTACCCAAGCCACTACAGATTGTAAAACCACATGTCCATAATGAATGATAAAAATAAATCTCATACTGGGAGGTGAATATTCTCCTTCTGTTGTGTTCTGATGGGCCTCTTCGAAATGCTGAAGAGAGCAGGGGCAAGTGCATCAGGCATCTGCAGAGTATGCTGAAGTTGTGACTGATATTTCAGTTAGGCTATTTTCTTCTAACTTCAGTGTCTGTTTGCTATTTCTGCTTTTTTCTATGCATATAACGAGCATAAGACAGATAAAAAAGCCATGTTATTACAGATAGAGAGAAAAGCTGTATGTTGAGCAAAAAAAAAAAAATAGGAAAACCAGGGTAAGAGGCGAGGTATGTTCTGTTGTTTTTGTTGAGCAGAGGTGAAGGCAAAGATGAGATTTAGCAGCTGTTCCTTGTGGCAGAAAATCATCCGTGATTGTCTGTAGAACAGAAGTGTGTGAGTGTCAAACAGAAACAGTAGATCCACCAAGGTATATCCTGACCCTCGTGCCTGCTGGATGCGCATGTCATGTCTGTAATTTTGTCATGGTAAAAATGTCAAAAGTCACAAAAACCTAGTGAAAATGGAAGGGAGAAAAGTCCCTGGCAAGCTTTGAAGTAATCAAATGACCCCTGTAGACCTGGATCTCTCTAATCTAATTTACTTAAGGTCTGAACGCTGGCTTATGCACCTTCTATTAGACAGCATCTAACCCTACCTCTTAGAGTCCTTTTGTACGCTGGGGCCTTTAGAAACCTCTCTGCAGTGAGGACTTTGAGCTGTACTGTTTTTAAGACAATAATGGGAAAAACATGGAGTTCTTGCCCTGTGCTGGTGCCTGACTGTCTTGGTCCAGTTAAATTCCTCATACTGTTGAATTGTGCTGATCCATTAGTTTACAAGCATGTTTGCCATCATAGGTGCGCATTTCTGGTCAAGGAAGGACAGATTTGTGCTGTTCTTTGCTGTTTTTTTTGGTTTTGTTTGTTTTAAATCTGGATTTTTTTTTAAATACTGATCCTCACTTTGTTCCTGCTTTTAACATTTAAGACTGAGAATCACATAAAATACATAATACAAGGGCATGAGTGGAGAGGAAAAAATGGACTATGTCTCTCCACATCGAATCTGTATACATTTTTTTCTGAAAAGAAAGCTGCCTTCTGTGATGTATTCGGGATCTTGAGATTCATCCCTAAAGCTATTAGCCTGGCTGAGTTGCTTCTTAACTTGTCATGTATGTTTTCTAAACAGACCATTTTTGGGGCTAGTATGCATTAAAACCTCCCTTCACCCTCCTTGTCTGAACAAACTGGCCGTTTTTCAGGTTCATATCAGATCACATCAATCTCCCCTCCAAATGTGCCCCCAGCCGCTGCCTCCTCATGCCCTACAGCTTCTCCTGCATTGGGAGATCAGGTGGCAAGTTGTCAGCAAAGCCCAGCTGCTCCTCATCTTGAAATTCACGCTTGCTCTGAGCTTCTCTATTAGTTTTGCCCTGGAGAGCCTTGTTGTTTGCTGCTAAGAGGGAAGCCCAGGGACATCCGTGTTCCTGCCAGCTCCGAGACTTCGGAAGGCTGGAGGCTCTAATAGAGAAGTCTGGGAGCGATGGGAGGTTTGAACGCAGCGAGGTAGCCCGTGGCATAAGCCAGTGGTCTGTCACTACTGCTCCTCCTCATGCTGCTTCTGGAAATAAGAAGGGGACCCTTCAGCCTCAGATGAATAGACCTTGTATTAAAACCGTGCTTCAGGGAAGTCTGTGGCAAATAGATTGCTACTTGTAAAATGCATCCCTGGGAGAAAGGGTACCCGGGCTGGAGAGAAGTGGAGAGGAAGGATGCGCTAAGAGCAGCCTGAAAATTTTACCTGTTGCACCAGGGAAGGGAAAGCAGCAACTTGTTAGACTGCAAGGTGGTTCTAGAACCGTGACAAGGCTACTGAGAAATGTGGATTGTGTCTCCTCTCAGGGCATTGAAAACTGGAGCAGACCTAAAGTGTTCCCACACCATCGCACGATGGGAAGGGATAACGCTTGTTTTATATTACCCAAGAGGGCTCAGCTTTCCAAAGACTGGGCAATGCAATAATTTGTTTTTTCAATGAGAGGATTTTTTTGGCACTATTGGACAGAGTAACCTTTACACAGCTTTGGACAGCTCCTGTCCAAGACACCTACGTGGGTGTCTTGAGTAGCTCTGGGTCTATAGACGGACTAGCTCTCTAGTTTGACATTTTTCCATAGATGTTTGTGGAATTGATCCGATCATCTGTTCAAAATGAATACCGTAAAGCAATAACTTGCATACAAGAATGATCCCTTGAAGATATAAATGAACGCCTAGAGGTCAAAGACTGATTTCATATGAATAACCTTTCCTCATATTGCTAAAGTGTTCTCTGGAGCCTGTTAACCAATTGATGGTACCGCTGTGTCCCCTGATAAAGGAAAAAAATGTGGATTTGGGGTAGGCATATTTGTATTTTGAGCTTGAATATTAAACTTCTTAATATGTCAAAACAGGAAAGAAAAAGTCTAACCTTTCATCACAGTAATAAAATTCTCTGCTAGTGTAATAAGTAATATAATTATAGTTTCAATTAATTACCCGCACACACGTTCAGTGTTGCACTGTATTTATGCCTAGGGTCTAATTCCTAGCTCATGCTAGTTACGGGCTAGTTTAAAACCGCTATTTAATGGAGTTAGTACTAATTTACATTGAGGCAGATGAACAGCATCACACATTCATAGTAGACTTAAAGAGCACTGTATTTTGAAAAATACTTTCAAAGAAATGTCCATGTGCCACAAACTAATAATTCTCATTCTTAACTGAAATCTTCTTTGAAATCCATACATCTTGCAGATCTCTCCCCTGTTTTTTTTTTCCACTTCCTTGTAATTGTAAGCTAGTGCCTATGACCACGCTATGGTGGGATGCTATCAGGAACACACAGGTGTGCTTATCTTCTGCAGCATTCAACAGAACATAGACTTGGCCAAGTAGTTACATTTTGTCTTTTTAGAGGAGTCTGTAAAATTGTAGTAGCTGAATCAGATTTATTTAGATGATTAAGTTGATCAAGATGATTTAGGTGATAGAAGCTAAACTCTTAAACCTCTTCTCCCCATTTTTTTTTTTTTTTATCAGAGAGGATTCCTCTGTATTCTCTTACTCTTCCTCCTCTCAGACCTGCAAGACTTTTTTGGCACTGTTTTTGTTTAAGATGTGTAGGCAGTTCATTGAAATGTATTCCTGAGAAAGCTGCTATAGAAGAAATGGAAATGAAACAAGGTCAGTGAATAACATGAGTCTTGAGGCTAATATTCCAACTATTAAGGTATCTGATAAAATGTGATGTACGCGTGCTTTTTTGTGGTACGAAACTGTACTCCACTTGCAGCAGGATGGTTCCTTAAAGTCCTGAATTTCAGTCCCTAACTTTGCAGCTTCTTGAGTTACTCAAGACCCATGCAGAAACCTGAGTCTTGTTGTGGAGAACCCTTCTGTTCAAACAGAAGGATGTCAGCTCTACTTATTTACTTTATTGAAATTGTTACCTAAAAATTAATCAGACTTACAAATACAAGTGGTCTGTGTGCCAAGGAAAATGACCTAACTCGGTCCCTTTTGCATTTATATTTCTTATTATATGCCCCTGATAATCCCTATAAACCCGAAAAGCTTACCAACCAAGTCTAGATACATCCTGATTGAGGCAAGCTACTGCAGGACAAGTGATGCTTTTAGAGTGATACAATGCGGAGAGGTCAGGTAGACTGAAAGCTGTCTAGCTGGCATGGGTAGCATGAACTACACATAGCATTTAAATTAACTTGTGCTACCTGTTTTTCTTGAGGAAGTGGAAGTACTCCATTGCCAGCACCCATGAAGATGGTAAATGCGTATGACTAAAATACAAATTACACTTCCCTTCATTTTTATTGTTGACAATAGTTTTTGGTCTGTAATATAAATTCATGCCCCAGGAGATGATAACACATGAAACTCTTAAACCCACTTGATAGTAAGGCATTCTTCTCAGTCCTTGAATAACGAGTCTCAAGGGGAAAAAGTTTTGCACTAGTGAAGGTGATCACTTGATCTTGACCATTCTTTCTTCTGCTGTAAAACTGTCCATCTGCCTACTGAAGAGAATGCTACTTGACTTGAAGTAGCTTCTCAAAGTTTGGGCTAATTAAGGGAGGGCATTTATGTATATGATGAACCTTAAAATACAATTTTAAGTTCCTCTTTCTTTATCAAATCTTAGGTGTTGAGAACAGTCTTGAACTGTAGAATATATTTAGGGCCCTACTGTATTAAGGGGGAAGAAAATTTTATTCTATCTTGGATCTTTACTTCTAGTGTTTCAGTTTGTGAACAAGTTTATGAACAAAGGATGTTTCCAAGTTGTGGGGGATTTTTTGGTCTTGGATGGAGTTCTCCAAGTGTGGATCTTCAGTTTGGGATTCAGTTTGGCACCTGTGTAGAATTTGTGGATGATCTTTATGAGACTGAGTGTATCACAGTGTTGCAGATAGGTATGAATTTATACCGAAGGTAAAATACTAAGTTTTGGTAATCTTAGTACTAGTATGGTGAAACTAACCTGCAAAAGTTGTATTTTCACCTTCCCAAAACAGCTTTTCCTAACAATACTCCATAAAGTTTCTGTTAATCTTTCCTTACAGACTAGGATTCAGCATCCATGCAGAGGGTAGGAATGGCTTAAATATTAGCATCTGTAATGCTGCTTTTTCTTGGTGTAAAGTTTGCCAAAGCTGGTCCTGAATTTGCAGATACTTATGGTGCTGGCCCTATTTGGAGGCATATTTCTGTCACATTTCAACTTGATTTGAAGGGGCAAAAGTTGCAACTTGAATGCTGGTATATCCATGTCCTTCGGAGCAAAGGCTTTGTAGGTTTAGACAGTGTGTTTTTACAGAGCAAAGATTTTTTTTTTTTTTTAAACATCTGCACTGCATAGTGAGGCTCTGATTCATGGCTTGTGGTCTGAGCAAAGCATGTAATAACCCTCAGTGAAATAGTGTGAATATTCACTCACTGAGCGTGAGTGAATAGCTCAGTGAAAGTGCTAGAAGATGATTAGGTGGTGTGTGTTTTTATTTTTTTTATTTTTTTTGGACTAAAGCTCCTCAATTAGGAGGTGAGCCACTTCTGCTGAAATAAATACTAAATTACTTGACTTCATGTTTTGTAGCCGATATGTGTTGAAGTCTGGAGGAGACCTATTTCTGTGCAGAATATAATGTCAGTTTCCCAATAATGATCCTTTGAAAGTCTCCATTTATACAGGGAAATTATTTTTCTGCTTTTAAAGGAAGCTGTTGCATTTATGGATTCTGGCAACTTAAATCCACCATTAATGGGGGTGAAGAAGCAGCAGTCAGATTAATATACTTTTTCCTCTGTGCATTATGATGTTTACCTAATCACAAGTTCATGAAGAGAGATAATTCAGAAGAAAACGAATTGCATGAATTTTGGATGACAGCCTGACTTCCCATAACTGGCTAACTAACATTAGTGCTTGAATTGTATTTCTTGATGGGAAAATTCTTTTTTTAAAAAAAAAAAAAAAGTCTATGCTCATTATGGTCTCACACTTCTTGCAAGGTCCTAGAGGGGGAATCGCAGGCATTTCGTGATAATGGTGTGTGCCAGAATGGGACAATGGGCTGCCTGTCTAACTGAACTCTTATTTAAAGGAAAACTGAGCTCCTTATTTATCTATCTGAAATAATGTCTTGATATAGTAATTTTTTAGAGCAATTTAACATTGGGCCAGTGAAGATGACTGCTTGCTGACTGTCTCATGTTAGACAGTAGGGAATAGTGTCAATTTATTTTGATAAACCACACCTGAATTTTACATCTTTCTAGCAACTTCGAAGGCCCTGGCTAAGGGGAACTTACAGTGGACTGAAAAATAAATAAGGACTCATTTAGACAAGCCCAAATGAGAGCGAATAGCACCTGACACATTAGCACTCAAAGCGATTGATTAGAAATAACTTCTTTATACAGGTGAATTCTTCTTGACTAATAAAACTGCCTTGCCTATGCTTGTGTGCACGTGTATGCATGTAGTGTTGTTTAAACATAATCTTAAATATGATAAGCAGTGAATAAATTAAGAATCTGTTTGTTAAACTGTGCATATATTTAAACACAAAATTACGTTGTGTATATTTTGTTGAGATTAAATATGGAAATGTTTTTATCAAATAAGGATAGGCTCTTTGAGTCTCCCCCTCCTGCTGTGATACAATCTTTCTAATGCAGAATTTTTTTTGCCCTTCATTGACATTTCTTTCTGGGAAAGCATGGATACTTGTCCGTGTCTATACCTCTTGTCATGCACCTTAATTTCTGAGTTCTGTTCAGCTTCTTACCTACAGCCTGAGGCGTTGCTGTCTGCTCAATAGTTTCCAACCCCTGTAAAGAAGAAACAAGATGACGTATTACTTTTTAAACATAAACCACACATGACTAAGGCCCAATAATTCACTCGCTCCCACTAGGATGCTGAATGATTAAGTCTGACATCAGTCAGTGCCAGTAGTGTATTTTTGATAAACCACAGTTGTCTGCTGCATACTCCAACATCTGTATTTTTCACACCAGAGGCATCTGTCTTGTTCAAGAAAATGAGAGACATGTAGCACACTGCTTGTGCAAGTAGTAAAACTGATAGAAACTGTACCAGTTATCACTCTACATAGAGCTTCTTTCCTCAATGATAGCAAATGACATATTTGGACCACTTTTTATAGAAACCATTTCAGGGAACATACTTCTGTGACCTACTAGGAAACTTGTGGGATCCATTCTCAGATCCAATACCCTCTACAAGTGTCAGAAAAAAGAGCACGAGACTTAACTCTTCCATTTCTATTTATCATCTTTCTTATAAAGATTACACTCTTCATGCAGCAATATGTATTGGTATCCTCACAAATTTACTCTGATGAAGCAGGTCTCGAATGCCTGCCTTCTCTGGACTCTCCAAAGCAGATGTATTATATGCCATAAAAATCTCTCTAGTATGTATAAGGACTTGTTCAGATAAATTTGATCCTGACTCTTCTACGGATGTAGGAAGAATGACACTTGTTTATACCAGAACTGAACTTGGACTAATACTGTAGATGAAAATCCTCATTCTAATGAAGATTTCATTTGTGTTTTCTCTCTCCTTGTCATAACTCATGGATCAGTGTAGTTTCACTGATGATATGCCTATAGGTGCAAATTTACCATTGTTAGAAGGTAAATACCTTTCTCTGTGTCCTGTTGTATAGTAGCAATAACTTTACTGAAATTGGTATTTTGTGTTTAATTTTAGAAAGTCAGTGTTTAATATTCCTACTCTGGCTTAATTTAAAACCAAGGGTGACCTTACAGCAAAGGTGAGAAAAGAGGAGCTAATCTGGCACTCTTTTCTTAGCAAAAACCCAATAGCAGCAAGAAGATAAAAACTTTTATATTCAAGAAGTTAAAAATCAAGAAGTCATAATGCTGTGACTTAGCAATGTTAACTCTACCGCTGTATTAGCAGTCAGTATTTAGCAGCGTCA
This sequence comes from Nothocercus julius, assembly GCA_013398735.1. Classification (NCBI taxonomy): domain Eukaryota; kingdom Metazoa; phylum Chordata; class Aves; order Tinamiformes; family Tinamidae; genus Nothocercus; species Nothocercus julius. Next base: position 3,452,792 of record VZSV01000075.1, on the reverse strand, counting down.
GCACTCTGTCTCTAAAGGAGATTGTGGAAAACAGCCTTTTTCAGGTTTTACTGTAAAGGGAATGTCTGACTTTGATCACAGTTAAAATGACAGGACACTCAGTAGATAAAATGCTGCAGATAGTTAGAAAAGGCAACTGCTTTGGAGTATGTCCTTTAAACTCTAATGGATTGGTTAATTCTCCAGAATATTTACTAGGAGAAGTCCTAAAAGAGTTAAGAAGCTGCTGTAAGAAAGGCTAAAAATGATAGACTGGAAGAAAATGAGGTAGTAAAAATTGAAGGATATAAAAAAGCAGAGGAATGTGGCTGGGGAATAATAAAATAAGAGAGAGAAGTTAAACCGGTGACCCTTGTCGGCAGTGAAAAGCGGGAGATTAGAAAATGTTTCATGCTAATTTCCATGGAGATTTCTTTAATTTATCGAAAATTACTTTCTTCTGCTTTGATTTGTCCAACCGCCTGCCCCCTCGCAGCTTTTTCGGGGTGGTCCTACCCGTCACGCCGTGCTGAGTATGGGCCTCGCTTGCCCCCTCACTGGGCCAAAGCGTCGTGAGATTAGTGAAGCGGCGCTGACGTCTCTATCAGCCTGTGCCACCACAATGCCCTATTATTTTTTCCTTTTTTCTTTTTTTCCCCCCCTCTTCCCTCCTTCTTTCTCTCTCTGTAGCAGAGTCTTAGGATTCCTGTCACATGATGGCTTCATTGAGGGCCCCTTGCTGGAGTGTTTTTCACTTTTCTCCTGATCCGTTCGGCTTGGTTCTCTCTGCAGCCTGGCTTATCAAAGGAGATTGTGGGTCGTTGAGCCATGGACACAGAATATCAAGTCATCAGCGTGCTTGGCAGCATCAGAACAACAACAACAAAAACCCCAACCATCATTTACCATCTTCATCCTTCAAGTGGCAGGAGATTGTTAGTCTCTCTTACAAATGTGTATTGAAAGTATTTAATTTCTAAAGGATAATCAGGATGTAGAGGTACCAGCTAAAAGACCTTAAATATTACAGCTCCTTATAGGGCACATCGGATTATAGCAGGATGTAGTTAGTAAGATGAAGAAGCTGCTTATATCTCTGATTTAAAAGAAACAGTCTAATATTAATGACAAGCTGGTATTTTTGCAGAATAATAAAGTAATTTGCCAAACATCTCCAGCCTTGTCACAGGTAATAAATGGATGTGTTTGATCACAAGCATTCTGGGCCAGTAGAAATTGATATTGCTTCCTCGGTATAGCCTAGTTGAAGATTCAATCCTGACTCTTTATTTGAGGATGCAAAGAAAGATTCGTGGCAGTAGTGTTTCTAAATGTAGCTGTTGCCACTATTTGAAGGTCTCTGCCAAACCCTCTTTGAGCACTGTGGCTTTTCAGTGCTAGAGGAACTGACTGTGCTAGCCATGCTGGGTTTATTCTGTAGTGTGTTAGTACCCTCAGCATTAGAGGGTTTGGTGGCACCCAGTGCCACATGAAAGGTGAGGAGCACATGGCAGCAAGTTTATAAATATCTCGACATCTCCATTGCACCTCAATTAGAAGCAGGTTCATTTGAAGTGGTTTGGAACTGTTGGGGGCTCTAAGCACCTTTTACAATGAGTTCTCATTAGTCTCTTCCAAACCAGTCTTTAAGCCATGGCCTTAAATGTCTCAATTCCCTCTGGACAGCGAACCTGCATATTAAAGACCTACTTTATGCTGTAACTAAGCCTTCTATCTATTCTGCTAAGCTTAAGGCTCTGGCTGCAAGGTGACTCACCTAGATCGATGGGTTTCTAGGAGGTACCGTGGTCTGCGGCAAGGGAGCTCTGCAAGGCCCTGAGGGAACTCAGGTCATGGACGATGCCCCAAATGCTGCAGGAAAGTCAGAGTGGTATCAGGAATTCACAATGGCTGGCAAACAAAATCTGACAAACTGCAGCTGCTGTGACACCCTCTAGCCATTCCCTTTTCTACACTTGATAGAAGATTTTCTCATATTCTTGATTTTCCTAATAGTGCAGAGTAAGAATATATCTGTAAAAACTTGGTTCAAATGCATTAATCCTATGCTGGATTTACTGCTACTGTAGTCTGCCACTTATTATTTTAAAGATTACATCTCTTAGGGCTGCTTCTCTCTCCTGTAGCTTCTTCTCTGATGCGTTGATGGCCCAACACAGTCCTCTAATGCATAGGTATATCTCCATGTATTTCTAAATCTAAATAAAAATTACCTGACTTCATAAATAGGCATATAACCTCACTGTAAATAAGTTTGCCTATCGTGTCTGTATGGGCTTTTTCACATCTAGACAGCTTCGTCTGTCAGCTTATGTCACTTAATGCGTTCCTGCTTTTCTTTCTTTCCGTCACCATCTCAGTCTTTTCCTGTGTTTGAATCTTGGCTATGTAAATGGTTTTAAATTCCCTCATGATCAAACATGATCATGCAGAGCTTGAAGTTAGGGAGAATGTTAAGTGTTCTGTAATTAATTGCATAAATGTGGAATGCAAAAATTAAGTGTTAACTGGTAATTTCTGTGTGCGGTAGGCTTCTTCAATATGTGCTAGGTTATAATAACTTGCATATGCTTGGGATACTCACTATTAACAATTCATATGATGCTTGTTTTGCAAGGGTGATGCTGATTCTTCTTTCCTTTGATTATAAAGGTTGCTAATGTATTAAGAGGAACATAAAAAATGTTATTTTGTTAAACATTGTCTATGCTTTTACTCCCTTGTGTGTATGTGCAAGCATATGTGTAAAGGTGTGTGTATATATGCACATTCTGTGTAAACATATGTTAAACCCTAATAGAAAAATAAATGTTATTGAGGAAACTGTACTTTGTTCCTTAATTCATTTGAAATACGAACTTTGTTCTTTACAGCATAGCTACAAGTGTGGACACCTTTCAGGACTGACCAGCTATAGTATAATGACTGCTATGCTGGTGTCTTAGGGGGAAGCCTGTACTATGTGCTGTTTTGTTATTTATGTTAGAGAGGAATGCTTTAATCCCCTTAGAAGTTAACCTTAAAAGGGAAACATCTATCTTATTGTGGTATTGACCTTGTTCTCGTAAATTGCCGTGTTTTCCTTTACCAATATAGCAATATCGGAGTAAGATGTTTACATCAAGGATAAGGTTAAATGCTTCTTTTCTGAGGTCACTTGCTCTAGTTATTTCTATGTATATCTCNAAAAATATATAGTAATCAGCCTGACTAATAAAGCAACCTGCAAAAGCTGCATCGAATGCATCAATTCTATTGTGTAAAAGTTACCCTCACTTTGACATTCTTGTCTGGACAACGCTCAAAATGCAAAGTGAGTTGTAGCTAAATCTAGTGAGTTTTTTTTTTTTTTTAACAGAAGCTTATGAAGCCTTACAGTTTACATAGTCTATATACGTGAAACTTTAAACTGCCTGTTTTTTCTTTCCAGAATGAGCTTTGCACTTTTTCTTGTAGATCTGGAAACCAATTTTTACTCTCTGTGGAAAATGATGGAAGTGAGAATTAACAGAAAAATTGCAGATTTGTTGTGAAAATTTGTGGTGTCTGAAAATATATCCTGAAGTTTGAAGTTGTTTCAGATTCTTCAGAGGAACCTGAATTTGTATTTGATGCTAGCTTGATGTTAGCTGCATCAGATTCACTCCTGTATAAAGGAAATAAAAAAGAAAAACATGTTTTTTTATCATTTTGTGCTTGAAATGCAATGTTATATGCAAAGAATGCTAAATTAACATTTTGATGCTGAGGAAATCAGACTGAATAGAAGAAGTCAGATTGAGTAGGTTTGTACTAGGATTTCCAGAATCATGCTGGATGTTCACACCTGAATTTCCATTTCCATATGATAAATGCATCTAAATAAAGAGCTGGAACGTCCTGTAATGTGCCTCTCACTGTGGAAGCCTTGCTGAGATATGGCAGAATAATTTGGGGCAGATCTTGTAGGAGTACAGAGCCTCTGAACAGAAATCACTATAAAAAAAACAGTTCATACAAATGAATCTGAATTTCCTCCACCAAAAATGTAGAGCATGTTATACTGTCTGGTTGTTGTGTTTTTTACTGAGACACAAACTGAGGACTAAGAATTCTAAATTTAATTAAGATAACAGCAGAGTAACAAGAAATAATTTTTATATATGCTTATTTTTTTGAATTAAATAATTCTCGATCTCATTTTCCACATTACTGTTTTAGTACTTATGTGGTGACTGACTCATCTTGCGGGGAAAGGCAAATGTTTACAAAAATGGAAAATTTACTACTTTTCATTCCGATCTCCCATTTTTGAAGAGGTTTTAATTATTTTTGTAATGTAGCTTCAATAAAGATCATAATGTATTGTAGTCAGTATTCACTGAACCTATAAGTTAAATGAAATGTAGTGTTGTTTAATCCCTACAGCTGAGCTGAAATCTCATAGGAAAATAGTTATATTTCAGAAAACAAAATCAGTTTTTAAAAAAAGTGCATAAAAGCTCTGCAGCATCCTCATGCCAGTCTCTCTGCGTGCATGTTGGGCAACGTACACGCAATTAAATGAGGTCTTTGCTTCCTTTGGGATCTTCGTTTAGCTGTGGTAATAACAGAGCACTGCATTTCATTAAAGTTTTGGGTCCGAGGCTGCAGAACCCAAAGACAGAGACCATCAAGTGGAGCAGCCAGGAGCAATAGTCAGCAGAACTCATGACCTAGGGCAGTGCCGCCGTGTGTGTTATGCATAATCATTTGACCAATTATTACTCATTTCCTTGATGAGCTGATTATTTTTCTTCCAGAAATGGAAGCTCCATCCTGACTCTACACTAGCTCTGTTTTAGGTGTGAGATACCTCATGTGGAGTGTTATATTTTGTCCCTAACCCTCCAAGGCTGGTGTGGGGGTGCCTGTGTGATGTGGAGAAGATGCATCTAGGACCCGCTGACCTGCGCGGCCCTGCCCCATAAGGACACGATTGATGGTGGTGTAGGAAGGCACCATAGATTCAGGAAAGTGGCTGCTGGTGCTCCAGATAACTTCTGTATTGGAGATTAAAGGGTTATTTCAGCACAAGGACTGTAGTAACAGCCCAAGAATATATTTGCTGGAGGGAGAGAGAAGGGTTGTCACCTCAGAGTTCAAAATGCTTCATGTCTTGTGCTTTTTTTTTTTTTTTTTTTTTTTTTTTTTTTTTTTCTTCAAGTCCACATGGAAGGCTCATATTAAAAGTTCAGAATGTGCTTTAAGACTTCTCTGGGTTTATTTTATTACTGGATCTGTATAAAAGAGAGAATCTGTATAAAAGAAAGAAAGTTCATCCTAATTGAAGCAAATTTTGCTGTCTGAATCTGGTATTATATTTGGCAGAATTCCTAATTGCAGAGAAATATGTTACTATAATAATATGCAATGCAACTGATATATCATGTGTGGAAATTCTTAGTACTGTGTCCTAGTATCTATCTTAACTGTGTTGTAATGTTGCTCTCTAAAGTTTTAGACCAAAGATACTGGGAAAGTGTCAGTCAGTAACTCGGGGCTTTGAGAGGGTGCAGAGTATTTGAAGTCTTTGATGGGGAGTGAAAACAAAACAAAAAAAAACTAACTTGAAACCCTTTGAAAACTTTAATCTGGGTGTTTTGTTGTTTTGCTTTTGTGGAAAAAAAAATATTAGTTTATGTACTCATGCTGGTGATGGCTGAAGTAGTTATAAGGAGAACATGCACGTGATCAAACTTAAAACAGAAATATGTGCTAGCCCCACATTATTTGGGAAGCTTCCAGTTAGGGTAGTTTCTGTGTTGGTTTAAATCATCCAACTTCAACATGTTTGTTGCTTGATTTATTTATTTTTTTTCTTTTCTCTCTCTGTTATACAGATTTGGTTGCATGCAGTAGAATATACCTCTTTGCATGGTAAAATGTGGGAAAACAGAAAATAAGTAGCTTTGGTTCTGGAGATTTTTTTATTGTTTTATTTCAAACCAGTCACCTCTGCATGTCCCACGGGCAGCAGCAAAGCAATATGACAAAGATAGCAAATCTCAAGCCTCTCCAGAGGGGGAAGGCAGGGGGAGAAAAAGAAAGAAAATAAATAAAAATTTGAAGTTACTCCAGCTGCAAAGCGCAATTCCAGAAAACTGGGGCAGTCTATTCCTTAAGCTGCTCTCTTGGACTGGCCAGGGAAACTTGAGATTTATTGTTTCGAACTCGCGCGCGCTCGGTCGGCGCGCTGTGTCCCTGCCTACGTGACTGGAGGCCGCGTCCATAAATCAGATGCTTCCTGTGAAAGGCCGCGTGTCGCAAACCTTCCTCTCAACAGTGGCGATTCCCACCCTAGCCCTGCCTTCCGCAGCGCTCCTGTGCATTTGGTGTGTTAGGAAGCCTTGGTAGAGATCACTTGTATGTAAACAAGGAATTTGGCAGGAACTCAATCCCTTTCAGCAAAGTTTTCATGATACGTTATTATCCATACAGGAGCTTCCCTTCCTTTGCTACAGGAGTGCAGCATCTCATTTTATTCAGTTCTTGTCGTTTTTTCTGTCTTCCCTCTTTTGCCATTTTCATGTGCTGTTGTCTCTCAGCTTTCATGGGAAGATTGCTGTTTCAGAAGATTAAGATGAATCTAATTTTATGTTTCAAATCCACATAAAACACGGATAGTTATGGAAGCTTGGACTCATTGTGACAGCAAATTCAGCCTTGAATGCCCTGCAGGGAATTATGTCTTAACATGTTGTATCTCTTTTTCAATGCCTGCAAGGCTATTTCTTCATCACCATGTAAACTGCATGGTGGGGAATGCCAACAAGAAATAAGATGCACTGGAAGATAAAAATTCAGTGTAAATAAGGTGTAAGATAGACATAAAGCTACAAATGCCTTGTTCTATTTAAACCTACTGGGCAGAAAACAGAAATGAGGGGCACATTTCTGATTATCTCACAAACTAAGGAAAAAAATAATCTATTTCATGTTTGTTGACAGTGTCAGTAATCTGCAATAGAGTCCAGTTGCTGGCATCTGATGCAGTTAAAGGAAGGAGGAAAAAAAAAAGCATATAGAATACACAATATAAGTGAGTATTGTATTTGTATGGGATGGTAAATGTTTGTTTCTAGCACGATTCCCTTTGGGAGAGGCTGGGGGCTGGTATGTACTTCTGCTTTTTCATTTGCAGCAATCACTAATTTCAGATGAGTTGTTAGACCACACGCAAGTAATTTTCCTAAACAATGGCTTCAATTAGTGGTCAGATCCAGCTTGTTGGTGTTTTAGGCTGTTTTCTCACCCTGGTCTGTACAATAGACATTTTGCAGATGTCATGCAGTGTTCTTATGACAGCTGTGCGAGATTTTCCTTCTGAAGAAAGTGCTCAGAAAAGGGAAGTTGGGGGGCCCATTTGCAGAAATGCATGCCTGTGTTTGAATGTTTAATTACAGAGATTGCTGGTGCTGCCTGCCACCACTTAGCACTTAGAGGGCTGAGTGAGCACCAGGGTAATGTATTTGAGAACATGTTTGTTAAGACCAACTTGCAATTCATTTTGGCTATCATTATTCATAAGAATTCATTTTGGCTATCATTATTCATAAGGCTGGATGGGCTTCTTCCTCCCCACATACATGCACGTGTGCACAAAAATAGAGTTTCATCCAAAAAAGGAAAAGAAAATACACCTTTGGACTTCAGTGAAAACTACTGCATGTTAAAATGCTTTAAATAAGAAGGTATTGATAAATAATCCTAAATGATATATTTAAATTCTGTATATATAGATATATTCTAATGACTATGTCTAAATGTAGAAATATTCTAATGCTTTAAAATACTGTTTTTCCACAAATATTTTACAGATGGGTTTTCACTTCATTGGGGAAAGAGTAGAGATTGCTTCAGAAAGAGAACTTCATAAAGAAAGGACAAATCTAGGGAATGTGAAAAGATTTAGGTAGGATTCCTAGATATATGAATGAGAGAGGTGTGGCTTATTAATATGGATCTATGTATTTATGTTTGAATTAGTGTATTTGAGGGAACAAATGACTTTGTGCTGGACAGGCTATATACACAAAATTACTTCTCTTGTGACAAGAGAAAATGGAACATAAAATCTAATAGGCAATAAATCTGGTTTATATCTTCCTGTCCCTTTAATCAGGAAAGAATCTTGTTATTCTTAACTATAGGGTCCAATTATAAAGTGAAATGTAATGTTCTTTCCTTATCAAAAGTGTCAGGAAAAGATTTTAGGGGTCAAATCCTTAGCCAGTGTAAATTAGGGGTCTGTGTTGATTTGTACCAGCTGAACATCTTTATAAGGACTTTATGTCCTTACATTTTTGGATTTCTCTAGCTCTTAAAGTGCTTGTGTGAGTGCAAGTGCCCATGTGCATCTTTCTCTCTCAAAAAAAAAACTTATTCTTTCTCATTAGCAGCTTATTGTTTTGGGATAGTTTATTCTAAAAGAAACTGTCAACTTCTAGAATGTCTCATGGACATATTTTGTCAAATTTTATTAATGTGGGTAATACTGAAAACAGTGTTGGAACCTTAGGCCCACAGACCTTAGAGCTGTTGATCAAGAAAGTGCAAATTATGAAGATATTAGCAAGTCTGTAGCTGCATCTTGAGAAGGCACAGAGAAAGGACTAGGGGAAGGGTATGTGAAGGAGAGAAAAGACCAAACCAGTTGCACTCTGTTTGGGATGCTGTGATGGTCGCGGGCTATTGAGTGGCAAGAAAGAGCTAAATATGCCTAAATAGGTAAGAATTGGAAATGAAAGAAAATTAGTTCCTATTGCTGCTTTTTGAACGGGCCACACATGCAAAGTACTTGAATCCTGTTTAAGAGCAAAATTCAAAGGACCGACAGAAGGTCAATGCCCCAGTTATTGCTTTGGGAACAAGCTGAGGCAGCCTTTCAGTAACACCAACTTTCAGAGAATTACCTTTTCCCAGGAAGTCTGGTAGAGCTGGATGAGCTGGCACAGTAACAGTGTTTGTGAGGCCCAGGCCATACCCTCAAGCCTTTGGGCAGAGCGGTGGGGATTCCTGCTTCCCTTTCCACAGCTATGGAATCACCGAGTGCCCGTAGGGATTAGCAGCGTTGCTTCAGCAGCTGCACTTCAGCAAGCAGGAATGGCAAGCCGGCTGTCAAGAATTTCTCCAAAATGATTGAAACATATCAAAAATCCCAGGGTAACTTCATTTGCAGAGGTGAGATAAATTTGAGACTATTCTTTACATCAAATTTTATAATTAAGTTAGTCCATCTGTAGCAATCGACTCTGCTTTGTGTAAGAAGCCAACTCTTGTCTGAAAAATACCCCCTAGTTTTCCTAGCCCAGCCTCCATATGCTCTTACAGCGTGCCATTAATAGTGATCTTCTATATACACAAAGACAGGATATGGGTTTTTTCCATACTTTTAGCAAGTGGCACTTAAAGTTTTGTAGATGGAGCCGGAGCCGTAGTGTCTAGGAGACCAAGCATTCTGACAGTCTTGCTTAAGTGCAGCAATTCAAGTTTCATAACTAGCTACCCAAGGGGACTGTGTACTAACAGCATCCTCCTGCATTGCCACCGTATGCTAGGAAAGTCACAGGAAGTAGAAACGAAATGGCCTCATTCCCTTGAGTCTTAGACCTATATGGTGGCCTCAATGCTGAAAAATAATAATAATGACTCTAAAAAGTATTATCACCACAGTCAATAAAGAACAGGATCTGTGCAGAATTGATTGTATCCATAGCAAGATTTTTGTCTGCTTACAGTTTCATTTAGAGTTGTATTAATAGGTACAATTTTGACTTTGGCATTAATTTTAATGATGAAGGTTATCAGTCAAAAAGTAAAGCAGAGATGCTTCCCATAATGATTTCACAGTCTGTACCTTTGATAAGTTAATGCAATGCACTTACTTTCAGGAAACTTCTGCTTTGGAGCAGTTTGTCCATTTGTATCAGATCTTCTGTGTCGCTTTGTAAACAACTAGAATTTCCAAGGCACCAGATCTTGTTGCCCATTCCCTTCTCTGAACAAATGTACCTGTTGTTCCCACTTAAACTAAGGGGTTTTAGTGGTGGTGATTTGTTTTTTCTTTTCTTTTTTCCCCCTAGATTAACCAGCAGAAACAAGGGCTCTCAAATATGTGTGTGTATGTTTTAGAAGGGCTAGGCATAAAATATAATAACTATTAGTTTTGTCCAAAAAAAAAAAAAAAAAAAAACCATGGAGGTTTCTATACCATATGAAGGAGCAGAGAGCAGAAACTTCTCCTCAAAAGTCAATGCAGGGGAGACAACTGCTTGACCAGGGATTTTAGCGCTTGACCAAATTACAATACCAATTTTTTTTGAACTGAGTCCCCTCCCAAATGAAATCCAGTAAAGAAAGGACCATTTCTACCCTGTGCGTGGGAGGATTTTCAAACTAGAGTACATATGATTTATACAATACTATAACAGAAGAAAATAGGAGGTTATTTTAATGAAATGGGAGTAGAAGAGAATGGAGTTTGGTTTCAGATGTTGTGTGTATTGTGAGTCATCTCAGTGCTTTTATGTTAGATTCCTGAGTTACACCAATCAATGAAATTGGCCTGTGCTTTTCTCTCCCTTTCTTCATTTAAACGTCAAAGTGAAATTCAAAGGCTTCTGCAGAACTACTTGAGTCATTCAGAAGATCACTGCCCCACTGGGGATTCTCTTTGTTTCAGCACTTGAACGCTATTGGTTTTATTATCTCCATTCAGGTTTTGTGATTATTCTCATCCATAGTCTCCTCGCAGTCATTAGAGATGCAGACAGAATGGGTCTGCCTTTGCATTGCATGAATAAATATAAATACTATTTTGTGTCTTGTCAACAGAATCCACTAGTGATGCAATGTAGTAGCACATTCTGGGAACTAACAGCCCCATTTGTGAGATATTAAGCTCCCTTCATTCCTGTTGGTTTCAATGGCATTAACAATGCTCAAGACCAGATGTTTTTTCACTCCACTTGAAGAATCGGAGGAACAATAATAGCGATGATCAGGGACATTACAAAGTGTTTTAGCTCAGCTTCACAACAGTTTCTAATCACTTAAGCTCTAAACTTAAGGTGTGGTTGCCTGTTACAATTTTTTTGATGATAAAACCAGTTTAAGAGACCATTGTTCTTATCTGCACAAGTTTAGCTTGTTTTGGACCAGTGCTTCGTCCAGATCTGCGTAATGGTCAACGTGTGTGTTTGTACAAAAGGTAACGTTTTAAGGACTGAGTAAGGGACTAGTAAGGAAGCATGAAGAAACAGCGGAAGGAGGAGGAGAATGGGATGGGAATCCCTTAACCAGCTCTTTCTTTGAAGAATTGAGAAAGTTTTTAATTAGAGAGTCCTTGAGGATTGCTTAATACAGTCCATCTGAAGTTGGAATGTTGTTGTTTTTGTCAAGATTTTGGGGGAAGGAAAAAGAGAAAGAAAAAAGTCGGGAATTGCACAGATGTGTCCTGGATTATGACAGCTTTTCATTGGAGACGGATCTATGGTCTGCTGAAAGCAAATTCAAATCTTAGTGAAAGATTTTGTAAAGCTGGGCTTATTATCTTTAGTAGTAGATGGATAGGTGCAAATCTGAGCTCTTTAGCTGGTGGATTCTAGTAGTGATTTATGCAGGAGCAGGTGGAAACGAATGAAAGGTTGCTGTGTATTTCGGTACATGAACCAGAGTCTGAGAAGTTTTTATGTTCTCCGAAGTAAATTCCGTTTCTCAAGCCCCACTTACGTTCACTGGGAAAACCCTGTGTCCCCCACTGTCAACTTCCAGTTATAAAAAGGTTTCAGTGGAAGGTAAGTCACAGGTATGGTGGAAATTATGAAGTCAATAGAGAAAGGAGTAATGCAAGAACAGAAAACAGACACCACTGAGCTCATTCAGACATATCATGTCAATCAAATGGATAGATATATTTTTTTTAAATCAGTTCTCTTTCAGGCTGGATTTAATTTATCTAGGCTAGGTAAGGCTAGTGGTGGTGAGTTTTGGGGTGTGTTGTTTTGTTTTCTAAGGCAATGGGAAGTGATAATTCATGGCTTCTGTTCAGTAAGGGGTGCTCATGCTTCTGACTTTGGTCCCACAAATCTCTCATTCCAAGGAGAAGGGATGTTGCAGGCCTGTTTAGAGTCGGAAAGACATTTCCTTTTTCTACTGGCTTAGAGGTGGTCTAATGCTTTTAAAGCTCTTTAATGCCCTCTCTTAGTTTGCTTTCTTTGATGTAGCCAAGCTGTGTGCAAGGAAATAGACTTCTCTCAAAGTATGTAAAATGAATAAAAATCTTATTGATATTGACTAATGAATAGAAGTTTGGAAGCAAATAACAGCTTAGTAATAGTGGAAATTCTAGCCCTATGCTGTATGCGTACTCATTTTTTAGGCAATATGACATTAGAGTTCATTCAGTGTTAATATAAATGAAGACAAGTGCTGCAGTAGATACAGCTATTATGTTTTTGGTATTTCCACTTGAAATTTGCTTGGTAATATCAATCTGAAATACAATAACCATTAACCCTCATTAACCCTATAGAAGCATGATAAAGACAGGTGCTCCCAATAGGACAAATAGGAGAGAGATATCTTAAGCAGTAGGCCATGAAGTAAATGGAAAATGATCTCAAAATAAATCTTAAAGATGAAACTAAATTAAAAAAAATGCAATATAGGAAAGAAAGCATGGTAATGCTGAGGCAAGCAGTAATTAATTATTGTTTGTCTGCAGAAAAGTAAAGAAACTCTGCATATCTGTTTTGCTTAATTATCTGGTTGACCTCGGTGAAAAGAGAAGCTGAAGTTAAATGCATAACATTTCTCCTTACCCTTTTTTTTTTTTTTCTCGGTTCCTTTCTTATGAGTACCCATGTGGTTTCCCTGCTTCTAAGCAGAGTGATAGCTGTAGTCATTTTAATAACCTCTGAGAAAGTGCTTCAGGACGTATTTGCAGAGCTGAGGTTGCCATGCCACAGCCTTGTCTCCTTACCATGCTCCAGATATTGAACCTTCCCGTAACTACAATTACAACATAAACCACAAAATGTAGATTTACAGATTGTTTTCAGCAACACCCATTCAAATTTACTTATATTTACACTAGAAAAATTAGGGTAAGTGCTATTGTGACCAGAGACATAGACCAAGATCAATAACCAACCAATTCTTGGCTAATAAAGCACTTCTCTAAGGTCTATGGTTGCTTTATTCTGACTTTGAGGTTGGCCTCTAATGTCTTATCCATTGACTTTTCCCGTAAATATGTCTAATAGAGACCAAGCTGAACCCTGAGAAGAAAAGATACACTCTGTTTGGTAAGAATTGCTAATTAACTTGGTATGTAAAACCTGTAGCTACTCTCTGCTTTTAGCTTGTCTTTGATGGCAAATATGCGTGTGTAACATGGGTATAAAAGCCAAGCATTAATGCCTGTGTTACAGGTAGGGGTTTACTAAAGAAGCACGCAGTTCAAATCTACACTATTTCCTGTTCTTTCAGTTTGAGAGTTGTTTGTAAGGAAAATAGCTGTTGCAGAACACACTTGGAGCGGTGTAACAGGATACCTTTGTCATGGGTTCTGGTCATATATATTTTAAATACATCGATTGAAGATAAAAGGATTTTCTATTCCTTTGTTTTTGAAAAGAGAAATGAGTTAGTGGTGTGTTGTCAATAAGTTAATACACTAAAACTCAGAGCTTCTTAGTGGGCACCCTTTTTTCAGTTTGATTTGGGTGAAAACTGAAAATGTAATGCACCTGGGAGGACTAGGTGCTTGGGGCCTGATTGTGCAGAGTTCAGTCTGGAAAGCCTTTAAACAGGTGCTTTAAAGATAATGCATAGTGAATTGTGCAATTTCTCCCCCACTGCCCCCAGCACTTCTGTATATTTGCAGGGGGGGGAAAAAATTCACGTATTTGAAACATAAGTCAGTTCTTGAGCAGTTCATGAAAAAGGCTGCAAGTATCTGTAATATTAGCCTTGTCTGGGATATTGCATGTAAATTGATACTGAGTTTCCCAACAGAAAACATGATGTTTTGGCATTATAGAAATAGATATGTTGGTATGCCTCCATTAGACTATTACAGTATGTACTCGTTTCTGTTACTGCAAGTTGTAAACAGTAGAAAATGAAGGTGGTTGTGCTGCTAGCTGGAACAATTTGCAGTTTGCAGTACTAGTTTTCAGGCTTTTGTCTTAATAGTTCTCTCATCCACATGGCCAAACGCTTTCTGTGCGTTAGAGCTAGGAGCACTTGCCCATCTAGCTTGCCTTAACACTTCCACGGGCCAAGCAATGTGTTAAGACTGGCTGCTACCCTAGCAAAGCGCATTTGTCAGCATGCTTTGCGTTTGTCTTCTCTTTACTTTGCCAGCTTCTCAGGCTGCAGGGGTAGGGATCGGGGCTTTGGCTGAACGTTTGAGGTTGATGAGATTGAAGCAGAGTTCTCTGAGCTCCACCAACCAGTCCTCAGCTTCAACAGCAAACAGTGGAAAAACGTGGTGCCTTGCTGCTACAAAGTATGATGAGCAAAACTTTGAAGGGGTAAACCACAGTTTATGCCTTAATCTGTTTTAGGAACAGAGAATATCACTACTGAGTAGCCCATGTTCCTTACGAGTAGAGACTTTGCATTGGGTGAGTTAGGCTGTTTTCCCCTGCTGGTTCCTCACAGTGCATGGGATGTGGCAGCACCTTCAGAGAGGAGTATCCTCTCCCTGCATCCAGGTCAGGACTGCGTCCATCACATTTTCTGTCAGCCTCTGGTGCATTTAAAATTGGTTATTGCAAGATAAAAGATGCTGAACCTTTTAGCTGATGCAGTTTGGGAGCTGCTGGGGAGAATCCAAGGGATGTTGGAGAAACTTACAGCAAGTTGGACTTGTGGGTTTGGCCCAGTTTTCTTGCTTCCTGCTCTTCTTTTGAGCAGAGCCCGCATTGTCAGAACAACTGCCTGTTGTTTGCCTCCAGGTGAATGTATTATATTCAAATATATTAGTAATAACCTCCAAGAAGTGAGGGTTTGTTCTGCCATGTCTGTTTTGGATGTTGCCTCCTTTCCAGCTGAAGGGACTTTGGCAGAATTAGTCATGCTTGCATGAGAAGATTCTCTGTATTGTTACAGTGAACAAAGCAATTAATATGTCTTTAATTTGCACCTAACGAAACAAAAAGGATGCGTTTATTCTGTGTGACATGTAGACAAAATTTTCTTTAAAAACTAAGTTTCATGCTGTGACTACAATTAGTGTAATTGTCAGTTCTTCCCTAAAAACAAATATGTATTAAGAGAAAAGCCAGTATTGTGCCCTCCTCTGGTGAGAAAATGAGACAATCAAAATCTATTGTAATTACCTCAGTGATATTATAATTAGCAACAATTAAGTTATTCCATGCTGTTTTTTTCCTCTTGGCTACAATTAAAAAAGTATATATCTTTCTGTTGCACATTACCACTGATCATTTTACCTCCCTACATATCTGGTAAGTGGATAAATTAGAAGTAATTTTAAAGCACAACTCCGTTAAAACAAATATCTATTTAACTGTTTTAACCCTTTGTGTATATCCTGTGTCTTTTAACATCTGGGTAAAATAGCCTTGCCTATTTTAAATACTCTCTGGGCCATTAAACCAAAGCCATAAAAATGTAAAGAGCACCCTGTTTATTTGTAATATATGATCTAGGTTTTCAAAAATCGTTATCTTGAGGGATAAGCTAGAAATGCTGGAGATATTCTGTAAAGGACAATGCAGCATTATACCAAAGTCCTATTAGGATTCAAAAATGAAACTTTCTTCCCTCTGTGTCCCCTGCAGGTTTCTGTTTGGCAGGAAAGCTGGGGACATCCAGGGTACGCTCTTCAGGTCAGCCTCTACCCAGAATGTAGTGAGCTCAACTGCTTGTAGTGAGGATAAGGAAATTACAGAAAGTGCCCCTTGGTATTGGGTTCACTGAGAGTTTGTGGTTGCTATATACTTGCTATTTACTTAATTTATTTTACCATAAATGGTTACAGGGTAACATGAGCATCTTTGTCCAAATCATCAGAACAAAGTCACTTCCTATTTGAAGATGAACATGACTTCATGATCTTTACTGCTGGCTCTTCAGAGAATAGGTGCAAGATGCAATAGCTCTGTATTTGAAAAGAACATGTTGGAAATGGGCCAGTAAGAATAAGCTTGGGACAATTTTATAGCCCAGATTTACAATAAATAAATAAAAAAACACAGCAAGAATTCAGTAACATCACTTTCTCTAAATAATTTCACTGACTTGCAAGAAGCAGCAAACCAGTATCAAAGGGTATGATCTGAACAACTAATATATTGGCTCTAGGAGGGTATTTGGAGTTCTTTTGAAAATCTGTTAGGTTTGCAGCTCTGCAAGATTTGGTTTTCAGTCTTGATGCTATCAGACTTTAAATCTTGTTCTCTCCCAGATCATCCTGTCCAGCAATGCTTATTTTGGCAGCAGTCCATGACTAAATATGGCAAGTCCTGGACCTTGGACCAGTGTAATTTTCATTCCCTGCTAAGTGCCTACATTTTTAACCACACAGAGGCAGAGCTCTGAGCCTCAGGCTTCCTTTGTGTGCATGTCAGTGATGTTAATAATGTCTCTATTGGTATCTTGTCTCTGAAGTGAACTCCTAAGGCTTTCATTTTGTGAGTGGAAATCCTTTCTAAAACCGTTTCCATCTCTGACTCTGTATGGGGTGTTGCAATCCAGTCTCATTAGAGACAGAGAAAGCTCTCAGGCCAGCTATGGCAAGACAACAGGAAACTTTATTTTATCTAACTTCACCCAAAAATGAATCTATGGTTTGCTTTTTATTTTAGTCATTAAATAGTTGTTTTCTGATCTGATGATAAAAGGACTTTATCCTATGAGGTTCAGGGCACGCTTTATTCAGCCAGCAGTTGACAGTGTCCTTTACTTCATGAGTTGATAATGATAGAAATGCAATTCTGAATGTGCTGGGAGGAAACCAAGTCCAGAACCAGCAGCAGCTGTCTGGGTCCCGAGTATAACCAAGAGTTCGCTTTAACATGCATATGGGGGGCAGTTTATCATAAAAGAGAGCGTGTTTGGGCAACCTGTGCTCATGGTTGCATGGTACTTTGAGTCAGCTGCAGCCTGTTGGGCATAGACTGCAGTTTTAACCCCTTTATTTTGTAACTCCTTCTTTCATCTCTACAATTTATATCCAGAATAGGTTTCTAAAAATGTACCTGCCTATGTGTACTGTGAGTAGGAAAAAATGCATCTAAATAGAAAAGAGAATGGGCAGCCCTTTCCTGCAATGGAGTGTGCCTGTGTAATACTAATGATATTTATTAGTGTCAAATATTGATTGAAAGTATCTTCCTGTAAATGATCAGCCTGAGTTGTGACATGGGGGAGTTGGAAAGCACCTGAATGCTACGCGCAGCCCGTCGATGCCTTTGTTTATATTGCTCTTCTCTCTGGAATAAGCCCGTGCTTGGCTAGGTATGGATGTCTTGTCTCACCTCTTTTGCCCCTTGGGTACCCTTTATACACTCCTTAAATTGGCATATACTCTTTATTTTTAAGTGCTATTTATTTATTAACATGCTGACAGCATATTCAAGAGCTGTCTCTAGGAGAAAAAACACTGGAGTCCCCTGGAGTCCTGATGTCTCTGCTATTCAGAAATTACAAAGGTGTTTATCACAATATTTAGTCCAACGTACATATACTGGGCATAGTTATTTATCTGTACCGAGTGGTAACTGGGCCTCATTACCTAGTCTTACGAAGGCTGCTTCATAAAAGTGCTTGGCAGTAGTAGAGTCATCAAAGTTGCACTGCATTAAAAGTACTGAACCTTGCACGTTTGTTAAAGTGGAACATTTTAATTTAATTTTAGATTTGTATTCCTGCAAAACTTTTATTTTGGAGTAAAAAACTTTTGGTTTTGGAAGTAACTCTAAATTATCCTCTAATATCAGCATTTTTTCTCTAAAATTTTTCTAAGTAGTTCTGTAGTATCTGTGTTACCATTATCAATGTCACTGCTCCAGACCTTGAAGCTGAAATGCCATGAAAAAATTCTTGGGCTGTTCTCAGCCTTCCTGAGCCGATATATTGCAGCTCTCATAAGGAACCTTCTTCCTGCGTTTACAGAACACTCATTTGCATCCTGGCTTTTGGGGATTGTCTGACCTTAAGAGAAACATTAGCATAACTTGAAGTGCTTTCAGCTTATTAATATCAGTATTTTCCTGTGTGCATAAACAACTCTAACAAGTGTCAGTGATGGTTAATTATTCAGGTTGGGAACATGCTGCATGGCTGCAGTGGCCTTATTTAGTGATACCGTACTGATGTTGACGTATAAAGCTAGCAGGATTTTAGGAGCTCATGGGAAGTCTTCATCCTTGTATCCTCCAAGGATTCTCTTTTCACTTTAATGTAGAGGACCGAGTCTATGCCATCTTGCTGAGAGTAATAGAGAATTAGTAAGCTAATCCTGTTCCTCACTGATGATCAAAGGTAAGGCCTTGTAAAATGAGAAAAGGAAAATGCACAGACTAGAGAAGTAAAATAAATGAAGAATAACTGAGTTATTGTCCCTGTTTCTGGTAAAGTGCTCAGTGCCACTTGGACAATGCAGAGCGAAGCCAGAACCAACGCTTCCCTGTTAGCATGAATGTAGCCCATGTCGTTAGAATAAGGAAATGATTTTAAGTAGACTGAGCTGTGCTGCCTTTTGTACACAAGAAAGGCTAATCCCATTAAAAGTAATGGTCTGAAATTGCTCACTCCAAGTACTGTTAATGAGTTAAGTTTTGTTCTGTCTGTAATGAGTCCTCGCTGTTCTTTATGTCCTCCTTACTTAGGAACCGCATAGCAGGAGCTGTCACAAGCTTAATTATGAAAATTTCTGAGAGTGAAAATACCATTTTAGGAAGCAGTGATAAATAAACAGCCTTCATGAGCTTCCTTCTGTACTTCACGGAGCACTCCTTGCTCTCCTGATTTTTCTGGTAGATGCAGTAGTGCAAGCAGAGCTCAGATTTAATCTTCTGTTACTTAAATCTACATAAAGTCAGACCTAAGAAGTCATGTTAATGTCTTATGTTGTAGATTCCACTGTGCCAAATCAGAGATGCCCTTTGTGGGTTTTTTATTTGCTTTTTGGCACAGTTCAATTTTCTTTAGTCTTTTGTTGTCTTCTGTTGTTTCTTCTTTCCCTTACGTGTTTGGGAGTCTTTGAGCCGTGGTCTAAAGACCTCAAATCTCGCTTCCATCGCTGTTTAAATCCACTTCATTTTGGTTTACCCACTGCATGTTTAGCTGCGTCACTATCATGGCTGCAAGGATCAAACTGGGTAACTTCTCCATGTGAGAAATTTGGCGGGCACAAGAAAAATACAGGGCAAAATGGCCACAGCATTTTACTCAGTCTTGCTGAAATATTTTTTTCACGACACAAATTCTGAAAATAATGGTACTGATTTAGGCACCCGATGAGAGAAAGGAAAGCATCTTAGGCATATGCAGTAGTGTAGCAGTTCAAATTTTCTCTTTTTTAGCATTGGACAGGAGTGTTTGATCAGCTATATGAATGCTGCTTGGCAAGCAATGTTGACTGTATCAGACAACATATGGTTCCAGAGTACACATTTGCAAATTAAGTGATATCTGGTCACAAAATGTGTTCTCTTTTTATTTTAAAACACAACTTGCCTTCCCCCATTTGCAGTCACAGCCTATTTCATTTGGCGAGTTGATTATTTAGTAAAAAGCAGCCTTGGATATAAGTAGGATCAGATGCAATAATAATAAAATCTTAACAGTGACATTAATAACCCTGGTTCTTAGCTCTGAACTTGTTAGCTAGATCAGCCTCCAGCATGGTATTAATGTATCCATGAAAAGGAGGAAAGAAAATACAGGTGCTCTTTATATCTGTATCCTGCTCTGTTGCTCATGGCAGCCACTTTAAAACTGTCAGTGCTTGGGAACAGAATTTTCTTGTTTATTTACACCCAGGTTTCCAGGCCATGGTGGCTGTTCAGTTAATTGGAATGATGTTGTTAGACCTTGAGACCTGCATCTGATCAGGAGGAAAAATCAGATGTTATAGATTAGGACGCCAGGTTGAAATGTGCATACCTGAAGGAAAGTCAGCAAGCAAATTTTGCCTATATTCTCTGATTTGCTTAACCAAAGTCCAAAATGCTTGCAGAAGTATCCCAAGTCTCAGTGACATGAAGCCCATCCTGAATCTAGAAGTTACTAAGTTGCCTTCTGAATTAGTCTATTCAGTTAGGTCTGTGTTTAAAAACACATTGACGTACCTGAACTATGATGGAATTTGGTGGGAGTGTAAACACTCAAAATAGAGAGTAGGATCTGACATGTCATGTAAACTCACACTAGTCTGATGATAGTGCCACTGTTTTAAATAGCACTGCTGCATGCACAAACAAGGACGGTAAGATCAGGCGTGGTAGATAGCTTTTGCTATCCGGATAGCGATGGATTGAGACTGTGCTGATGCATTTTTGGTATTTATTGAGAAAGAAAATAAGCTTTTCATAACCATTAATTGCTGTGCTGTTACTTTTTTCTTTTTATTGCCCTCAGATTCCTGCCAAGGTTGCAGTATAGCAATATCGATGCTTGGTTTTCTAGCTATCCTGTAACACAAAGTTCTGTGCTCCCTTAAAATTTCTATTAATTAAGTTATTGTGCAAAAGAAAATCAGGGCAAGAATTACAGTACCATTTATGGAGTGGCAGACTTTGCACTAGCCTGCTATCAAAAACAAGCCTGGTGCTTTGGGTTTGATAATCAAATGACTGTAAGGTTCTCATGCTGCTGAAGGTATTTGTCATGACGGTTGCTTTCATCAGCATGGAACTTGGTGGATACTGCTGCCTTCTAGTAAGTTCTCTCTCATTTCTCTTAAGTCCAACAGAATGGTGTAACCATGAATGGAGGATGTGTTGGTGATGAGAGGTCTCTGAAGGCAATAGATGTTGAACAAGTTCTTAAACAAGAGAATTGGATGTCTCATTCCTTATGTAGCATTGATTGATTGGAGTTTGAATAGGTATTGGGTTTGGACCAAGTGAAAGATCAACAGCAGCCAGTGAGGATGAATGTTAGAGAAGGGCTTCAGAGAGAGTATTTTGTGAGAGTTTGACTAGACATAATTCTGCTCTTTTTATACTGCTTTAGATTTAATGTCAGTGACCACAGACCTAATGCAGTCATGTCAGGGAGAACAAAATTTAGTTTGAGAGGGGAAAAAAAAAAAAGGTAATTTAGGATGGTAGAATGGCTGCAAGTCAATGAGTTCATGAAGGATTTTCATGTCCTTTGTAAAGTGCTGTGATCTTGTTCATGTCTTATTCTCCTTGTCCCAAGCTTCTGGTTCAAATGAATTTAAAAACAAAGGCATAAATTCCGCTAAATTACATGGGGTTCCATAGCTTCCACTTTTAAATTCATAAACGTGATCTTCCAAAACCTTTCCCAGAATAGATTGGTTCACTGCTCTTTTCCTGTGCCCCATTCTCTCTACTGCTATTGTCGGGGAAATTCTGACAATCCCTGTATATCAGGCGCACATTCACTTTCCTATAACCTCTTGGCTATTAGAGCTTTGCAATTCCAATAAAAAGGTAATGTAGGCAAAGAAAGGTAGCAACTGCTCAGGACTACAGAAAACTTGGTAAAGAAGCCTGTGTTTTGTGACAAGGAGTGAAGTTAGATGAGACACAGGGTGGTCCAAGGGTGAGAGCACTAAATACGCAAGCAGGATTCTCCTCTTCCTTAACTCTTGGCTGTTTTTATAGTGCCTTGCTGAAGGGGCTCCTGATTTCATGTGGAGTAATGTGCATTGTTCTGTAATTAAGAAATCAAATTAGCAGAGCAGTGCAGATGCCATTCATCTACTTCATGCCCGTAGGATGTGAGAGTAGTAGATTGGTCTGAGCCAAGTGAGATCCAGAGATGGTGCCTGGGACCCTGCAAGGGTAATTGCACAAGCAGCTTAATGAGAAGAAAGCGAGTGTGTAAGAGCAATGTTTCATCATCGGAAAGAAAGCAAACCCTGAAACACTGAGGGACACCATTCAGTTTGTGGTGTCAGACATCCTGCCTGTTTACAATGAATTTGGACAATAATTATGTTCTGAAAACCTTCTCTTAACAAATAGAGGTATTTTGCTAAAGTCACTCCAGGCTGTGTACTAGGGATGGCCTAAATCTATCAAAGCATGGAACAAATACCCTGAGTCTGATACTGAACTTTCTTAATTTTGCAAGCTGAAAAAGCATGCCATAAGATGCTGGAGTTCCCTTTGGACCCCAGTTTCTGCTGTGTGAGCAGCATTAAATTCATCCTCTTCAGTTTCATCAGCCTTTTGTTTTTCTTTACACTAAGGCTGGATTATAGAACTCTAACTTTTGAATATTCACTCTTTTGTTATAGTATGTCACAACCTTAATATTACAAAACCCACTCCCTTTACTTAAGTATTTAATTCAATTTTTATTGTACAAATTATGCTTACCCAAGCAGTCCTGTTTAATTGATTAATAAATTACCATTGACTGTCAATGTTCTTGGATTTCCTCCTTGTGATATTGGAAGTACAGTTGACAGTAATTAAATAACCATTTCATCACCAGTGATGATTAAGTTTATCTAATTCAGTAGCTCTTATGTAACTAGTGTTATGTTTGAACTGTTATAGGATTATATTGATTGATGGAAGACCAGGGGTAGCTATCACTTGTTGTTTCTTGTGTTCAGAAGAGAAGGTAAGAAGAATTATTCTGATGGCTTATCAGGTACCACATATATAGGCCTTTTCTTTAAGCATTGAAACCTATAGTGTCATAATATGGCTTAAAGTTCCCTTTCAAAAAAAGGGTGAAATCTACCTCAAGTTAATGTAACTCCTAAGTAAACCATTTTAATTAATAGCACGTGAATGTGTACCCATGTACCTATATGCTTAAATATGTAGCATGTCAATAAAATCACTACTTCATATGCTTTTTGTAGCATTTTGTAACCATCACAGTATAGGTTGTGATTTCAGTAACACTTGATCAAGTGTGTCCCAGTCTGAAGAGCTTTTCTGGATTGACAAATATATTACTGAGATCATATCACCGAGTAACTGTAAGGAAAACTATGAAATGTGACAATCAGTAGAGAGAGCTGATGGGATTTTCTTCACAAGAATTGCTAAAGCACAATTCAAGGCCTGTTGACAGGGAATGGCTTTAGAAAATGAAGTTAATCCTGCCATCATAACAAGAGGCAGATTCGATGAAAGCATAGAAGCCCAACTACCTTGTGCTTGGCCTTGCAAGCCCTTACAGAGAGGAAAACTTGCATTCATTGCCATAAGTCACTCTTTTGAAAATGATGTTTTAGGCCAATGATCTAGGTGTAATGCAAATTGTGGCTGGTCACTGGTCGTAGTTTTTGTTTTGGTTAATTTTGATCACAAAAGGAAGGTCTTTGGAAAATCCTCTACTTTAATCAAATTAAGCCAGTTTCTCTTGCACATGCTTTGCGGGTGGCATTTAAAATGAAGACTGTAGTCATGTTTTGGGGGTATGCATGTGGATAGGAACTGCTGCTCTTGGTGCTTTCTATGGAAATTCCATGTTTATTTTAAATCATGTGATTTTGAGTCTAAAATTGATGAGAGTAAAGAATAAGATATCCTGAAACTGAGCAGATGAAGCACTCGTACTGTTTTTGTGACAGTGATAAACTATCTAAGCTCTGTGCTTTTTGCTTTATGATGCTTCTGTCACCTCCTCGATGAAAATGCCATCTTATTATGTACGGTGGATGTACATTATTCTATATATATTCTAAATCATTTGACTATTTGGGCTCTCCATTAATGGCAAATTAGAGTAAAACGCTAAAGGAAATGTCTGTGATGACTCTGTGAACACTGAAAGAATTAATTATGATTGATTTTCTTAATTAAGTTCGGTGGCTAATGTCTTTACAGTAATGGGATGCTTAAAAGACAGCCAGTATTAAGTGTTGCACCTACTGTTGAGCTGAAGAGGTTCAGTGCAGCGTGGGTATCTATCTCCACGTGCAAGACAGGCTGTCAGGGTGTCACTTGAGGTATTCCAGGCTCCCAAACTTTAGTTGAGACCTGACTGGTAAACAATTATCAAGTAAGCCTCTTCATTTACAAGGCATGGAATCTATTTAGAAGGATGGGTTACATTTCTGCTAGTCCTGTTTTCTCATCGTCTTGGAGGTTTTTGGACAGATTCTTGCCTTTCTACATATCTTTGTTTTAATTTTTTTTTACTCATGCCCAGCTGTTAACCCATGTGCCTGGATATAATGAATTCTCTTCCTTTCATGACCCTCTTGAGTGAATCCTGCCATGCTTCTGCAAGGCATCTTTGCCCTCTGTCAATTTTCTTCAATTTTTTTTTTTTTTTTTTTGGTCCCCCTATGAATCCATACTTCCAGAATTTCAGGAAAGAGAATGGGAAGAGGCTAAATCCACCTACAGAAGCTACTCTGTATTTGTGCCTATATACGCACGTACTGTGCTCCCATGGGCTGGGGAGCAGCAGCAGAAAAGAATGTAATTGATACATATTTTGTTTCAAAAATGCAAAGCCAATTTAGCATTGATAGATTCACACAGCTGGATGGTGTAAGCTGACTTTGTCCTCGTGACAAACACACTTCAGAAAATGCCTCAACGCATAGATTCTCCTGATGCATTATGTATTATCTTGAACAGGCATCCTAATGCCTGGTATAGATAATTTGGCCTTGATTTTCTTTTCATTTCTTTTTTTTTTTTTTTTTTTCCTTTTAAATGATAGCTAGGGATATGTTGCTTTAAAAGAAAGCTGCCACTTGCTATCTCTGTACCCTTGCAAAAGCTTGCCAAAAAAGGTTTCCCTCTTTTTTTCCTGCAGAATTATTTGTTTTTCCTGACACAAAGGAGAGTGCTTTGTCATTGTTTTCTGTATAACATTGATGGATTTCATGTTGAATGGGTATTGGGTTTTAGTTAAACATGACAGGGGAAGAGATTTATAGGCAGCGGCCGCAGAGGTTGTTTGAAAGGCCTAATAATGCTTCACTGCACAGATGTGTTTTCAGTGTTCTCTGATGGTAAAGAACCGAGCGGCTCATATACACTCCACCCTCATTACGGAGCTACCCTTGAAAAGCTGAGTGTTAACAACTATATAGGTTTTCTTTCTTTGGAGTTTCAAAGTAAACAGGATTCAAGGAGCGGCCTTATGTCAGGAATGCTGTACTAATGAGGACAAATTATATTCTAATCAGGTTTCTCCATTATTAATTCACTGTTATTCTGCTCTCTTTTTTTTTCCCCCCTCTCCTCCTCTTTGTGTCCAATTTAAAGTTGCAGAAGAAACATGGGGTGGAGTGTTTTTCTACTGGTGCTTGTTATTCATATTAAGTAGTCTATTCTGCCTTTGGTGTGATGGTGGGTGTTAAGAATTTAAATCCCCCCTAGTGCATTGATAGGATAATATGAATCACCACCCAGAGGGGGCAAAAAAAAAAAAAATCCTATATGTATCTCAACAGCTCAGGGAGACCAGTATAATTGAGTATATTTCTATATACAAAATAAAAGTAAATCTGATTCATATCCTAGATGATTTCAGGACTTGTCTAGTGAAATCTGTTTTGTTTCTGTAGAGAAAATTGAATAAACACATTGAACTATATAAAATGCATGGTTGTAATTGCATTGTTCTTTGTTCTACTATAAGATTTACATATTTGCTTAAACAGTTGCTTTAACAAACTTTAAAAAGTATCATTTAAAATATGCGAGTGGTAATGCAATGAGATAAATCCCACTTTGAATGCACTGCATCTTATTTTATTTACCTCCCTTGGCTTTGGACTGCTTGCCATTAGACATTCCATCAGAAAATGCACCCTGGCTCAGCTCTAATGGAGAATAGGTAGTGAACCATGCTAAGTGCCAGCTCACACGTAGCGTGCGCCCTCATTCAGCTTCCACCACGGTCACATTGTCATGAATCCTTACTATCTGTAGCAGATTTGAAGCACTCGGGGCCTCATTAGCAGCTTGCCAGGAGCTGGAGAGCTGCAGCTAATCTAAGAACATCATACTGGAAGGAATTGCCTGGGTCACTGAGTCCAGTCCTCTGTCATTGCAGGCTACCACATCATGTAATTCCTTTCATCAGATGATCAAACTCCATCTTAAAAGAAAGCTGCTACTTTTAGTACTGTTCGGACTGTTAGAAAACTCCCTCTCATTCTTGACCTAGATAGATATATTGCCCATTGATACTAATATTTTTTATACCAGCGCTATCCACTGGTTTAAGTTGTTTGGTATTTGTCTCCATGTCAAGTCATGTGTGTCCCCCAGCATTGGTAACTCTTTCATTTTACTAGGCTAAACTAACCAAGCTGTTTTGATCACGTCTTACAAGTCACCCCTTACAAAATTAGGCTGTGTCTTCTCCTGGCTGCCTTTACTGGTTGACCCTGTTCTCCAGACTGACATATTCTTGAACATCAGCATTCAAATGTTCACATTGTGTTTTGGATGAGATCTCACTGGGAAATAGTATTAGCACATCCTAGTCTTCACTACAAAATCTTACCTGATGAACAGGCAAAAATGACCATGACCTGGCTCAGTACCTGGCTGTGCTGTGTTGATGCTTTATAGCAAAAACATTCTTTTTTTTTTTTTTTTTCTTCCCTCCTTATTCAGCTCTAGTTTGAGAAATCTCCTGTTATAGCAAAAAGTCTTAACAGTTCCTGGAAACAAAACCTTGCAATTGGAATTTTTGATTTGAATCCTTTTTAATTCCCTGCTGTCATTGAATTCTTCTAATAAGGTTCTCCTCTGTCTTGAGAATGGGTCATACAGATCTGCATTTACTCAAACAAAAAAGCCCATGGAATTTGCTCAACTTATATGATAGGCTTGTACTTGTGCTTTTTTTTTTTTCTTTTTAAAAAAAAAAAAAAGATGAAAAATAGTTCCTTGTTAGGCAGATTCACCTGGATCAAAAACACATTAAAACTTTTACAGTAATTGAAGGGTTCTAATTCACTTGGTTCTAAATTTTGGAAGGAGATGGGTGCAGCAGAATGCTTTGTCTGTGTGCATAATATCTGCAATTGCCCACACATATAATTGGGTGCACTAGCTTACCTTTAGTCACTCCATAGATGACGTTCCAGAAGTAAGCTGTCAAGCAGGGTATCAAACTAATTCTTTCACATCCTGTCATATCTCAAATATATTTTATAACTGAGCTTAAATTGATGCTGCACTATCTTTGTCATCTTCATCCCTTGCTTTGGAAGTAATCGTGTAACCAGTATTCCATGAAAGCAGAAAGTAAGGAGGCTCTGAAACAACCACACAAGTTTCCTCACCTTCCTTAAGAAGGACAGTGTGACAGATGGGGCCTCTCTTGCAATGCAGAGAGAAGTGACAGGCAACACAGAGCTCACTGAAAGATTAGGGCTGATTCAGAAGATATAACTAGATTGAACGGTATCTGCCTGTAGTGCTTAGATCTGTTTCCTGAATCTGTGGTCTTCAGGGTTATAAATATTTAAATATTGTTTCTTATTAATGTTTTATAATATTATTTATTAAATACTAGAGTTTAGAGCGATTTGTCATCTGAATAAAAATACTACATTTCATTTAAAGTCCAGCTTGTGTTGCAAAGTATCAATGTAATACAATGTGTTCAAGATGTTTTTTTAATGCTTATTTCCCCCCTCAAATTGGATGCTGGCTTTCAATTTGAATATTGAGCTACCTGAACTGAATTATTTATCAACTTTAATTGGATTTGCAGACAAGTCATATTTGCACATCTTTTCTAGGAAAAATGGAATTCTTTCTGGGAACTTTTTAAACAGCAGGTTAAGGACACACAGCTAATTAACTTCACATTTCCTGTCAAATTCATTCTCTTTCTTTTTGCCCCTCCTTTTTATTTTTTTGTTTGAAAACTCTAAAATGTGAGAAATGATGTTGTAGTTTTAATATTCATTATAAGCTAAAAATATCACAGAGCATATATTCAATATAAAGTTTAGCTTTTGATAATTTTTCTTTTTTCTTTATTACTTAGAGTCTCCAACTATGGTCTGATTTCTGTTACATTAAGCACTGCATGAACACAAAATGAGAGTCCATTCCAGAAAAAAGGTTTAGTATGTGCATAAAAGACAGAAATGTGATTTAAAAAAATAATTTTTAAAAGTGTTGCTATTTCTTTACTGACACAGAGATTAAATCACTCACCTAAACTCATAAATAAACTCATAAAATAAGCCTGTTTGGGAAGTTCACAAATGAATCTCTTCTAAAACCTGATTCATTGCCTCAACTGCAAGATTATGCCTTAATCATCTTATGTATATTGACACATTTTCCCATTTTCGACTCATTACCATTGTTTGCAAAAAAAGGCAAAATTTTTTGTTTTATTTTTACTGTCCTGGTTCTGGTTTCTGTAAAACTGTTCCAGCTGTGCAGTGCATAAACTGTGATGTGACCCACTGAAGAAGCTTTTTTTGAAGTAGTTTTCCTTAGTGAGTCCAGGGCAGAAGCTGAGGAATTCAGCAATCTGTGGGAGATCCTCACCTTGTGGCTTTTTAGGAACTGCTACGTGGCTTCATGGAAGCTGATGGGTGTTGTTGGGGATCCGCTGAATTCCGCAGCGTGTCGGGATGAACACAGTAGTCCTTTCTGTCTATTTTATGAAGCTCTCAGCCTGTGCTCTCAGGAAGCTGGTAAGGCTTTTAAATGGTAACTTGTGGCATGCGTATACAAATGTAGGAATGCTTACTTAATTACAGGTAGCTAGAGGAAGCTTGTTCTGTAACCTGGAGATGGTTGGTATTGTGACTTTTATTCCCAGTATAATTCAAAACTGTACAAGAGTTTTATAAAGGCTTCTTGGAGAATGATAATAAATCAAGGACTCTAAAAGCAAAGACCACTAAGAAGCAAGATGGGCAATCAGGGAATAAACCGGGAAATGTTGTGGGGTTTCACTGTAGCCACTCTGATATCGTAGTGTCTGTGCAGCAAGTCCACATTCTGAGAAACTGTCAAGTGCTGATGGGAAAATAAGTCTTTCGTCTGATCCCACCCCCTCCTCGCCCCGTGTTCTGTTATTAAAGCATTTTTAGTTTCTCTGCAAGCTAGATGAGAAAAAGCGATGAAAATGCAGATGTTGTCTTTACTTCTGTAGTGAATCTTAAATCACAATATGCAACTGGGAAGCAACTCTAATCTATATCAGAACACATTTGTTTTAAAAGACCTGATGTAATGAGGCTATAATACTTTCTAAGAACTGGTTTTGGGATGGTCTGGAGATGTGGCTGGGTAGTGGCAGACAGAAGAGGAAGAGTTCAGTTCAGAAGGCTCCTGAAAAAGGCAAGAGGAATAGACAGAGGAGATGATTCCTTATGCAATATGAACACCACAGCTCTGTACCTGAGTAAATTAGTGGATTTTTAAATGTTATATTGAGATATGGGAGTTTTCCAGCTCATTTCCAAATACAATTCATGCAATTTCAAACATAAAATAGCATTAATATATTAACTGGAACAAATTTTATGCAGTTACTCAAATTAGCAGGTAACTGTACAGTGATTGCAGGTAACTACATTGTTGTTACAGTCTCAAAGTTGCAGTGTAATTGTATATAGTGAATTTCAAAAGCAATTGCTGTGTGGCCAAAATTCATTTATATAAACCTAGATTGAGCATTGAGTTGACTAAGAAAGTGCAATAAATCTAATTGAGATAGATTGTGGAAACCTAATAAACAGAGATATTTAATGGCAAAGAGAACAAAGAATTGAATCTAGTGTAAAGCCTCTTCAGAAGAGCGGATATATGAGATAAGAGGTCTCCGTCTCTCTGATGTCACTGTCTGATTCAGTGACTCATTTCTTGGTGTTTTTTTAACCCAGCTGCTAGTTAGCATTATACATAAATATATATACACATATATGGAGGACACATTTTGTTATGCTTATTCTGGGTTTTATCCTAACATTACATATCCCAAATACTGGAGCTCTCTTAAAGAATGCTTGTGTCATTTGAAATGCCCTTGGGTATTGAGACATGCATGGGGCTGGGGAATACGGTGTGGGACCTTTGGGGAGTTCACGTTCTTCTAAAGAGTCAGGCATGACACCCAAGAGTATCTAAAATGTCATTAGATGATTATGGGTTGGGAACAGAATCAAGCTGTAGGCCATATAGCCTGATGGCTGAAAAGACTGGACCATCTTTGCAATTTTCTACATCTAGTCTCATCTCCTAGGAGCTGCTAGGGAGCCTGAGGGTTGTGTTTAGGATGAATGTTATTATATCAGCTGATAATTTCCAGTTTGCAGAACACAGGCTAGTTCTGACCTCGTCCCTTGATTGCATTCTTTGATTACATCCCTTGAACCAGCTACAGAGGGATGGGAGGCATACAGCAGCTTTCCATCAAAGAAACCCTGCATAGCAGGATATTGAAAGGATATTAAAATGGTTCTAATGCAGGGCACGGTTTGAAGTAAATAATACATAATGATTTTTTTTTTTAAAGAAGGAAATCTGAAAAAAATCGCTTGTTCCTGTAGGTTACTTAGCTTTCGAAAGCTGTAAGTTTGCATTGAGCTTCCTGTTAGCATATGCCTGATGATTATTGCCTTGTGAATCTACATTTTTGTGTGATACTCTTTTTGTGGTATGATGGTCTGCCTTTTAGTCTTATAGAACATTTAATTTCACTGATTATTTTTCACGTACCCTTTAGATGATCTTCTGGTCCTTGGATTTAAGTTACATTTCTGAATATTGGTTGATATTTCTGGAACTCTAAAACAAATCTTTCTTTGTTGTATAGAGTACCATTGTGCAAATGATGGCCTCAGATAACTTATACTTAAGGTAGTATCATTCCATTGTTAAGTAAGACCTCAAAACAGGAAGAGAGGATGTGCGAGAGCAGAATTTTCATCGAAAATTGAAATGTAGGGAGCGAGAGGCAGAAAGAGATGGAAGTCCTATTTTTGATGGCAGAAGCTGCAGCACTGAAGTTGCGAGTCTGAGAAATGAGGCAGATGGGCAGAGCAGATGACGGCAGACCAAGGAAAGTCAGTTGTTCATGTTTTATAATAAACAAAGTACTATTTCACAAGTATTTATTTTTGCTTAGGAAACAGCACTGGTGACTCTCATGACATCTGAGTGCTCGTGTCCTTGGCTGGAGGTATAACAAAGTTCAAGCCCATTAGTTCCTCAGCTATGAAGTTTTGATTTGGGTATCACACCATAAGCAGAGCGAGTGCTATTCTGAGTTCAGAAAGAAAGACTATTAATCAAAAGATGAATGTCTCAGTACTCTGAATTATATGCATATCCTCGAGTTTGACCTCTTGTGGGAGTATGGAGTTCTGGAGAGAAAAGTGAAGGCAAAAAAAACTTGTATTGCTGCTTTGGAGGATTATTTTGACTGTGAACACTGATCAATGGATCCATGTGTTATAGTTGAAAAGGTGCCTTTTTCAGTAAAATATCCAGATAAGGTGTCCATGGCAAGTTTAGCATGTATTCACAGTTATACCTCGAATTAACCATTAGCTGTTAGCAAACTGTAGCAAAATGCTTTGTAGATAATAGAAATGTTCTCCCTGTGTTGATCTGAGAGTTCTCTAAATTATTCCATTGTGGAGACTTTAAAACTTCTGTTGCTGGCCTTTGTTATGCTGCTTTGTTTTTGTCATTTCCCTTTGTGGGGCAAGAAAGGACAGCACCCACACATACACTTGTGTCATCCTAATTACATAACTAATTAGGAGTCATTCACAATCCATAATTTTGATTAGAGATGCTTAAATAAATTTGTTGGCTTTGTGGCATTGCTGTGAAGTACAGTCATAGCCATAATTGATATTTTTCATTTTCTATCAGCACAAATATCACCAGAAAGATTTTTTTTTTTTAAAAACCCACCTACAGTCTACCAGACTTTGAGGAGGAGCTGGAAGCAAATGCCTTGGGGGCTTTGCATGCAGATGACATATTTAAATGTGGAAACATGAGTTGAAAGTGCCTAGAATCTTGAAAAACCTGCCTGAGTAGCAAGCTGGATTGTATCAATGTGAAGAATTGTAATGCCTTTAATATCCAGACCAGTGATCTAATCCATTTATGTTGTAGTCACAGAATAGTACAGAATCCTGGTGGGAATGACTAATAATTCCAGTGGAGTTGTCCAGCGATGAGATGAAGAGCGTCATCTCATCCTGCTCTTAATCCTTAGACCATTAATACTCTGTATGTAACAGTCCAAACTGTTGGCTCTATGTCTAAACATGGCCCTTTGGTACTCCGCATTGCAATCAAAAGAGGCAAGGTTATAATGATACTTTCCAGGTTGCCATTCTAGTGCCATTCAGCCGCTCTCAAATGCAGTTTAGACACTGAGAAATGGTGACAGTGCATGTGTGCTTAGCAGAGGGCTTGAATATGAAACTCGTCCCCGGTGAGAAGGGTTCACCCACCTCACTGAACGCATTGAGAGCGTGTGAGCAGCTATTCTCTGCAAAGCAATAGGGGTTAGATAATAGCTAGTAAGTGTTGTACTACTTTACCAAAAAAGACCCCAAATCAACATTTCTATATTATGAATTAACTGTGAATTAACACAGATCAACAAGAATTGCCAAATCTGAGGTGCTGCAGGTTGAGAGTGCCTAGATGACATTTTGAACAATCTCAAAAACTGTCTTCCTTGTCAGGACAGAAGAACTTTGAATGTTGGCTCAGCCCTTACTGCAGTCTGAGGCTGTGGGTGATGCTAGATGCTGTCGGGCAGGTTTTTGGCATCCGGGGCTGGTGCTCCCCCAGCGTGGGGCTCAGCCCCTTGGCCAGCTTTGGCCTTGGCTACCATAGGGCTGGAGAAGCAAAGACTCAGCAGCACGTCTGGCTCCAGGGATTTGACTATTGAAGCCATGGGCTTGTGGTGGCTGCTGCTTTGAAGGAGGGTTTTGGGGTGCTTGACACACATATAAATTAGGCACTTACTGTGCTTATTCTCTTTGAGTCTTTCTCTTCATACCAGAGGGGTAAACTTGAAGTAACTCCAGCTGGTTCAGTGCACTTGCTTTAGATTTATACCCACATAAACAAGAGCTGTATTTGCCATTGTTTCTGAAATGCGATGTTTCTTTTTCAAATCAAACCTCACTGGCTTATTTTATATTCTCTTATATCGTGTTTTATCACGGCTAATCCAGGAATATTGTTTTTCTGAGTAATAAAATTAGTCTTTAGTGCATGACCAGAGTAAGGGATATTGCATCTTACAGACATCATGTATAGACAAGAAGATATAAATGAGAGTTAATAACCATCAAATGTGTCTATTTCCTTTTCTTATAAACTGGAGCATGCTTTCCTACTGAATTTTGCAAGAAGGAAAGCAGACTCCCTCCTGCTGATGTGGGGAAGCAATGCTAAATCTCCCTAAAGATTCACTCTGGCTTCTTACAGCTGTATGTTAGTACCTTTTTATATGCAATTTTACTTCATTTAGTCTTTAAGGTTGTGCCTGAGGTTAGTTTAAAAGGTTAGTTAAATGTTAATGGATGTTAATGCTGCAATTAAATTGTTAAATCAATTGAAAACTGTGGCTCCATCTCTATCTGTGTTAGTGCCGGCCTGAGTTGCATTGGCGTATAAATTAAAAGCTGTAAATCTAGTGAAGTCTAATTAGAGACCAAATTTCTCATTTATCTTATTTTCACAGGACTGTAAGCACTGATAGATAATCAACGAAGGGCTAAAACTTTTTAACATTAAAAAACTATTTTATCTATTTCAGGACTCAGGTGACTGATTATAATTCAGATCCAATTACTGTAAAAGGTCATATGTGAAATGAAGTTCTTACAGACACTACAAGTTTTATTTTACAAGTTTGCATACAGTGCTGCAGCATCTACATCCAAAAAAGCAAAAGTAACTGCACTGTACAAGATATATATAAAGTGCTTTTCAATTAGCCTTTCTTGTGCAACCCTTTGGGGTTTGTGTGCTTTATAATACGCTAGTATTAAATCTCTAATACTGCAGCATGCACTAAAACCCATTGGGTTGCATGTGTGCAGAAGTGTTGTGGTTCTTGCCATTAGTAAGTAAAAGCAATTAGCAGTGCAGTTAAATATATTTGCCATACATGCAGCATTCTTAAAATGGTGAGAATTATTATTTCCATTGTTACGTTAAATTAGTTACTGGCAATTTGCCATTTAAAAAAAAAATAGCAGCCCATGCTAGATTATCTAGAAAAGTCTTGAGAAAAAGGAGATGCTGATTTTAATTCATCTTTCAGTGCCAGTCTTGGGAAAGTGTTCTTGCAATAAAAACACATGCTACTTAATCTTAGTTCCTCAAAAGTTAAAAGTGAAATTTGATCATGCTGCTTCTGTTGGCTTATTTTTCCAACACCCCCTGCGAGTCTCCAAAGTGTAGATCTTAAAGCTGCAAAAAGGCCAACAACAGATTGCGGTAATAGCACAGGGAGCAGCATCAAGACTCATTAGTTTACAAATAAACCACAAGACAAATGTTTAAAATGTTTGTAGGTTCCAAATCACAGTTCTAAAATTGCATCCTTTTGGTCATGTAGGAGTGTTAGAAATGTTACAGTTTTACATTTTCATTTCTTTTTTAGTGACTATTCTTGGAGTGCTCAGGAAACATATTTTGCTTTGGGGGGGAAAAAAAAATCTCTGTCCTAACCAATTAAGACTTCACGAAAAGAAGTCCTAAACTAGTATTCTGCTAAAAGGCCTTCTTGCAAGAAGCATAAACTCATTTCCTTTCTACTGACTTGAGCAAAACTTCAACATTCATTAAAACGCAAAAGGAGATCAAATCTGAAAATGAATTGCCGACTGACTTGAATGTTCTGAACTTTTGTGTCTTCTAATTTTGTCAAAAATTGAAATCTAAAAACATCTTGATCGCAGGTTCTGTAGGAAAAATGCCATGTTAGGTTGTGTGTTGTCCCCAGCACCTCCTTGAAATGGATGAAAGGATGCTCTCTCTTTATTCTAAAAGTGCACAGACTTCTTAATAGCATTTCTTTAATTTTTATTTGAATGAGTTTCAGCACTCAGAGGCTTGATGTACCAATTTGCACTCCCCCCAAAAAATTAAAAGTGAATTGTAAAAAACTGATTTAGGTGCAGACACCAGTTATATTTCTTGATTAAATAGTACTTTCCAAAAGATTTTGGTTGTCGATTAGTGTATCTCTCAGATAATTATTTATCTATTTTGTATCACAGGAGTTCTGCAATATCGTAAGAAATACTACAGAGTCACTGCTAGTGCTGATCGTCATCAGGATTTTAAATCTCCTTTAATTTCTTTGGTTAAAAGACATCAACAAATGATTTTATATATATATATATATTTTTTAAAACCAAGTGTTCAGAGTAGTCACCTTAAAAGTAGACATGGTGTCAATAAAAGTCACTATCATCAGGTCAGTGACTAGTTGCAGGATAAAACAGAAGCTAAAGTTTACTCAAGATTTACAGAGAGATCCAGCATAGAGAGATCCTCAAGCATAGGTCTGAAGCCTGTTGGATTCCTGGAGAGGACTCTGAATCCTGTCAGAACTCATAGGTTGGGTAGGTTCTTTGCAGACCAGCTGGCCTGGGAGTACTTAACGGCTGCCCAAATGTGGGGTTTGTAGATGAGTTGCCTTGATTGGGGTGCAGTTTCCTTGGGAAGGTGATTGACAGGTCACAGAGGCTGATATGACACCTAATATTTGTGATCTGAAGTGGCTGTGAAATCAGGCAGGGGTAAGGAACAAATTACTGATTCATAAACTTGCCTAACTAACCTACATTTTGGCTGTTTTGTTGCAAAATGGAAATGCTTGAAAGCAGAACAGGGTTTTGCTATAGAATATCATTTCATGAAGCATCACGCTGTAGCATCATTGCTCATGCAAATGTTTCTCGCTGTGTTTCTGAAGACCGTGAGTGTTACCCACAGACAGCAGAATAGCTTCCTTTCTCGTTGTCTTCTGCTTGTTGATTGTCACTGTTGTCTGTAGGGCTTGAGCGAGGCAGAGAATCTCTTATTTTGCTGGTGTGCCCTCCCTGTGCAGTACCCTTTGGAGACAACTGGAGAGGCAGAAAATATTCCAGTATGGTACTATGGACCAGTTGGGAGGAGGGCAAAATTTGGAACAACTGAAAGGAAAAAAGGACCTGCCGTGTTTATTGTTTTTGATTTTATTTTGTCCCAATCCAGTACCCAACAACTGATATCTGAAAGTTTTTCTTTTCAGACTCTGCAGCCTGTGATGCAGATGCAGGAGCCTTCCACTAATTTTGTAACCCTCAGAATCCTCCAGGAGCCCTCTCAGGTTTTTCTTTTCTATATCATTCAGCTTTAACATGGTTTTTGGTGTGCGAATGCCTAAGTAGAGGCCCTGCTTTACGGATTGGGTTCACGTGTTGCTTCCCTTTCCACAGCTACGGCCTGTGTTACAGGAGGTTCCCGAGGAGG
Organism: Nothocercus julius; assembly: GCA_013398735.1. Taxonomy (NCBI): domain Eukaryota; kingdom Metazoa; phylum Chordata; class Aves; order Tinamiformes; family Tinamidae; genus Nothocercus; species Nothocercus julius. Next base: position 3,416,112 of record VZSV01000075.1, on the reverse strand, counting down.
GACATTGCATAACGGTGTGAACGATGGGGTTTGCAGGGTGGTTGAGCCAACCTGACAGCGAGCTGCAGCTTCCCTGGGCAAGCACATGCACTCCGTGCTGGTTCAGGGAGCTACTCAACCAAAAAAATTATCCCAGGAGAAAAAGTAAATAATTTTCTACTGAGCTCCATCTCTACGTGTTCCCTGGGCTGCAGCAAGCACCACTCTCTGTGTAGAGGGATGTTGAGGAGTTCATTCAATTCATTTTGGTAGCAGTGCATGGTTAGACACCCTCAATGGTGTCCTAAACCTGCATCCCAAAGAGAAACTCCTTTAGGAGTTATATTTTCTTGGGGAGGAAGCATACCGCTTATATGTATTATATGTATAATATGTATATGTATTTTCTGACAGTGATGCCAAACAATGGTTTCTCAGACTAGGCTTTATCTGATGGTCACTACCCTCTCTATTGCTAACGTCAGCAGGATTCCTGAGAGTAGCTTGGTGGTATTTGCTTACTGTCAAAAGCAAGAGCGCCTAAATGTCTGTAGTAACGTAGCAGCAAGAGAAAACATTTACAAGTCTAAGTTTGTTCTCCAGTGGCGGATGGGTAATATACTAGGAGACAGATAAAATCATCATACGGTCTTTCATGAGTGGCAGTGTCTGGTAACACGGCAATGAGGGCTGAATGTCTAGATAAAAGAGTAAGGCACCAGAACAGCAGGGGATACTGCAGATCAGCACTGACGTACATTGATAGAATTACTCCCTGGGAAGGGAACTTGGCCCGCATCTGCCTGGAGAAATCGGATACTAGTCAACATTGTCATTGTCATTCCCATTTTGCGGGAATTGGATATTAATTTTAAAAAGCTTAGATGCAAGCTAAAAACAAAAGAGATAAGAGTATTTTAAGCCCAATCTATTATATTTAGCCTTGTGGCACTATCAGAAATGCTTAGCTGCAACCCCTGCAGTCGTATTGCTTGCTTCAGTTATTATGTGAGAATAACTAGGGACAAAATGTGTTAAGCGGGAAGCAAAAGCCCCGGCATGGTGAGCATCCATTAGGAGCTGATAGTGGGCTGGCTCCTGGGAGAGATGCTTGTCTGTGACTACCCAGCCTCTAAACTGTGGTGATAAACAAGAGCACCTGAGAGCGAGGCAGGTGACATAGCATGCCTGATGCTGGAGATAGCAGCTCTGCGTGACAGTCAGCCGGGCGGCTGTGCCGCCCACCTTCCAGGAAATACTGTGTCTCAGCAGCAACCTCCGAGAGGAATTTCTTTTACTCTCTCTCTCCCTACGTGTGTGTGTGTGTGTGTGTGTGTGTGTGTATATATATATATGTTTTTTGAATGAGAGCTATTTCCAGTGTGCTCATCAGGAGATCCTTTTCCCTCCATCCCTCTCCCCGCTGGCGTATGAGCAGGAACTCTCCTCTCTGACAACAGGGGCCAAGGTAGTTGTTTGCAGCAGAGGGATTCGAGCATTTGTGTGATCCGGCTGTTTTCAAACAATTCAGGCTCCTGCAAGCCTTACCAGCTGTGACTAATAGTGAAGGCAAGGGGAAAGAAAGCTTCTTGGGCCTGCAGGCTTCAGACAGGCGGGCTCTAGGGGAAACAAGAGAAAGCCATTAACTAACCACAGTATTATCTTGATTCTCTCAGAGAAACGAGCTAGGGATGGCTAATGAACTAGCCTTAACGTTTCAAACTGAATGCACCTCTGGGAGCTCTGCTAGAACAAACAGTGTGACAGATCAATGCCTGATGCCTGTATCAAGAGAAAAGGTTATTTGCTCCTCTAAGGAATTATAGGATTACTACATTGCTATGATACACTTTCTATCCTTTTCAAAATATAGTTTTGCGTGTGCTGCTTATTTTTATTTTCAAAGTTGTAAACTCCATTAGTATGAGCAATAAAAGCAAAAGATAATGGAATTTGTTCTCTTCTGGCCTTCTCTTACCACATTCCTGGGATCCTTTATGTTTGGGAGCCTAGACATGCACCATCAGACCTGTTTGATAGCTGCATGTGCCCTGCCCAAGGATGAAGCAACTCTTGTATTCTGTTTAGAGCAGTGTCACCTGGTTGGGCTAACTGCAAAATGCGCTACGTTTAGAAGATAGCCCAAACATCGTTTGTCATAATCGTTGTCATAATATGCTGTGGAGGCCCAAACCATAAATATGTTAAAAATTAAAACCATAAATATGTTAAAATTTAAAAGTACAAGTATGCTGCTGATGAACATGCAACAATGCTCCTGTAAAAGCAATTGAACATAGTGGGCAAGGTGTTGTTTTCACTGAAGACTCCGTGGAAGACAGGATGGTATTCCAGGAGAAAAACTGCTCCTACATACGATTTACCTGCACTCCTCACTGAGACATGCTACCTTAGGAAGACAAGAAATGGAGCTAAATAATCCAAGTTCAGCAGTCTTTTTCAACAGAAGTGCCTGATTTCACCAATTTCCTTGATACTGACCTTTTATATTTTTCTTTAAAAAGAAAAAAAAAAATCTAAGGCTCTTAAACTATTTTGATCAATTACCTCATTCAGGAAGCTGCTGTACACACTTAACCAGAGATACAAGCTTTGGTCAAGCTATCAAAGGCATTTTCATTTTTACAAATTATTACTTTAATGGGAATTAGATGACAAATGAATTATTGTTTCTTAAAAAGAAGAAGAAAAAACCTGCGGGTGATTTGTCAGGAGATAATTGTCTTCAGTATTAGTGTTTAAGGAGGTCTAGATTTCCGTGTAGGAAGGAAAATATTAAATGCTTTAATTAAAATATTTTTTAACTTTAGAAAATGGGACAATATGAGTTTTATCTCCCCCCAGCTATACCTAGGAATGAAGTCATAAAATGATACATGAATCCAAACTTAATTGCAGTGTGTCTAGTTCTGATGTCTTTGTTCTGGTTCAGTAGCTGTTGCTTCAACCATACTTCTACTGATGTCAGTGGAGCTACACATGACATGAGGGATGATTCAGTGTGAGTAAAGCCATCAGAATTTGGCCTTTTGAAGTTTGTGAGCTTTGCTATTGGCTTCATTGGAACCAAGAAATTGTTCTTTGATCATCTTCTGAGAACCACAGTTGGGCTTTGGAGGTTTCATCCAAACATAGCTCTTTATCATTTGGTTTGGGCCAGGTGCTGTGGAATTTTTCATATAAAGTACAGACAAATTTCTCCCGCGTCTTGCATTCTGTTACAGAAACCAGTGTTACTTGGGCTTTTAAGCTGACTAAGTGTTTACTCTTACAATTAATTTTCTAATGCAGAGTTCCCGCAGTAAGTTGAAAAGAGCAATCATTAATACAGGAAAAGACCATTATTACTAATTTCTGAACAGTTCTGCGTTGTTTGTGTGTTTTAAATTGTGGTGACCCTTGCACACAGGCATTATGAGCTGAGGAGGGGAAATATGATTATGGAGGTCACAAGATCCAAATTTCCTCTGTGTAGAAGAGAATGAGGGTTGATTACGTCAGGGGATATGAAATATAATATTTTGTTCTTGGTCTCTTTCCATGGGTACTCAGGCAAAGCTCTCATTCAGAACTGAGCTGGGAATTGGCTCAGTTGTGATGAAATGTGAACTCTTTTAGTCACAGAAATTTGAGCAAAGCGCACGTAGAAGGAAGAAAATAAATCTTAGAAATAATCTAAATTGATATAAAATATTGATCTCCTGGAAAGGTATTTGTTTGATGGCTGAAGTAATTCTGGTTTGATAAAGCTTTTTGTAGTCATCTGGGAGGTACTAATGTTTCCATGCAAGACACTTACCAAGCTTATTTTTATTATTTAAATCAGAAGTGGTCCAAATCTTGCTGACTTTACTCAGATTGTCCCAATGAGAGAATTCATCATGAACCATCTCTTCTCATGAAGACAACCCAACCAGCTGTTTGAGTTAAGCAATTTAGAAGCAGAAACAAATTTCTCAGCAGTCTCCTAAAATTTGCCATTTGATAAACGGCCAAGGCTCCTCCAGAGTTGATGTCTCACTGTAGCTCACTAATAATGTTATCGCAGCCGTGCCCATCTGCAGATAGGATCGAGACAAGGTTTATGAGGAGAGACATTACAGATATTGCTGCTTCTCACGGGCTTTGTCATAGTAACTTAAGTAGAGGACACTGAAATGCCCTTTATCGTTATACCCCTACTTTTTTCCAGTTCCTAGAAACAAGGAGCAATTCACAGTAAACTGTATTGGAGACAACACTGGATTACTCTATCAGCTCAGCTGCTCCATTATGTGGCTTTTAACTGTTACCACTATCTGAAACTTCCAGGTGAAATACATAGAAAGAAATAGGCAAAATCTCACCAAGTACTGTGCTCAATGAGAGTTCTCCAGCTGACTTAACTGAATGAAAATGTGCTGCACACTTCCACTGAAATTAGAGCAGACTCATCTTCTTGCTTTGACTGTTCAGTTTCCGTTCCCTTTTCCTCTTCATTTTTGTAGCGACTAATAGCACTTGATGTAGACCGGAAGATTGTTTTGCCACAAAAATACACTCATTCTTTCTCCAGACCTGTTTGAATGCCTCTGCTAATGCAATGGCTTTGTATCTTCGGGAAACTTATGGTTTTATCACATAGAACTTTGGCAATTTATAAAATAAAAACCATCTCTGTTAAACTTCAGTATATGCCAACTATATAAAATATCTGTTTTAACACAGGGCAAAGAGTCTGTAATGTTCCTTGGCACTACAAGGTGTGTTGATATGTTCTTTTCCTGTCTGTTGCTTATTTTGAACGAGGTCAGTTCAAAAGTCGTTTATATATTTTTTCAAGGAAGGATTACTGTGGTCTCATCTTACTTTCAAGCGTGTGACGCTGCTAGGGAAAGGGTACCCAGTGAGACCATTTGCTGTATGGATGAACTTGTAGACGATGGCATATCAGGGAGCTTCTAAAGGAAATATTATATGGTCCATCAAAGCAATCTCAAATTTCCTGATTGCATATATTTAAATAGGATAAGCTCCAGTTACCTAAGCACTTGCTTCAGCTGTAATGGAAAACAGGAGACTAATGTGGACTGTAATGTCTATCTCACCCCAGCCCATCAACGTATATGAAAATAAATCTAAATATCTATTATTAGAACAAGGACACTGGGAAAGCAACCAAGACTCTGTGATTATAGACAGAAAAAAAATTGTTTGGCTGCATCTGGTCTAAGATTATACTTGTTCATTGAATACATTCATCAGTGTCTGGTTTCGTATTTCTTCTTCCTCATGATACCCCAGATAAGGAGTGGTAACTAAGTCTTAATGGTTTTAAAACTTTCTGTCTGTAACCATAAAGTGACCATTTACAAATTGGAATGCATTGTTGAGTGGAGATCCTGTTCCTTTCTCCTACCAGACCCGTCGCTGCAGGTAGATCTTTGAGTTAAGACAACAGCAAAGGTTGAAAATGTGTACGGGGATTTTTTGTTGTTGTTTCTTTCTCTCTCTCTCCCTCCCCTCTTTTTTTTTTTTTTTTTTTTTTTTAAAGCAGTATGCAGCATGTTAGGAGTTTTATCTGAAGACAGCTGCTTAGAACAGCTGTCTGCTTATGTGCCCATCTTAGGAGAGAATGATTAATGAATTCACTTGGGCAGTGAGAAACTCAGTTCACTGATCCATAGTTTCAGCACAGGTATTGATGTGAAACTAATGAGAAATTTGATGCTCAAATTTGAATGTTTATTCCAATTACCAAACAACAGATCTAAATTAAAAAATAGCTTGAAACCGTAACCTTTTATTAGTAATGTAGAAAGCTGAACTGTGCCTCTGTATCATATGATGCAATTTGAAAGCTTGATGCGCTGCCACCTACATTGTTTTGGGAAGGGGGAGCGATTGCCCTCCCAGATTGACTCTGCTCCCACTACCTGATAATTGGAATCTGTTTCCTTCCAGCCCTCCCACTCCGGTTTGACTTGCATATTTTTGTTTGTTTGTTTTTTTTCCTCCAGGAATTAAACACCCTCTAGGAACTGAGCTGTAGGCATCCCCTGCAGGGCTATTAAAATACTGCATTCGTTAGGTTCTCTCAGCAATGAACGGCTTCTGTTTGACTGTGGTGTAGTTCATGGGAGTCTCAGGCAAGGTCTGCTGTAAGTTAAAGTGCTTACCATCTGTGTAAGCAAAGGGTAGGGAAGAAAAGATGGATATTAACTTTATTTGATAAGTAAGGAGTCAAGGCACGCATGCAATGACTTGTACGAGGTTATATAAGAAGTGTGTGGCAAAACTGGCAATTGACCTTTGATCTGTGCGTTTTCAGTCCTGTGATGAATTGCTGTTTGCCTTCAAAACTGACTCTTTACAGTCTTGTTACCAGAAGGGACTAACAAGGATTCTTGAAAGTTCCTTGTCACACTCGAGTGGTCCTCTCTGCTAAAGACTGGAGTTTCCACAAAGGATAAATGCTTCTGATTTTTATACAAATCAGCAGCAGTTTGAAACTCGGCTTCTTGCACCACCAAGTCATTTAAAAATAGCATTCAGAGGAAGAAATTCATTGATTTAAGTAGGAGTGATTCATATAGTACTTAAGGCCAGGGAAGAATTTGTTGACTGCATAAAAGACTGAACCTAGAATCTCAATACACTTTGCTTTATATGTCTGCTCTGCTACTTTTAGCTTACTCCATGTAGGTGTTTAGAAATGTAGTGGTAATCCTAGTAAAAATTTTAAGCCCTTGAAAATTGCAGCAAATATAGCCAGATTTTATGGAACTCGTCTGTCAAATGCCCTTAAAATAAATGGAATATTTGGTAGTCAAGCAGCGTTGGTGCAGACGCTGCTGCCCGACCCAAGTGGCCAACTCTTGGACTGTAAATTCCCTGCTACTGTCACGTTGCCTTCATGTGCAGCTGCGCTGCTCCTTTGGTCCATCCACCAAGGGATGGAGGTACCTGCCCTTGGTGGATTTTGTCATCTCCTTCCTCTTAAACACTCCCAAAGCTTCCCTTGGCTCCTACACGTGACTTGCGGCACTTGACTATGTGAAAATCGTGCCTGGCAGGGCAGGAAAATACTCTCTCCTTATGTTTTACATGCATGTAAAAAGAGGAGGATATTTGTAGAACAAACAACAAACAATAAAATGATTTTACATTTCTGAGAAAACTGTACTAATTTTTAGTGAAATCTGAAATAAAAGCGAATGCACAAAGATTATTTTTAGGTTCACATGACCCATAAATTACCTGTAACAATTATCAAATTCAACCCCAGTTGATGTTTTTTACCCTAGATTCGTCTTGCTTCTCTGATTTTAGAACTATAATCTGTGAAGTAGCTCATCTTAACTGCTCTTGCTGTCAATGTGCTCACTTTTCATGAAATTTTCCCTGATTCCAAGCTTTTGGGCAAGTCCTTGCTTCATTAGAAAGCTCCTGGCCCTGGGAGAGGCACTACAGGGGAACAGATGCCCAGTTGTTTTTCGCCAACACGTGTTGAGCCCTGTGCTGGGGCAGAGGTGGCCGCTAGGTCTGTGTTCATGCACATTCATAATCCACGAATTTCCATTGGTCATGGGTTGCTCAGGCCAGTGAAGATGGTTCAAGTCTGTGTGTTTTCTTTAGCGGGCACAGGGCTGGACCTACACTACTGGTACCCAGGCAGTGATACTTCAGCCGTGTGTTTGGAGGGTATGAATTCTGCTCCTTTTCTCCCAAAGTCTCAATGTCTGTCTTGATACAATAGCCACTGGGAGGATTAGAGCACAATTTCCACCTCATTCCCATTAGTTATTTGTGTTACAACATCAGCTGGAGACCTTTGTCAAGAGCCAGACCTTGTTGTGTGTGGTGCTATGTATATCTATAGCAGAAGACAATTCTTTCCTTGCAGATATTACAGTTTATAAACCTTGAGGTTTACAGATATCTGCTCTGAGACACACACACACACACACAGTGACAAACTTCATCGTTGCCTTAGGTCTAGTTAATGCCTAGAAAAATGCTGCTGGATCCCTCAGAATGAGGGCTTCTGTTCCCCTGCTGGGTTTCTCCCTGTTGTCTGCTTTATTTGTAAAGAGAAAGTGCTTCTTTTTTGTGTGTGTGTTTTGTTTTAATTTCTTCTTTTCAAACTGAAGGCTTGGAGCCATTTGAGCTTCTAGGAAGGGGGGGGGGAGAAAAAAAAATCTTTAAGCCTTTGTAAAGCAAAGAAAACTTTGAAAAGAAATGACCCAGTCCCCTCTTTGGTTCACACCTATCTGGTCAAAGAGTGCAGCTCTCCGTGGAGGCTCCCAGACCTAACAGCAGTCATGCGGAACCTGTTTGCTGCCTTTCACGCTCGGCACTTTCCAGGGTGCCCCATCTCAACACGCCTGACATTCCTGGCCTGGCAGCCAACAGGAATAAAACCTTTGGGGAGTACCTAAAATTAAATGACTCCTTTTGGTCAGACCGAGGTTGTTCACTTCAGTAACTCTGCTGCAACTCTGCCCTCCTCTCCTTTAGTGGCTGTGGAGAAGCCTATTCCCCACCATCGCCTTTTTCCCCATATGGGCTCTAAATACAGTCCTTGAATTTTTCTTAGAATGCCAAGGCTAGGAAAATAAGCTTCATTTTACAAAGAATAAGGGGAAAAAATAAGCCTTGGGTTAGTGTGCTTTTATTGTATAGAGAGGTGTTTGTGCATACATTCCTGTGCAGATGACAGACTGAAGAGCATCTTTTTTTGTATATGTAAAGCAGTGTCTTGATCTGCCACCCTTTTAATATAAAATAAATTAGGGACAAAAAGGTGTTTAGTTCCTGTCCTATGGCTTTCACAAACCTCTCCGAGCTCATGTTTTGGGTAGGGGGGAGCATGGGGGATGGCGGAACGTGCTTCTCCCCATGAGCCTTCCACTTCAGTGGCACTTACACCTCCTACCCTCACACCTGGCACTCTGTGCGTGTTTTTATTGAGGGGGTTTTCAAAATGATCTCTTTGCTGAAGGTAAAGGCGGTCTCGGCATCTCTGAATCTGTAAGGTACTTAAGTTCAAGGCGAATTAATTGACTTTGGTGGGGCTGATATCTTAAAACTAGACATGTGCTTAAATAAGTTGCTCAGTTGGTACTTAAATTTGAGTTGCAAGAAACACCTCATGTGTAAGTGGCTGTCCTAACCACTTCGGTGCACTATTTATCTGAGTGTTTTTCTCTGTTCACATCCACCATCTATTTATTTTTCTTTGCCACGTGGCTTCATTTTTCACCTTTTTCCCTGCTCTCCCTCCTCCCTTGTGATCAATTCTTTCTTCCTGTTTTTATCCTTGCTGGATTCTCTACGGTGGAACACAACCCAGTAATATTTACACATTGCATTTTTTGAGCTCTAGTCAATTTTCACCCTCTCTTTCAGCAGAATTAGCTTAGTCAATCCTAGTTCTAACCATTTGGCCTAATAAATAGGGCTAAACTGGAATTATGTGAAAAATAATATAATAAGCACAAGTTTTCTTTAATCCCATTCACTGGTTGGCTTTTCTGCAGCTTTCTACCTCAGTACTAATCAGTGCCGTAAGTCTGGGCTCTGCAGTTCTTAAATACCGTTTGGCCCATGATCTTTAATTTCTAAACAGGAGGTTATGTTTGCTAATAAGGTCACTGGATCTAGGCAACATCCATGTTTTTAGGCTATGTTGTCCAGCTCTTTCTGAACTCAAAGCTGGGTGGGAGCTTGGAACCTCTTGCAGGTGCGTGTCTGTGCCAGCCAGAGCTACCTCTGCTTTACACCATCGTACGCACCAGGCTGTGGAGCGCGGGCTCTCGCTCAAGGAGCACCAGCACGTAGCAATCTGCGTTGTTATCGTGGCTGACTTGTCTGCAGTTTTTTGAGCTCCTCCAAATTTGATGACCAGCTCCAGCTGTGCCCAGTTACCAGCCTTGCAGAGGTGTTGATTTCCAAGGGTGATGGCTTCTCTGCTCCTGGAATAAGGGACCCAATCTTTCTCACCTGGATAGCTGTCCCATAGTCTTGAGAACACCTTGCTACCTTACCAGTTATTCCACAGGTGCTGCTCCCTGGATTCAAGAACTAAAGATGAGTGTTTTCTTGGGAATGGTCTGAAAACTTTGTCCATCACTACCAAAATAGTATTTTGTTTTCCCTGATGCTTGTCTTTCCCATTCCTATTCTTCAAAAGGTGGAAAACACCACTGAGGATACCATCCTTACTGCTGCAGGAAAACAGGAATGCCAGGGTATCTGCAGCTGCTGTTTTCATTGATCCCCTTGAACAAACCATGTGCAGCTCACACATAACCTAGTAAATTAAGAAGCTATGATGACTGTATTGCCATGCTTTACAGATATTACCAGATAGGAAGGTAGGGGAAGTATTTGGAGGAGGGAATTATATGTTGCCTTTCCCTTCCTTTGACAAAGAAATAGTATAAAAATAAAAAAAAATTCATGTTGCATACAAAGAAAAACAAGATGAACCTAAGAGCAATTAGGCTGGACAGTTGAATAAGCTGCCTAGTGAGGTAGCTGAGTCACCATCATTAGAGGTGTTCAAAAAACAGGCTAGATAAAATCCTTGAGGGGGTCAGAGTGTATGGGAAAATCCTTCTCGATAGAGAAAGCTGACCCGGCTGACCCACAAGGTCCGCTGCTTCTTCTGCCTCTCTTTATTTAAAAACAGAGTTGAATTCAAAGAGTAAAAGGGGAACACAAAACCCAAGCCAGGTGCCCATGCCTGGTAAACAGTTTTCTCTTGTTCTCAGTGATGAGAGTTGTGAAAAGAGAAAAAAACAGCCCTAAAATAATAATAAAGAAAAAATGTTTGTGTATTGTTTATGAAAGCAACGTGATAAAAGATCTGCATCTGCTTAGCAGGAAGATGGAGCATCTTTCAGCAGAGCTGGCAGAGGCAGGAGAGGGAATTCTTTGAGTGTGAAGAGGGCCGGCACCCAGGTGAGGTTATGCACCTGTGCTAAGGAGAGAGAAAACAGGGAATTGTTCTCCTGAGAGCCTGGGGTGAAGGGGCTCGTGCAGCGCAGCACTCATCCTTTTGGAAATTCAGTGCCTTCTTGGGTTGTGAAAATTTGACCGAGTGCCTGCAGCTCTCAGTTGTGCATGAAAACACGAAGATGGAAGCCTGGACTCTCCAGGGACAAGTCCAGCATCCACCCTGCGCGAAATCCTGCGGCTGGTGGTGTGCCGGGGTCACGCCGATGATCAGAATCAGCCAGAAGAGATTCTGTCTTAAGGCAAGAAAAGTTCAAGGAATCCCCAGAAGTCTTCAGCAAGACGGCAACAGCAACAACAAAAAAACAAGTTGCGAGGAGACAACGCAACCCCACGGCCACTGGTTCAGTGCATCTGTGCCAACGTGCTTCTCGAGGTGGCCTGGGAGAGGACAGGAGTCAATTGCTAAGGACTCTGTGTGACAGTTGGATTTCTTTCTTTTATTTTTTTTCCCTCCCCTGCATACTTAGGTTCTGTAATATTTCACATTAACAACCCGTCATATCTTTGCAGTTTGGTTGCCTAAAGCTTGTGGTCTCATTTGTTGACGTGGCTTAAAATCTCTTTCTTCTCTCCCCACCTGTGTCTGTAGTACTGTAGTAGAGCTGCTGTTGAGCTGTAACACCACTAGAAAGAGGAGGCAATTCCAGCCAAAGACTTTAGAAATGCAGGTGCATGCTGACCTCTCTATCCACCTGCACACAGAAACATGAACTCTGTGTCTACAAGGCAGCCTTGTTCTGGGGATTTAGGAGCAGAAATGCTTTCTCTTGAATGCCCTGTTGTTGGAGATCCACAAAGACTGTCAGACTTAACTTACAGGCTATAGAATAAATGGGTGATATTCCATCTTTTCTGTCTCAAGACTCTGAATCTCCTACATATATTCAATATTTCCTGAATGCATGATAATCAAATGCCCTACGCTCCCCACAAAGCTTGTGATAGATGAGAAAAGTGGGAATAGAAGCTAAGTCTTCTGGTATGATATTCTTGCCACTGGACAGCACTGATTTTGGGCTACAAACGGTGTGAACGTTGATACGGAGCATGCGTTGTTATCTATGTAGCAGGAGTGCACGTAACAGAGCTGTGCTGTTTTGCAACAGTTTTCTTTCAGAGCTGGTGGACTGGAGTCCGTGTTTATCGCTTCTCACGAACTGGGCCAGATCAATACTGTATTCTTTCAGACCTCTCTAAACCCAGCAGGGAAGGCAATCACACTGGTGCAGAACTCTGCACCTTCTGGAACAGATCAATACCCTGACAGTGCTAAGCTTTGTTCCTCCACCAGCTTTAAGATGTTCTGCATGCTCTACATGATTGCTTAAAGGTTTGTTTTCTCTTCTCCTTATATGACAACACTGCTCCCTTCCTGATCTTTCCTAATAGCATCACTGTAATTGCCTTGACATGAAATAGCAGCACAAACACAGATGCTTTGCTTTGAGGTGTTTGATCTCTTTATGAGCATCTCTATTGGTTGAGGGTGTTGATTTTGCTTTAATATGAAATCAGAGCTTTTATCAGAGCCTTTGCTTATTTACATTGTTTTATTCAACTTCTACCTATGGGGATTGCATTTAGGATTGTATTGCAAGGTGCAGTAAATATCCCAAGCAGAGAATATTAGCTTAAACTTTGTGCTGCTGAAGCCTATTATAGTCTAACCCCATGCGACCACATCATCTTGTTTGTCTCACAAGTACGGCAGGACACGGTTATCTTTATACTAGTGCTAGGTGGAATAAATCATATTTTATATCCAAGTTGTAGTTTTGTGATGTCTACCATGAGCAGAAGCTGCACAGCCTTTGTTTTCCTGCAGTATTTTTGTCTTTTTGAGAAAGCATTGCATGTTTCATAGTCTTACTTGATTTTAAAGGTAGAATTACCCATTGCAAATAATCCCACTTATTTTTGTAGAGACAGAAGTGCCTGAACTAACAGAATTTTGCTTGGAAAAGGCACATGTTCAGTGACATTTCATATATATATATATAGCGTGTGTGTGTGTATATATATATATATATATATAAAATTACTTTCAATCTGTAATTTAACATGATGTATTTGTTGTGTGGCTCCAGAAGTGGCTACTGAAGCAAGGAAATGGGAGGGTTGCTTGAAGCATAAGTTAGAGCAGCCCTGAGACTGCTCTAAATTGCACTTTCCTGGAAGGCTCCTTAGTGACTGCTCCACCAGCCAGGACAACTACATGTTGATGGGAAAAGGGGAAGCTCTTGTGCTCTGCTTGGGCAGCCCGTGATCAAAGGATCTGCATCAAAATTTCTTAGGATTGCTCCACTGGAGTTGGTGGAAATTTTTTCTTAGGTACTAATGGAGGTGGAATAGGGCTCTTTAAATTAAAAGACAGGCTTTGCCTTGAACAAGAGCTAGCTCTGGGAAATCTTGCGCTTTGTGTTATAGAAGGCATCAGACAAAATGGTTAGGCTGCTCCCCTTTCTCTTTATTATCTATAATTTTGTAGCTCGTGTTGGACAAATGCACAAAGGGAGTTCTCAGTCCAAAGTCTCTGTGATACTTTGAACTGAATTACCACTTCATCACATGAAAACCTCCAGTGCTTACGGCTGGACCAAGGGAATGTTGCTGGTTTTCTTTGATAGTTGACTTCCACTCCGTTTACCAGGTAAAGCGTTAATCCTTCACAGCCTTCGCCACGTTTTAAAAGTCTTTAGCTGCAGTTCTCTGTTATGCTTTGAAAAGCGTCTTGTAGGGAGTACAAATTAGAGATATACGGCCTTCAAAATAACCGCTGCCCACTTCTGTGTATGTGTAAAGTAGGATAAGATATGCAATTTGTAGGCACTATGATTACTGGCTTAAGGAGAAGATACAGCATTTCTCAACATTTTTGAGACATTAATACAATTCAGCCGGGCCATTTTCTGTAATATGTGGTTCTCTGTATCTGATGCATATTTTTTTTCATCTCAGGCATAAAGGTAAATCCTTTTCATTTACATAAGCGGGCTCTATAAACCAGATTACCCGAATTAATCATAGATATTTAAGCATATTACATTGCTCTGTACCACAAGCTAGCATTCCTAGAAGGTGGATCAGAGATAAGGGTCTCATAAATTACTGACCAAATCCTTTAGTCCATCAGGCTTTATTTCCACTAAAATCAGTTTTGCTTGAGAAAGAACTTCTGGATTTGGCCCTAATACAGTTTTATATTCATAGACTCTTCATATATAAAAGAGGCTCCATGAAGCAATTGTATCATTTTTTAAAAATTAATTCACTGTTCAAGAAAAGTATAAAAATAGGCTATTTTAGTAATGGTGCTCTTAAAAATAAGCATGCAGGTTATTCCTCTGTGGTGCTTGGCTTTTATTAGCTTATGCAATTTTATTAATATCTATATTATGTTATTTCCAATAAATAGATTAAGCAGGGAGTTGTGGTAAGCTGGCTGTCTTCCCCTTGCTAAAAAGAAACGATCTGTAGGCAGTTATTCCTTCCTATTTTGTCCCTTCGCTTCCTAGAAAGCTCCGAGTTTTATCTGTCATTTACAAACCAGCTGGGCCACAGGCAGCCAACGTAGTGCACAGAGGGAAGTGTAGCCACTATCATCCCCCCCCACCCTTGCTCTACCCTAATCAAATGCTGCAGATGCCTCTTGTCAAGAGGATGCACCTCGTCCTCAGAAATCAAAGGGAAGTGACTCAAGGAGGACAGAGCGGCTCCTGGCTGCCGCCTCCTCCAGGCAAAACGCCCCACTGCTTTCCAGCAGAGCCTTTCTGTGCTCCTCGTGCCTAGGCCTACGGGTACTTTTTATACAGGTATTTTAATTTCAAGATCCCCTTTCAAAAGGAAATTATCATTAACTGACATCCCTTACTCTGGGATTAGTAGTCTGGGAGACTACGAATGACTTCAGCGGGACTTTTTACGAGAGCTACCAGCTTTCATCGTGTATCCTAACTCCAGCAGGCTGCAGCAATATCTTTATTTCAACAAACCATCAGCCTCCAGTTCAGGAGAGTTTAATAAAACAAGCAGAATTAAGTGTATTTAAAAGATAGGAAGAAAAGAAAGCGAGGAGAGGAGGGGGGGGAAAGAAGATGGAGGGGGAAAGGTTTTTTTTGCGCTGATATAATTTCTGTGTTCTCTTTGCTCTCTCCTTAAGAAGTGCTTCAGCTCTCGTGTGTGGCCCAGCAGTTCTCACTTTGCCCCGGACTCGGAGCAGGTCTTAAACAGATCTTGCTGATCTAGAATCCTTTGCAGGGAGTGGACACCTTTCATTTCGGTGTGTGTGGGTGAGTGGGAGCTTGCACAGGCAATCACCTATGTCATTGAACGTGCTGCAACCCACAGCTCGCCAGCGGGGAATAGCACACAGGAGCACATCTTGTCCTGGCCCTGCAGGACTTTGGTTGAGTCTGTCTTTCCATCCAAGATTCACCCATTTTTTCTGCTCCCTTCCATCTTGCCCATGTCTTCCTTTATGTTTATCATCTAACAGAAACTGGGATGTCCCAGGTGGCCATACCCAGTGTGGGATCCATGCAGGGAATAGGCTGGGTGTATCACTTTGGGCTGACTGCAGCCAACATCTTTTTGGGGCCCTGCTTGTCTCTCATGACAGGCAAAAAGCAGAGGGTAAACTCATCAGTCTTTAAGTTTGCTGTGCTTTTTTGTTTTTTTTTAGTGTCTGTGTCTCTTTTAAGACTCTCCCAACAGTAGATGCTCTTGAAATTTTGATATTTTTCTATTCTGGTCTACTAGGTTCTGCTCCCTTCTGTCGAAAGAACCAGAGGATTGTAATTAATCCTGAGAATATTAGTGATGAGAGACAAATAAAGCAATGTGTTCTCAGAAGTGTCCTAGTGCTTGTGAATCCTAGGGGCTAATGGTGCATACAAATGCTTGACATCATGCGAGGCTGTGTATCCCCCTGCCCCTCCTAATCTGCTGGGTTCTCTGTTCATTGAATTGTTTTGTACCAGAGGTGTCCTTGAATGATGAGTCAAATACTTCTGACGTCATCTTAGTTTGTGATCTGAGGTCGGGATTTTAATCCAATTTTCTGGAGTGACTCAGAAATGTGCCTCATCACAGCAGTGCTAAACAAGGCCTCCCCAAACAGAGAAACTTTGACGGATTCATTGCATTTCGGGAAGGCTCTGAAAGTTAACGCAGCTTAATTAGCAGCTCATTTCTCATGGTTGTTTCAGCACTTTAAAGGCCAAGAATGCACAGAAAGCAAGTCCCAGGAAATAGATATGGAAATTGAGAGGGAAGGAGGAATGTTGATATCTGCAGCATACAGGGAAATGGAGTAAAAGCAAAACCCAAAACTGAAGGTTCATGTTTTTTTCTTGCAGCAAGAATGTCTGCCCGTTCCATCCTTTAACTTTCCAGCTGACTGAATGGAAAAGTAGGCTAGTTCAGATGCTGACAAATTAGTGTTTGGGTAATAGAGGGTCCTTGTTAGCTTAAATTAGAAGTTTTGAATTAAAAAAAAGAAAAAGAAAAAAAGAAAGAGTGAAAAGATATTGCATCTTCCTGCTTTGTCATCTCATGGTACCACTTGTACACAGTAGAATAATTTTGTTTTTAATTCTTTTTATATAATATGATCTTCTAATATTCCGGATGTAGAAGAGCTTAGAATAGTTATGATGGACCAAGGTAACACGGTATGGAAAAGGAGAACCTTTGCTGCGGAGGAGGAGGAATGTGAAGAACATGGCACTAAACATAATAGCAGAGTGGAGATTGGGAGGCTGCGACCTGACTGGGTTTGTTTTTTGTGGCGTTTCTTGGCAAATGTAGGACGTGGTCTCAATGTGCTTTTCTAGTGTATTCTCATGTGCCTTTACTCTGTGTCCCAGAAAGAGTGTCAGTGTAATACTTTGTTATTTTTTTAGTGCAATAACATCTTTGGCCATTTTCTCATCTCTAATTCTGATGTTATTTGTACTACTAAGAGGTTCTGTTTTTGTCAGAGTTCTTTGATGGTAAAAATACTGAAAGCAGTTAAATCAGTGATCCAGAGCAGTGTTTTAAAAGGGCATGGTTACCTGGTGGGCCTTGTTCTGCTGGGCCTCTGCAGTCACGTGGGAAAGGAAACTACCTTGCTAGTATCAACGGTCACTACAAAATGAAATCTGTAGCACTAGCTAAAAAACAGCCATTAGATGCTATCGCTGGGATTTGAAATTAAATTAAGCAGCTGGAATGTCTGCTATCCTGGTAACATCATCAGCCATATCAAAGATAATCACTGCTTTTATTACTGCCTGCACAGGATGCGGCTGGAAGTAAAACTGCCGATTATCAGATCTTCATTTAGTCAATTTTGACTTCCAGATCAGATTTGAGTCGTCAAAAAGGACATTTAGAAAGAGATCAGCACCTTTGAAGTGAGAACACACAAAAGCCTGGGGGGCAGATTCACCAAACTTCTGTACACGGTGCATATGAAAACCACAGAAGATGTTTCTTGTTTTATAGGGGTACAGGGAGAAAATAAAAAAAGAAAAGGCTGTTCAGGCTAGGATGCGGACAGTTTGGTGGTGTCAAGAAAAAGCCTTATTATCTCTTCTGCTTTAATGCTCTGGTAATGTTTTTCCGGGAATATGAGTTCAAAGAAAGCAGAAGTTCCGATTACTAATTATCTTCACATTCACACCGCTGGACTTTACATTTAGGGCTTCTGCCCTGATCTAAGATGTGTGGTTGTGAATCATCACAAGGTTTGAAGAGAGCACTGCTGTTATTGTGGTTGAGACACTCAGCAAATATGCACTTAAATATCTGGAGCTGGAGGAGCGATAGGGTAAAAGTCACTTAGCCCCAGATTCAATGAGGTTCGGTAGTGCAGCACCACAGACTTGCAAGGGACCTGGCCATAAGCTGGCAGGGCACGTGCAGCCTCAGCAACCTTATACCAAGAGTAGTCCTGGCCGTAGAAATTCGTGCAGGACGGCTGAAGAAGGTAGGTGTATTTTTCTTACAAAATAACGCTATGGAAGAAAACTGAGCAGAAGGCAAGAACGGGGCGTAAGGTCTATCGCAACTTCGGAAGTGTAGCGCTGCTACTCCAGTGGCTAACGCTGTAATGCGGGCAGTTTGCTCATATTCAGAGCTCCCACAACTCTGCAAGAGCTTTTTCAGGAAAAAGAACAAGCAAGCAGAGTTTGATAGGCATATCAGATTTAGGAGGAATGTTTCCTAAGTGCACCAAAATGTTTGGGTATTGAATGAGGCTGGTTTAGCATTAGAAATTCTAATTTTCGCTTGGCATTAATTTGTGGTTGTAAAGGTTTGCTTGGATCCTGATAAGAATTTCTCTGTCAGAAGGGAAAATTAATGTACCTTAATGGAGAAAAATTTATGCAGTAATCTGGTCAAGTATGATTCTTTAAGGGACTGGTCGGTGGGGATTGTGAGTGAAAACAGACTCTAGTCCTTTTATCTGTGGCTGACTGTCACTTCTTACCAAGAAAAGCCTCTTAGCTTTATCATCTTTTATCCCCCAAAAGGAATTTTTCTCGTCTTTGGGGAAAAAAAACAATTGATTCCTTGTCTTCACTGCGTGGGCACTGTAAGGGTGGCCCGATGAGGGATGTGTGGTGAAGCTCTTTGAGTGCCTCTGAAACCTGAATTCCCCTCGCTGTGTTCAGCTGGTCAAATAGATGCCCACTGTGTAGGAAGGCACAGACTGCAACAAAGCCAGGAGAGACCTTTATAAGGGAAGGTTAGTTCATGAGTGGCCCTCTTACTGGCTTAGGAGGTCAGCTCTTCTTTGGGCTGTGTCAGCATCCTTGGAGAGCTGGTTAAAGAAAGAGGTATCGTGTGCCTTTTACAGACAGGAAAGAGCAGACCCAATACCCTCTGAAGCTAATTCAAAGTTTCCAGTTGATGTGAGCTGACAGTGCAGACGTCATTCCCCCACAGAAGATCATGCCTATGTGCTATGCTAAAATCCACGTGGAAGGAATGGTTTAGTTGCCTTGGAGTGCAAACCACTGAAATGCAAAGCCCGAATGAGCAGTCTTTGCCTTTGCTGACTTGGAGGGCTTAGGGAGAACAGGGTCCTTGACCACTTACAGCTGTTTTCTCATTTTTAGTATCAGCCTCGAGTGTTTCTATTTTCCTCACCCCAAATGGGCTGACGTTGCCCTGCAGCCAGTTTCAGTGCCCACAGCACAGATGCTATAAGGGGTTAGAAGGGCAAAAGGGCTCTAAGCAAGAGTAAGAAAAACTTCATTTCCCAGGTGTCCCATAAGTTTCTTCTGCAGAGTTTGCTTGATTCAAAGTGGGTATTTTGTCTGAGTGAGGTTGTATTCCAGGCAACGCTGGCGATATTTTCACACAGGCTTTTTCTGCCGGGCAGCAAAAGTCTAACAGCGCCGGCTCCATCAGAGACCAGCTCCCCACCGCCAGTTATTCTGGCTTTCTTAAGGAAGAAGGCAAATTTCCAATTTGATTGTCCAATTTGTTTGTTAATAATTGAGACAGCTTGCCTTTTGCCTTTGAGAATGGGTCGCTGTGTGCAGCCAGGTGAGCTGTTTGCTCCCGGTGTCTGCGCGGGTATCAGATAAGCGGCGCTCTCCCTCAACCTGACAATTCACTCGAGGATAATCTGATCTGCTCTGCTTTGCTGTTTCCTCTTGAAGTGGACAATGGCTTTTCCCCTGTTAAAAAGTTGACACAATGAGACAAGTGTGTGATTATTGTCATTTGAGTAACATGAGATAGCCTGATGTAACGCGAGTAACATGCGCTCGCTGCCCCTTGAATCCAGCTGGGGTTGATTGGCGTATCTGTGCATTTTAACTTGTCTGGGAGGCTCTTATCTCCTTGGTGCACAGCATCAGTTGCAAATTTTAAACCTTTCTGTTCAACTTTATGCTTAAATATGTTCCTCTGCCCCTTTCCTCCTTGAGGGTTCTGGTGAGGAGCTGCTTTTGCTTGGTTTTGGTTGCTGGGCTTGTTTGAAGTAAACCCAATGACTCCTTTAAAACAAATGAATTGGTGGGGGGGAGCAGGTAATGCAGCTGACAGACAGGTGATCCTGATAACACCGTCTGGTGCCTGATAGACTGCCCTTGAACATCTGAGCCATTCACACCATTTTAGACAGTTAACATGGGTTCTCCACTACTGAGCAAATCATTACTTTCCAGCCCGAGCCATTACAGTTCAGACCTCCAGGTGCCTTTCAGGTGCAGCGTGTGGTTAGGGGCTGCTGCAGAGGAGAGGCACCCCCTGAGAAGTGCTGCAAACGTTGCACCTTGGTGCCTCCGGGCATGCGGGAACGGGGATGCAGTGCCAGCCCTCAGCAGTTGCCAAAGCAACCCCTTTATTTTATTTTTATTTTTTTAACCTGTGCTTCCCTTTGAAAAGACTCAGATTAAAAATGAATCTTGTGAACAGCCTTTCCTTTAGCAGTGTTGCACTGTAAATGTCACTTCCTTTATTTGGAGTGGAGGTGACAGAAAAGAGGGGTCTAAAGGCACAAATGGCATGCTCCAGGGGAGGGGGGAGGAGATGAGATATGTTCTAGAGGAGTCTAGGATGCTGTTTTGATACTAAATTCATCCCATTGAAGTAAAGCTCAGTTTGGAAAAAACTGCAAACTACTCTGGCTTCCCCTGCCATATGTAGAGTCCCATTCGTGAATGTTCAGCGATTTCCAGAAGTTAAATTCCCAGCTAAATGGCCGTGGTGCATTTTTCCTGTCTGCTGCTCTTGTAAACCACAGCCTTCCTCCTCAGGCCAGGGAATGACCCAGACCAGGTAATTAATTTGGTTTTGGGGCTCCTGGCATTGGGTCAAAAAGGCCATAGCCCTGCAACACAAAACACTGACCCTGCATAAATTCACTGTGCTGGTGGAAAGTGGTTCAACACGGTAACTTTGTAGTGGCAGGTTTTATGTCCTGGCTAGCACAGAAGCATCGAGGCTGAATGAGCTCTGCATTATGTGCTCTGCAGAGGTCTGATCTTTTGGCCACACTTGACCCAAATCAAACCTGTACCGGTCCATAGTGCCCAAGTCTGACGCTCATGCTGAGGAACCTTGGCCTCTTGTCCTGCAGTTCATCCTCTTCTGTCGCTGCTGGTGTTCGATCTCGCTCTCCTCCCGTGGTGGCACCTTGAAGGGGGAGGCTGCTCTTACTGCCTGTCCCCAGCTCTAGGGCTGGGAGCGTTCCTGCTGTGTCTGCTCCAGTGAGACTTTCCTTCCCAGGGACAAAAGTATCCCATATCTGATCTAGGCTCCCTTCTCATCCCTTTTTTGTCCCTTTTTTCTGTTGTTTAATGGAAGTTTTCTGCCTTTGTGCCGCAACATATTCAGCTTCCTCCTCCTCTCTCTTGCTGCATGAGGGCCAGAGCATCCCCAGGATGCCCATTGGGGCTGTTTTCTGATCCTGACAGGATGTGGGTTACATCTGGGACAGGAGCAATACTTAGGATCAGCCTGCCTAAAACTACACCCGCATCTCTTCGCCAGGCATCTTTCTTTAAAAATAAATAAATAAATAAATAAAAATAAAATTTAAGAGTACTACTTGAGGTCTTGCAAGCTATCAGGCAACGTGGCTATATAAATTTCATGTTGTTCTCTTCAGGTTAGGATGAGAAGCCAATAAACCCCCTCCTCTGAAGGCATTCTGCCTCTCTATGCTTAAACTCATGAGCCTTTGTCTGACTCGCTATTCTTTTGCATTATACACAGCGGGATCATAAGATTCACAAATGAGAAATAAACGGAGAATACTGTGATTAAAAATGTACAATACATAATATAACCTTGCACAACAAAATTAGTACTTTGCTAATTTAGTCCCAAAGCATATTGATTAAATGCATTTTACCACTTCAGTGTATACTGGAAAATCCAATTAATACAAAAAAAAAGAAAATGAAAACATCCAAGTCACTGAACTCTGGATCATAAATGTTAATCCATCCTGCAGTATCTTTGAATAGAATGCTCACTAATTTTCTCTCATTGTTACAGAACAGATTTCACATAAAGTAATACTGTAATTGTTTGAAAAAAAAAAATGTATTTGCCTTTTGGTGTTTCTGTTTGCTCCTCCTTTGAATTCATTAAAAAAGGATTTTTTTTTTCTATTTGCAACAACTTTCAGCAAAGACTCTTCTTAAGAACAAACTTTTAATACCAAGAATACAGATTTAATTTTAATTTTTAAAATTTTAATAATTATTTTTAATAAGAATTTTAATACCAAATTCAGATTTTTGAAATTAGAAATGTTAGGGGGAAGAAATGACTTTTTTATTCTATGCCAGAGATGGAGATGAGATTACTGGGGGAGCAAACCTTTTGGCAAGAGGCTTTGTGCCAACTGTACTTAGGGAGAGGACATGGAATGGAGTTTTAGTATTTGGTACCTAAAATCAGGGGCAGAAACTCAGGAATTTACCAGCCTCTGTATGTTGTCAGAGCAGAGAAATTCCTCTGTTTTTTGACCTAATTTAATTAATGCTGGAATATGTTAGGCTTAAATTCTGCAGGTAGCCTGTTGGGGAGGAGGCAATTTTACAGCAAAATTCAGAACTTTGGGCAAGTCTTGGGTCGAAGAGGGTAAGTGCAACTCAGTATTGACAATCTCTACTGAGAAAAAACAGTAGCATTGTAGCTGCTGAGATGAGGAACCTCTTTCAGCAGAGTGATGCTGTCAATGGACTGAAATTGTGACAGATAATAGTTGATGAGAAAGTTAAGGTATCTGGTGCTCGTGAACTCTTAAAATTAGTGATATTTTGTTAAGCCGTTGTTACGTTCTTTAGCCTTGCATTGAATACAGGATGAAAAAAATCAAGCTTAAAGAAAGATTTGCACAGACAGCGCTTTTATAATTTTAGTCTTGCAGCATTCATAAGGCACCTATTAGAATGTGTTATTGTCAAAGCGGATATTGGTGGCGAGGCATCCCTTTCGGAACGGCATCTGCAGGAAGGCATGTGCAGATGTCTCTATTAGTTTCATGTCTAAGTGACTTCCCTGGAGGCTGCTGGCTGGGAGCAGCTCCACGGAGCATCCGTGGAGCAGCCCTGTGCTCTTTACTCTGCTTGTCGCGGGTGGTCTCGAAAAGACAGCATTTTTTTTCTCCCCAATTTTATCTTTATGGGGAGAAGAGGAACCGAAACGCACACTCTAAAAATGAAACGTTGCTCTCAGACATTTATTCAGCCATTTTAATAAATACTTTCTTCCTCCAAAAGGACAGAATTTACAAGTTTAGGGTAGTGAAAGTCTCATAAATTTTATCATAACTTAGCTTGCTTTTAAATAAGTACATTCAGACAAAAACTAATATATGATATTTTTGAATACATCTAAGACTTTTAATATACTTTATATATTTTATATGGCCAAGTTTTGCTGCTGTTACAATAGTGCTTTACTCACCAAAAGCCCATCTGACTCCAGAACTATAAAACATAGTAAAGGAATTATAAAACAAGTTTTTGATTTTTTTGAGTAAATTTATGAAATATTTTTAAAAATATGATATCCTCTTGCATTTCACCCTATCACAGTATATAGCAGTGTTCTATGTGAAATAAAACTGACTTAGTGTGATGATAATTTATCCCATGCAACATAACCGTGGCATTATATATTCTTTGCAACATTTGTATTTGGACAATTGTGGCTAGGAAACACCTTCTCCCCCAGAATGATACAATGTCCAATTTAAATCAAGCATGTTAAAGACCGGCTTTTGAGACTGGCCTTTACTTGTTCCCCCTTGTGTATAGAAAGGACCTAATTTTGCTCTCCTATATACTACAAGGAATAGCTGAGAAATGTAATATATCTGAGCAGAGAGGAACTGGAACCGAGGGTGCAGAAGAACAAAGGCAGACTCTGATTCATTCTGCGTTCTGGGTAGGAGAGAAGTGGTTATTCTGCAAACCTTAATTTATCGCTTGACTTTTATTTCTCTCAAATTAAAGAGCAGCTATTCTGTTGCTTAAAAAATGTTCAGTTAATTTTCCCTTTGCTAGTTTAGCTTTGCTTTACACCGCATAACGCGGTCCCTGACTACAGTCAGATAAATTGATAAATCCTCTCCACCCTCAGTGACTTAGAAACAGTTTGTATTGCTCTCTTTCTAACATAATGTACAGCATTTATGATTTTAGAGGGGCAAATCCTCAGCAGGTAAAAAAGGGAATCATTTTAAAACCTTTATGTAGTTATATTAGTTGAATATAATTATTAATACTATTAATTGAAGATCACGTCCATAGAATTTCTAGTTAAACAAGTAGTAAATATATCATAAGTAGTAAAGAAATTATTTTTCATTATTTTGCTTCCATTAAAAAAAAGCCCATTTTTTTCTTATTTTGAGACGAATGCATGTGTTGAAGATCCAGTATTAATTTCCTAGAAAATATTCTTACATACACAAGCACTTTGGAAGTTCAATAAAACATGATAAAAGAATGAGGAAATAATTAATCCATTCTTTACTTATTGTCTTGATTAGCTGTCATACAAAAGCTGCCTGTGAGGCCAAATCAGGTTATTCCCGTGTTCATTTTTCCATCAGCACGTGCCCAAAGAGGGTTATTAGCTCATTTTGGTTATTCTTTGGCAGTACAGTAGGGGAGGTGTCTGCCTGCAAATGTACTTATTGTAGATAATCTGAAGGGGAAAAGCTTACTGCTAAAAAATATATTTATTTTACCCTACTGAAGTGCAAAATGCCTTCGATTGCCACTAAGGAGCTCTTACATCTTGTAAAATTGGTTGCAATTTTTGCATGTTGCCTTCTCCTCCTTCAGCACTGGCACCCGCAGGTATTGCATGTAGAGGCAGGAAACTTGTTTTCACATATTAGTTTTGGTGTTTCTTTGTCTCTGTGGTGGTTTTTTTTTTTTTTTTTTAATTCTTAATGTTGAAAAGGATCTGATAAAATTGCTTCTTATTGCTTGATGTGTTAAAGTGCATGCGTGCGATCTTGTGCGTTTTGAAAGACCTGTCTTTAGGTTACTATGTGCATACATGAAAGTTGTGCATCCTCTAGGATATTTCCTCTTCGTCGTTCCACTTGCAAAGCTAATCTGTATCAGAAAGGCAAAAGGGATATAGAGACTACAAATTAAAAAAAAAAAAAATTACAAATCATGACGTTTTGACAATTTGTTTTCCTGGAAAGCCACTGCATGATAAAATAGTAATAATTAATTGTAACTATTTTGTTTCATAATTCTTTGTTAAGGGTAATAGGTTTCGGAGTATTACTGTACTTTATTGCATACCTGTTGTTTTACAGCCCAGAAGTGCCTACGTTTTACAGAAGGGATTATCGACCTTGTAGTCATATTATGAGGTTTCATGAACAAATGCTTTAAAAGTTCTATTTATTCGTAATAAGAATATTGTTAATTCATTTGTGAGTTTTGCCTGAGAGCTAAGACCTCCAAAACTGTCCCTATGGTGACAGCGTATGTCTTCCAGTGCAAAGAATTTGCCGCATGTTGCGTATATTTATTCACGAGCCTTTCAGTACCCCTAAAAAGCTAGAGATTAATGTATGGGAGTTAATCCAGACTTGAGTGACGTGCAGCCCACCCCTTAGGAGCTCGGTTAGTGTTTAACCACAACACTACACAACATCTCCGGACAAGAAGCGAGGAAAACACTAACCATTTGAAACCATATTAGGGATTAAGGACAGTAGAATGTAATTGCATGATTAGAAACACTGGAGTCAGCTTTCCTATGGTAAGGAAAAGTGGCATGGGATTTTTTTTAATTACTGGAAATACTCAGTACTTGTTTCTTAGCTTATCAACAACATGTTGTAGCTGTGTCATGCAGAAACATAAGCTTGTGAATTAGCCCTAAGGCACTGTCCTATATACGGCTATGAAAGCGCCTGGGTGTGGGATCCCCTGACTCAGAGGAAGAGTGCCTCCTACTGATGCTGCCTGCTACCCAAATACGGCCCTCGCTCTCCTGATGGGATTTGACAGGTTTACAACCCACGGCTGGCGCTGTCAGAGCATCTTTCTTTCCCCCTTTAGCTTCTTCTCTAATAAACTTGTTAAACGTTTTGCATTAATAGAGAAACTTACGCAACGCGTGTCTTGCTGCCTTTGACAACTCAATGTCAACCATCAACAATTTTCCTTTA
The DNA here is from genome assembly GCA_013398735.1 of Nothocercus julius. NCBI lineage: Eukaryota > Metazoa > Chordata > Aves > Tinamiformes > Tinamidae > Nothocercus > Nothocercus julius. The sequence continues at coordinate 3,389,942 of VZSV01000075.1, read as the reverse complement.
ATGGACACATAGCATCCCTGGTGCGATTTTTTATTTTATTATTTTATTTTTTTTAAAAAACTTTTGATGTCAGACTGAGAAGCCTGTGAAAGAGAATGGATGCACATAGCCCTTTCTCCTAAGCACTGACAGGGAGGCACCGAAGCAGAACCTCGCGGAAAGCGACCCGGTTCTGCACGCGTGACCACGCAAGGGCCCAATGACTGGTCACCGGGCCCACCTAACGTAGCGGTTTCATGACATCCTGGCCAAGAAGAGGCAGAGAGGGTGAGTTTGTGAAAGTAATTACATAATGGCAGGGGACTAAAAGAAGCGTGGAGGGGGGACGAGGAGAGGGGGGAAGAAAGCGATTTCACCGCTTTGACAATGTCCACAGCTGTGATGTCATTGACACAAAGATGATAATAAAATTTGGCCAATGTGGTGTCAACTACACCTTGCTCCTTTTGTCTTTTCCCTCGTATAATTTTGTATCCATGTGTGAATCGGCTCATTAGTGGAGGAGAGTGAAAATTGAGGTCAGGGTGTTTAAACCTGACCTGTGCAAAGGCCATGCAATGCCTAAGCCCACCGGGGGTTTCACTTCAGAGCCCCAGACCACCCTTGAAGGTGACACCAATTCAAGCCTCATTTTATAAAGGCCTTATTAATTATTGTCCTTATAAGAAGGAGAAGCCATATAAAGAAATGTGTCATTCTTAGAGTAGGAGTAGGCAGGAAAAAAAAAAAGGAGAGAGAGAGGGAGAGAGAGAGAAAGAAACAGAAGATCAAAAGAGAGCTTTTTTTTTTCCCTTTTGCTTTTCATGCCTCAGAACCTCAAAGGAGGTCGGGGAACAATCAGGCTTAGGGGTCTCGTGTGCTTTCTGGCAATTAGACTCAGCTGATGGGCTGAAAGGGATTGAATGGCAGGGTTCAAGGCCCTTCTCCAGAGCTTCAGACAACAGGCTTTTCCAAAGCAGCAGAGCAGCAGACACCACTGAAATCATTTCAAATGGAGACTTACAGCCAGGGATTCATTAATTCACCGGCCTAAACAATTACTGGAACATATAATGTCTCTATATACACTTTGATAAAGACTGTCATCCTAGACCTTCATTTTCCCCATTTTTATTAGAGATTTTTAATGTCAGGTTTGAAAAGAACCTTTTATTTCTTCAATTATCAAATTAAACCTTTTATTTTTTTTCACGGGGCGGGGAGGAATATAAATTCCAGAATTTTTGTTTTATGGCTACAATTGATTTGAATCACAAGAGGAGACTGAGAAAGTTTTGTAAAGCATCCTTAGACCTTCAGTCATAAATAGGATGGGAGCCTGAGTAGCAGGAGATCCCATCCTCCTCTCTTTAAAGAGGGTGGTCTGGGACAAATAGATTTAAATGAGCTTGATGTGAGAAAATTAGCTAATAAGAGACATGCAGCAGAGAGTCCTATAGATGCAGGCAGCGTTGCTGTTAGCTTGGTTTGAACTGAGCAAACTGTATTAGCACTTTTAGTGCAGTACAAACGTTTGCAAAATAAGAACAACATATTATTGTATTTCTGATTTTTTTTTTTTCTCTAATGTGTGATTATGTACCCGAAAGGTGAAAGGTTTTAGTGCAGGACTGTGGTCCCGTTATGAAGCGTACCTGAGTGTCCCTGTGCAGATTAGACGTAGGGACAGTGAGAGGTCCCTCAGGATCTGTTCTGGCAGGGACCAGGTGTGCTCACTAGATGAAGCACGGACCCAGAAATAAGCAGTCCTGTGCCAAGGTAGACAGAGAGTCTAATTAGGGACAGTCAAGAGTGGTCTTCAGTATAAAACTGGGTTTTTGACTAAGTCAAGTTGTGTGTTTCTCTGTTACTTAGACATTGGTTTTGTTTTGTTTTCCGCTGGGTGAGAAACTACAAAACCATTTTCAACAGGAAAATATTTCAGCTGAAAATATTTTGATTTGGAGGTTATAGGAGCGTCTTGCAGAAGGGATGGTTCACGTAGCTCCCGTTGTGTTCTCTGGGGCAGTGCCCTGGTGAGACACCCATCAAGCATCACCTTCTCCCTGCGCTAGCAGTGCCGCGTGCGGTCGCAGTCTGGCTGGGTAGAGCCATTCACAGAGCAGAATGAGGCTTTAGGCCTTCCACGCTGCAGCTTGCAGAGAAGAAGCCAACTCGCTCCCCATGCTGGAGGCTGCACTAGCGGAATCCTGCATCCGAAGGCACCACAAACGTTCGCCTCTCCTAGGTCTGCTGCTGGGCATCGTGCCCACGCAGAAGCCCTGCTGATGCTTCCTAGTCATGACCATAACATGAAATGTCAGTAATTCTACTGACATTTCCCATGCAGAAGAACAGTGCTGGGGAAGGGAGATGTCCTATTATGCAATTCCGGTATGACGGTGCATCTGCTTTTTTGGGTTGTATCCAGAACACTGCTTGCTTCTGCTGCTTTGCAGGAGTGAACCAGTTGGAGCAGAAGCTAGGGAGGCCTCCCACATTTAGGGATATCACCATCTTGGGAAGAACAGTACTGTTTACTCTGACAAGTACCATTTTGGGCTTTCTGCAGGGCCGGGAAAATGACACTAGGAAATTGTACACAGCTTCCAATGTCATTTGCTTTCAGCCATGATAGAATAAAAATTATTGTTTAGTTTTCTGTAACTGAAAATTTAAGCTTGCATGTCATCAAATGACTCAAAACACTGAGACCCTTGAGTGTAAGCCTGTAGTAAGTCTTACTTACTTCCTCCCTGGCTGTGATCCCATTTTGGAACTTCAGAGACTAGCTAAATCACAGCACATAGACCCAAATGATGCATCTGGGAGTTAGCAGAATTCATTACTGTAGTTGTGATGCCACTAGGGCTTTCCATCAACCAAGACGATTATGATGGGAATCTACTGGATAATTGCTATGCACCTATCACACCTGGGGATGCTCCATTAAATAGGCTATTTTGGATTCCTTTGTTTATAGTAGCAGAGAAGGAGGGATGCAGAAAGGAAGGGCGGATTAAAGTGAGCCACTGCAAGTTATTGCACGTAAGTGCCCTTTCCATTACAACAAATGAGTGCTATAATGAGATTCACTGAGGGAAGTTGTAGCTCTATTGTACCACCAGGCTTACTTAATAGATGAAGCTAACAAGACTAGAGATTAGAGTTGCCTGTTTTGTGTGGTATCCAGGCCATGGGATTTCCTTCCTTTGCCCTCCTCATGTGTGACTTACAGTTTTAGCTGTCTTGTTATCAGACCAAAATTGTCACTATTTGTACTCTACAGCTGGATTCTTAGGTACTTACGGCGCAAAACTTTTGTGTTTGTACAGCAGTACCCTGTGGTATTAACTTGCGTTATTTTTAGACCGTGTTTTTTTTTTAGACTGTGGTATTAACTTGCGTTATTTTAGACTGTGTTAGGGTGTTTTAGACTAATAATTTATTACCTGTAAATCTCTTCGACTTTGGCAAGATCGTAATGATGATGCTTCTTATGAATTTGTGTCAGTAACTTGTTGAACTCATTTTTGTGAATTCTGCATTGCTTCCCTGACCTGGGTACGTCCTTTCCCTTGGATAACGAATAGCTCTGTGATAAAGCTCCACTCCTTTTTTGTCCTGAAATATTCATGTTCTGTTTTTGCCGCAAAGCTACAGAATATTCTCATATAACTGCAATTTTGTACCTCTCTCCTCTTCCCCTCTGGTTGCACTCTTGCATATTCCAGTCTTCGGGTTTAAAGTATGTTTTTAATGCAAATTAATCAGCATGCTACCTTGAAACGTAAGGAAGAACTCAAAGGAGGATACAAAACCATATTCTGCTACCTCTGTGTTTAAAGATGTGGCAGCCTGGTGGCCTTGGGTAATGCAAATGTTGTCGGTAGCTCCGTGTCACGAGAGTTCTGCTCCCTGTGTCCTTCACAGTATGAAACATGAGGGAATCTTCTTCCTCAAATGTGTCTCCCTATGGTTTTGGAGACTATCCTTTCAACTCAACCCACCAGCCACCTTCAGCTGTAATCTGTCTCTTCCCCACCACTCTGCCTCGTTCCCAAAACAAGCGTCTTTGTCCTTGCCCACTGCCCATTTATACCATTCTCAATCAATCTTCATTGAATACAGCAGTACATCATTAACTTGTCTTCCGGCAAGCCACTTAACCCCCTAAACCCTGGAGCAGATTCATTACGTTGCCATCTTCCAAAGAACGGTCACATCCACACTTGACTTAGGCTATTACTTAGTCACAGGATTCATCATCCACATGGGTAGTTTTTTGCTCCTGATCGAATTGGCGTGACAGCGTCTGGAGCATACTGCAAGGAGATATCCCGGGAAAAAGGCCCTGTTCTCCAAGCCTGTCTACGTAATTCTCATCAAACCTGCTCTTCTGGGTTAATTCCCATGGGAGACAGGAGCCGTCCTGGAGCCCTTCCCTGTGTATGGTCACGGTAGCTCTCAGTGTCCTCTGGGCCAGGGCCACACTTCACCTAAGGGATGTGACACAGGCTTTACCGGAGTCTTATGTTAATTCTTGATTTTGTTGACATTTTCTACTCTTCTCTCAGTTTTCCTGGCGGACGAATGAGCGCTGTAGCACATAGGGGTTTTGTATCTGCGTTGGTATCTGAACTGGAACCCAGAAATGCATCCTCCTGCTTCATGAGCTAATAAATAGTAGAATCATTGTTTTTCTTCCATCGCTCTAGCAGCCTAATTTTACTCATCTTTTTTTTTTTTTTTTGCTTTCTTTTATGCCAGCTTGAAAGGGAATGGAGCAGCTGAGGTTGCTCCTTTATTGCTGCAAAGCCCCTCAATAATTTAGAGTTTATAATCCACTGCACAATCACCAATCAGAGTTTGGTAATCGCACATCACAGGGTGATTACCAAGAAATAACTGAAGAGTGATTATGCAAATCCCGGGGTTCTAATTGGCTAATAATGACTTTAAGATGGAGTACAGTGATTCATACGTTGTGTGTTATTGAGGGGAAAAATCCAAAGTAATTATGGAAATGAATTGCCTGGAACAACTAGTCAGATGCAGAGCTTTGTTTGGTTAGGGATGGCGCTCAGAAATGCTTCAGAACGGATTGTCCCCACGCTCGGAGACACGGAGGCAGAGCCACACGTGCTGGGCTGTGTATAGGGACCAATTCGGTCCTTCTAGACAAATGTTGTTTGTGGCGCTGACCTCCAGAAAGCTAAAATGACCCTCAGTGCTCATGTACCTATTTAAGGTGATTGTTCAGCTCAGGAGACAAATAGGAGGTGAAAAAGCTCGTTTTTAAGGAGTGGGATTAAAAAGAGAGAATTTAGTCCTCCTCCTCTTTTTCTGTGCAAGATTCTGTGTCACAGCCAAAATTATTCACTGCTGAAGATACTCCTCGGTAAACTTAGAATGAAAGTTTCTCATTTCCTTTTTTCCTGATGTGTTAATATAGAGCCTCCAGGCCTTCCTCATAGTTTCTACATGTTATTCGTATTCGTAGCTCTGATTATTAAAAAAAATAATCTTGTGCAGGATTTAGATATTTTGAGATTCATTAAACAAATTTCTCTCTGCCTTTCTCACACATAAGACTGATTCTGACAATAAGTTATGGATGTTGTTTGGTGTGAACTCTATATGAAACTATAGGAGCTGCTGTTGTCATCAACCTATACTTTCCTTAAAATTAACATGGCTTGGGCAAGCTAGTATCATGGGGGGAAAAACTACACCAGGGCTACATCAGGAAACATGATGGTAGTTTGGAGCTGGGGAGAATGATAAACATCAAGACAGGTAAGAGGCGCTACGAGGACAGAGGGGCTGTGTGCTTCACCACGTCCCCTATGCAGATGTCTTTGCTTCCAGGTGACAACAACAGGGAATGACTGTACAACTTCAGTCTGCAATTTCCAAGCTGGAGTTTGCCTTTACAATAATAAATCAGACAAACAGATGTGAAGCCTTAGTGGAGTAGATCAGCTTATGCAGCAAGCAGGTAGCCTGGTAATGTTTCTGATACGCTGTGATGGAGAGTAATGAATGTGCGAAGGAAAGGAAAAAGGGAAATGGAGGGCATGGGGAACAAAGGATCTTTGAATGACAGACAAAGAGTTAAAAAAAGAAGAAAAGGAATAGAAAAAGAGACAGTTAAGGAGAGATGGAAACCCAGACAGTGCTGCAAAACCCCTCAACATCAGTGACAATCAGTGAAGAAGCTTCCATTGATTTAACGCACTTTTATCTGACACACTGTAAACTGCTGAGCAGTATCTTTTAGCTGAAGCATCTATCAGACCTGGTGATACCAAAACATTTTGCAGATTGGTCTCTGTTTTGTAGACTTGATTGTGTTGGTGGTGCAGTCCTTGGGTATCAAAGTGATTTAGAATTATACTTTGTTTTAACATTTTTTAGGCATAAGTGGGTGTAAAATATTGCAGCTGTAATGGCAGGGCTTTGTGCTCCCCCGGTATGCAAAGGTGTAAATGGATGTGCAAAATTTCTGGCTACAGGCAGAAATGTGCCTAGACACACATTTATTTATCTCTGATAGATAAAGATATCCAAATACAGAATCCACTGATTTCCTGTATGTCCTAAAACAGGAGGAGTATGGAATATGGACTCATGAATGAATATAGGGCTACTGACATATTTCTGCCCCATCCTGCTACATGAGTAAATTGTGCTCTTTTGCTAGACCCACTCAGCAATGCCCAAAACAAGTGTCTGATAATGAAAATTCACTACTGAGAGTGTGCTTGGACATGTGAAAATAGCGGATAAAAATAAAACTACAAAGTGCATCTCTAAGGCTGAGAGCCCAAAGGAGATCTAAAAATAAATAAATAAATAAATAATGCTGTTGGGATTCTTGTCTGTTTTGCTTATTATTTATCAGGCAAGCTTTTTCAGGCAGCTCTAACTCAAAATTGCACGTGGGATAAAAAGTACTATTTTTTCCCCCTTTTTGAAAGCAGTAGCAAAGGTGTTTGAAGAAGGAAAAGAAGTTTTGGGCGTAAGGGGAGTTAATTGTGAACATAAGCAGAGCCAAAAGATGGAAACGGGAGCTGGAGATGAGCGAGGTAGAAGGGCTGACTGTTTCATTATGATGGAATGGATGAAAAAGGTGATAGGGCTGAGATGGAAAATCTCTGCAAAAGGAATATTCTGTAGTTATATTCTCAAATTTACCCCCTCCACCTCCCATGCCCTCCTTGCTGAAGCTCTCCCGCATCCAGGCTATGCTGCTCTGTGCCAATTTATTAGCAGCGGTTGCATTTCCTTAATTCTTTGTGTCTCTGGCTTGGAAAAGTCTTTGAACAAAAGTCGGAATTTCAGTTATTCCTTTTTTTTTCCAGCTTGCCATATAAATGTGATCAAGAGTACGGCTGAGACGCACAAAATTTTTCAGCGCGGTCTGAAATCACAGCGAAACCTGATTGTTCCATCTTATTAACCACGTCTTGTTTGATGTAACATGTTTTTCTAACCCAGTATCACTTCCATCTGAAGCCGCACCGCCGCGAACACAAAGGTTTCAGTATTGAAGTTGAAGGAGCACTGAAGGGCATCTTACAAATGCTACTTTGTCACCTAGCAGGAGTTCTTGGAAATTTATCAATGTTTTTCTTCTCTTTTGTGAACGGACATAAAGTGCCTCTTTCAAGCCCAGCTAGGGTTTCATTCCTGCTTCTGTGATTCTCTGAGGTGCATTAGTCGAGGCTGGCAAACTTTTAGACGCTGGGGAATACAAAGCGAGATAATCAGCGCGGCCCCGTCCTCGCCGCAGCTCCGGTTGGGTGGCGGAGCCTCCCGGCTGCGCCCGGGGCCGGCGCGGGGCAGCAGATGAATCCTGCTAAACACGTGCACGCGTGGCAGTTAGAACGGGAAGAAACCCTCCATTTTTTTAAAACGGGAATAAAGACAGAAAAAAGATCCAAAGCTGGTCAGAGAACTCCATAGGAGGCGAGAAAGACACTTGCTTAGGCAGGTTTGCTTCCCAGGTTTTTCCTTCTCTCTCAACTTTTATTTATGCGCCTTTTCCTGTGCCACTTTTACCAATGTTTCTCGACAACACATTAACTTCCCTCCCGGTACAATAATCGACTCCAATCTGCTATTATCACGGAAATAGAAGAGGTAAAGTGCCTGTAATAGGATCCAAATCAAATCACTTTCACTTCAGCCGGCTTTTGCTGTGAAGCCGAAGATTCCCCAGGGAGATTCAATACAGAGAAACACCTGCAGACACGGGCTGAGGCCCGCAGATTATATAGGACACGACAGGCCGAGCGCTGCACTAGCATTTCCTTAGTTACGAGATGGTCACATTGGCAGTAATAACCAGAGGCAGGACCTGATAAAGTTGTGACTCATTGGCAAAGCCGGGATCTGACTTTCGGCTGATTTGACCCATCCTGAAGCAACACATCAGTTGACAATTTACTGCAGAAGCGGCTATAGTTATTTTTTCCTCCTGCCCCGGAGCGCTCGCCTTAGTCTTGAATGGTTCTTGCATGAATCCCTGGTTGCGTTTAAGTGCAGTCCAGCCTGCAGAGAAAAAAATATATCATTCTCCCCTAACGGCTAGGAAAGGCCAGACTAAATTGAATTTAATAAGGTTCAGGCTTAGGGGGAAATAATCCTAGAATTTTTCCTGCGGCATAGGAGACAACTTCAGCAAGGGCTGAGGTTGGGATCACGCTATTTCGTTGCAATGAGTTTGTGCTGCAGGTTTGAATTTTGGTGCTTTGCTTCCTGTGAGTATTAATTTATTAATTGGTTTTTTTTTTTCTCCTAGATTTATATTTTTATGTAAGTACCTTATTTATATTTTAAATAAGTACCTTTTGCAGATGACACTTCAGAGACTATGCTAGGTACATGTTAGTATTTAACCTGGTTTTTATCTCAGGAAAACTAATATTGTTTTGGCAGGATGAGTGAATGGAAGTTCTAGTCCTTTCCATATTTTGTGGCTTAAGATTTGAAGGTTCTTTGCCCTGATGGACAGTAATAGTAAAATAAATAAATAAATAAAAACAGGAAGAAAAGCAATTATTTCCCACTTTCAAAAACCTGTGGGGGAGTTTTCTTGGCTCCGAGTTCAGCGAGGTGTTCAGTTCCAATTCTGGCTTTGAAATAACTCCCACTAACTGTCCCGACAACTCTGCTGCTGCTGCAAAGATTATTCAACACCCAGCGGAGCAGAGGTCCTCGGAGATCAGGTCTGTGTCCCAGACCCAGGGGGCAGACAAAGTGGTGCCAAAATTGAGGAGTTCTGTGGGAAGAGGCTGCATTTACGCAAATCGCTAATCGCGTTTTCAGTAACTTGCTTGCTCTGAGAAGCGTTGCCTCGTCCTCTGTCCCCCCAGCTCTCACATCTTCATCTCTGCGTATTTCCAAATACTTTAATGTGTCAGGTAAAGAGGTGAAGGACTGGGGTCTGGCTTTCACTTCATTTTCCTCAGGAAGAGAGCTGCGTTTATAGGGAATGTGTATTTGGTGAGTTTTAGTGTTTGCGGAACAGCAAATGAAAACAACTATCACTCTTGGTCCTCACCTGCAAGCTTCATTTGCTAGCTGCAGTACCAAGCTTTATTAAAATAAGAAAAATCTTTTTTTTTTTTAATTTTAGAAAAAAAAATCAGAAAGAAATAAGATTCAAAAATGTGTTTTGACTACACATTAGAGTACATTACAACCGCATTAATGTAATGTATAAAAAAGCATATGTTGAACACCAACATGGGATCAAAACTCCTGCTGTGAGTTATACAGAAGTCATATTATCTTGTCAGCTCAAATGCACATTCTTAATTACTAAATATGAGCCAGAATCCCAAGTCCAAACATTTGTTCACTGAAAACCAAACCCTAATTTTACAGTTCAATTGCAGCTGCAACTGTTAGGGAGTTTGGACAGCTCTAATGACAGGAAGGGAGCAAAATATTTAAATTATGGAGCATCAGAATTTGAGATGCTGGCATTTGAGTCCAAAAGAAAATGGAAAATATGGAGTCAACTTCATGCTTGAGTACATTGAGAGTATGGCAAACAGTATTGCTCAGCCTTCCTAAGTTATATCTGTGCAGTGTATCTACAAGTAAAAATAAGGGAAAGGGAGAGATACTACCTGCTTGAAGATGGGTTATTAAATAGTGCAAGACTTTTTTTATCATAGGTAATTATTTTTTTTGTTCTCTAGACAAGCCAGAGCTGTAAATGCTGGGAAGAGAGATGAGGAGAAGTGGGGAAAGGAAGAGAGGAATTAGGTCACTCTCTCATTTCATCTTTAGCTTTGACCAATGACGAAAAAATTCTAACCATTACAAAAGTAATCATATTTTTTATAAAACTGTTTGTAGTACATGGCCCAAAATTAATCATTTCCTTTAAATTTCACGGCTTCTTTTTATTAAAAAAAAAAGAAACAAGGAAAAGAGCGGAGCGGTGCGGACAGACGCTGGCAGCAGCGCCCTGGGCAGGGTGCGCCAGCCGTGGGAACCCCCCGCTCTCGCTCTGCTCACCAAGAAAAAGCAAACATGCTGTCTGGAAAACCAGTGATTTTTAGTACTCAGTGTTTGCTTTCTAAAAAGCAGCAGTAGCAGCAACCGCGCTACTACTAGTGGTCTTTTTTTTTAGGGGTTTAGAGGCTAAAGCCCCTAGGGTTTGAACCTGTGCTCTCTGACATTGCTTTCAAGAACTGCGGAGGCCTCGCTCCCCTGCGCGTCCAGGTGTGGACGCGGCTCAGGTGGTAGTTCAGCGGTTTCATTTATAAGAAGCTTCAGGGTTGAGTGTGAGGAGAATGGAAATGCCTCTTGCAGCTGGCAGAAAGTTGCACTGCTTCCTCTTGGACCTTTCCTTCAAGTTGCTTAAGCACAGAGAAGAGAGAATGATTTTTCTGTACTTTTACATCCATGCGGTGCCTTACCCCAAAATTTGGTTTCACGGGACGTAGTCATGAAAAAGCGACATTTCTTTACACTGTACCTTTTACGGAAAGAATATGTTTGAATTTCTTGTTGAAACTTCTTTTTGGACAAACAGCCGAGTCTCCTCACATTGCATTACCCAACACACAGCATTTATATCATTAGAAAATTAAAGCAGTGACTGAGAGATTTTGACTAATTAGGTTTCTTGGATAATAAGAGCTTTTTAATAAGGTACATATCACTTACAATATTGCTAATGAAATGTGAAAGCGATTCAGTACTCGGTAAGATAATGGCTAACTTGTTTTAATTGTTAACATTTTTTCTTGCCTGCAATGACACAGTCATTATTTCGCAGTCACCACTTATCGTGAAATCCAAGAGGATTAATGGTTTCACTTATACTGGCGAAAATGTTTAAGCTGTCCCGATTATCAGTGCAGTTGGAAAGAATAATGGTTATTTGTCATTGCGTTTAGCCGTAGAATGAATTGTCCTCCAGCCAAGAGAATCATTAACCCTTTGAGCGACAGTAATAGAGTTTTACAATTAAAAGCTTGGAAGCCAAGATTTATGGCTGGATATATACATTTTTTTCTTCTGTAGGTAGTTTATAAGATTATGAGTCCCACTAAAACTAAATATATTTCTCTGACAAAACAAACTACACTATATATCTTATTCTCCTGTGTAATACGTCTGCTGTTTAGAATTAGATTGCACGGATGCATCCTTTTGGTGAATGTACAAATCTCCAGTTAACCAAAAAATAGAAAGAAAAAAAAAAAAAGTAAAGGGGTATAGCATGCGGTCTGAAGAAAAAGAAAATTCACAATGCTTTTTTTCTGTTACTGCATTGCTATATGAATTTAAGGAGAAATTCTCTAAGTTCCTATCATTCAGAACCATTTATTATGTACAAGCAACTTAAAAACAAAACAAAAACAAATGCTGCTTAGCAAAGTAACTAATATTGCTAATTTAGTTCATCTGGGAAGAGTCTAAAATTGCAGTGTTAGTGAATGAGAATTCTTAAAATTCTATACATGACACAGAGTTGTGGTTTCAGTGCCAGAATTGTAAAAGACATCGTAAAACAAAGAGTTGAGTGTTTAAAGTTTTGGATATAAAAGGGTAATATAAAAAAAGAGAGAAATAAAACCATTACTTGGAAAGTGATTTTAGATTGTGTAGGCAGTTCTGTACAGGATCCTTTGGTTAGACCCTCTCGCAGCATTTTGGAGGTGCCTCTGCTCAGGCCCAGCACTGATTTACAGGAGCAGAGAATCTAGCCCAGCGAGTGACATTTGGTACAATCTGTCCCATCTCTTCCTGGCACTAATATGTTGCTCAGGACCTGATCCTTCAGTACACTGAAGGTGAGGGGAGTCTTTCCATTGACTGGACTGGGTTTTTGCTCAGGCTCCCAGCTATGGGGAGTGCGGTGGCTTTACCAGATCCCTTCCCTGGATGCACAAATTCCACTTACTTTCCTGGGAAGGAATCCTCTCTAAGACTTTTATAAACTCCCTGTCCAAGAAGGAGAAGGGCAGCTATTCCCTTCTGCTTTAATAATAAATATAAATGGTCTTCAGTATGAAAACAAAAGCTCCTTTGCCACTGCAAAGGCCACGTCAATGAAGGTGTCCTAGGAAGCACATCTCCACCCTGGTAGCTGAGGCAGCAATAGAAATGATATTATTCCACAATTATTTTTTAAATAGATGTTTCTTTGGGTTCATCTCGAGCAGGTATCATGAGGATCAGCGCAGATGAGCTTGGAGCGTGATCATTATCATTAGGATGTGTGAACTATCGACAAAAACCTGGGCTTCTCTGAGCTAGTAAACAACCCGGTTTCTGCAGAAGCCCCATGAGGTCTGCAGGAACTGCACAGCCCAGCAGTTTTAGATGGGAGAGGTCAGAAGAAACAGCTGCCACCAGACAAAAAGACATAGCACATACACAGAAAAAAAAAAAAAAAAAGAGAGAGAGAAAAAAAGCACGCACACAAAGAGCCCTATACACACAAACACACGTGTAGCTATCGCCACCACTACATAAATCGTTGGAACGTTTATAGATGCTGTGGCAGGAATTTAGAGTATATAGACGTGGATGATGGAATTTTGCTCTAGTTTGGGATGGGTGATTGGCACGTTTGAGAAACCACTATTAAGGGTCCCCATGGCTTTAATGAAAATTGGCAATGTGATCACAGGCTTTGTTCCCTTTGGTTTTCTTTTGAGCGGTGCTGGTGCATATGGTGTATGTAAGTCCCTCCCCCACCCAAAAATGTTGATAATGGCAGCTATTTTGGGGAAGACAATTACTGATGAAAAGGACTGAATGGATTTTCCCTCCTCACTGGATAGGGGTTCAAACGCTTTTCAATAAGCGTGAAGCAAAAATGCTGCTGCACCTCTTTGGCTTCTCGGTTGCATTTGTTGTGCTGCGGCTCTGGCTGAAATGTAGCTCTGGCAGAGGCTGGTCTGGAAGGTCAATCCAGTTCCTGCATTTAATGTCTTAATTGCAAATGGAGTAGCCCGCAAAAAAATAATACAGGGGGAAATTATAAGTGAACTGTTCATTAGCACAGGTTTGGAGGTTTAAGATGTAAGAGCTGGGCAGGGGCTAACATCCATCGGGGAAATTTTTGAAGGAAGAAATTTAAATATCCAAATTTGAAAGAAAGTTTCTCTTCTAGGTTAATTTATTTCGAAGTAGTCTATTAGATCTGCTAGGGGTACAATTAAGGAGAACCAGACAAATTTAGTAGTAATATTTTCTTCCCAGGAAAGAGAAACTGTTTCCTCTACCTCTGATCTTTCTGTCCATGGGAACAAAATTATGGGTCCGTTGAAGTTAATAATAAAATTCTCACCAAATCCTTTGGGCCTGCTACTTAATCTCTGCCGAAGATCCCTATTATCATTAAGGGACAATATTCCGATGTGCCCCCCACGTACATTCTTGCGTTGTAAGTACGCGCTGCGAGGGCAGCGGAGGGGAAGGTGCTGCTCGTGGGGAACTCCTTGCAGATTTTAGCAAATTCTATCAAATACAAAGAGTTGCCTGATTTATTCTATTTTATTTTTAAAATTCTGATGCATGTACAGTTTAAGCTTTGGCACAAAGGAGCCGCAAAGGACTTTAGAGTTAAATATCCTGCCCTGAGCTGAGTAAAAAGAAAAAAAAAAAAAATGTACAGAGAATAAAGCACTGATTACATTTTTTTTATATAATAGCCAAAATTTCAACAGTATCTGGGAAAGACCCATTTTGTATGATAGTTAAATATGGTGTTTTTTACATATATATATATATAAAAATATATATATACGTGTCTGTTTGCCTTTTTTTTTTTTTTTCTTTTTTCCTGTAACTACCATATGGTAGAAAAGGGGCCCTAAACAGAGACTAGAGATATCCTGAAGGGATGTCAGTGATTCTGTGATCTTTTGCCCTCCATGATCTCTCTTTGTTAAAAGAAACAAGGGTTAGAACATCTCAAAACTGAGAATATCACAAAACGGAGAGTGCGATGTCTAATCGTGGGACAGGAGCAAGTTAATGCCTCCTCCTTTGGGTTTGGGAGGGGGCTGCTCCTGTTTCTTGTTTTTCACTGGCTTCTTTTCTTTCTTCAAATTTTAACCTCTCTTACTGTGCCAACTGGAAAACAATATTCTGATTTTATTCGCAGTATCTAATAGTCTGCTTTTCATAGGCTGTCTCCCCCTCTTCCAAAAGGCTAAAATTTTAATTGACACATTCCTGGAAATGTAGTAGGTCAGTTTAAAGTATGTCATTTATGTGGCGTGCGGAGTCTTTGTTTTTTCGTGTAAAATACTGCTCTTAATTGATTATCATGTACATGAATTTTCTGCATCATTTACACTTACAAATGTGCACTGCACAAAAAGCTAATAAATCTCTGAGGTTTGAATATTAGCAGCATCTTCTCCCCCTCGTGTGAGTAGCAGAGCAATCGGCACGGGAGAGCAACACACTGTTGCTCACTTGAGTGCCCCTGTCCAATGCGTAGAGTCCTCTGTCACAAACTGGTTCCATGGGAGAAAATGACCATCCATGACCAATGTCAACAGCGGGACTGGGGACAACAGAGCTGCTTGACTGTACAGGGCTTCATCAGAGACGTTTACTCACCCTGTGGCTTTCTGGCCCCCAAGGGTCCGTCCCCTGTTTTCAGCGTACTGCAAATCTCAGCTGAACCTCCCACCCTTGTCCTAATTGCAGTAATTTGCAAATAACAGAGGGGAATGTCTCGGGTGATGCTTTTAAAAACATAAAAATGCAGTTTCACATCATACGAAACTATGAATCTGTTCCAAGTTTGCCAAATCATTTTAAATGGGAAAAAAAAATTCAAGATTAAGTGTCTATACATATGTTTCTGTTTGTGTGTATATGTATATGCACACATATACACAACACATATGCATACACACACACCCACACCCCATATACTCATCTGTGCAATTTTTAAAAAGTGAAATACAAAATTTATTTCCAGGTGCAAGTTTTGCTTAAGTAAATGTCTGTGTGTGTTTATAAATATTTTTTAAATAATTTAGCTTGGTTAAGTTTGATAGCATTTTTTTTGTTTGAGGTCAACCTTAAACAATTTCTAATAATCCTGCTCTTTTAGTAAGTATTATTTTTCATGACATTTAGTCAGCGCCTTGAAAATCGATTATCCATACTAAGTTCTGCCCAATTGACGTTGCTGGTATGGAATGATGGATACTGCTTCAAAGAGCTGGCTGCTCAGAGAAGGACTAGTTAGAAGCATCTTTGCGTTTGCACCCTGGTGATATAACATGACATTTCAGCTGGTCCATTATCCCTAGAAAATCCTGGATTATATGGTGGAATGAAACAGCTTTGCACTCTCACGATAGTGGATGGAATGGCTCCCACTTTTTCCCTTTTCTCGTAGTATTCCACATTTCTCCTCTGTTTCTCTATAGTGTTTTCCTGTGCAGCGATGAGTTTCTTCAAAATAATAATTAAAAAAAAAGATGAGAAGAGGAAGGGATCAGAGCAAAGGGACTCTGCAGAAAGCTTGAGGAGAAGCAAATAGTGGAGACACAGGGAGAGGATGGATCATGTGGTGGAGCAGAGGCGATCCCTTGAGGACTGTATTAAGGGTCTTTTAAGAATGACAAGAATGTTTTTTACAAGGGACTTCTTGTTGGTCATATTCTAGCTATGATTAGCTCCTCTGCATGCTCTCTTTTTTGATTCATATATGACTTGATCACTAAGTCTAAGCACCTGAAGGTGCTGGGCCCTGCCCTGCTATTTGGCTTTGCCGTATTCAGGGGACGTGATGCCTACAAATCTGCAGCGTTTGGTTCCAGAGGTAGCAGCATTTTATCAGTGGGGACAGTGATTTTTCTTGCACATACTTGGGTTTATTGCCAAGTCCTCCTCCTCATTTTTTTTTTTTAATTAAGCAGTTAGTAAAGAAAATGGATATTTAAATACTCCTTATGCCTAATACACATTAAAGGTGTAATTTGCTATAATATTTTCACTGTATTGAATGGCTGAATAGCTCTGTCCTAAAAAATAGTTTTGCCTAACGGTGTGTAACAGAAAGGGAAATAAGTCTCATCTCCTAGTTTTTCACTTTAAGCACACACGGAAATGAAGGTGTTGTGGTGCCTGTATGTTTGACCATCAGGCAGAAAACTCAAAGCGACCCTAATGGCAAGTGAGGATTAGACGTGTTTATTGAGGGAGTGGAATCATGCCCCATACAAGGGACGCTAGCTTAGGATCACTGCAGCATGAATCACTGGGACGGTGGCCAAAGGTGGGAACGAACACGGCTGACATTCTCAACCCTCCCAGCTATCAGTAAGTACAGCCAAAATAATTACCCTGAGGCATCTGGATAACCCAGCCTAATTAGCGGTGCCTGAAAACGAGTGGGTTGCATGTTTATACCTGAAGAAATCAAATTACCCTCATACATTTCACCAGGGGCTCTTCCAATTCATTGCTCTGTTGATGAAAGAGGTAGCTATTTACCATAAAGTCACAACCCTACAGCCTGTGGCGGTTCGCCACGTCTAAGAGTGTTACTGCCCTGTAGGGAAATTATTTCTTTTGCTGGAGTTAAAGGCAATATTCTCCGCACTGATGAGCTCTAATACTTTTATGGTAGGTGGCGGGGACTGTAGAATATATACAAACATAGTAATGTGCACTTAATTAGATTACTTGTTAATATTGCTCGATCATTTAATTTGGTCAAAATGGTTATAGTAAAATGTGCGTTCTGAGCTGCAGATCTCAGTTATCAAATCTAAGACCAAGATTTAGGGAAAGTTTTAACATCTTTATGGATAGTAAGAAAATCCACAATTATCATGTTTGATGCTAACTCCTTTTGGAATGAATTCTTGTATTTTCTTTTGAAACATCTCAAACTGAACATTTTCAGAGGTCTACATGTCTCAATGATTTATGGACCTGCTCAAGTCTGGCAAATTCTTACTTCCTAAATATAGCACAACTTGTTTGTTACAAGCAAATGGGAAAGGTTTCAGCAGCAGTACTGTACAATCCAAACAGAAGCATTAGAAAGCTGCCATTTGGAAAAACAAAACAAAGCTCAAAATAAAACAAACTACCGCCCCCACGCACAGATCTAAGCTGTGCATGAAATGCAGTGAAAGAACATCTAGGAAACTAGCAGGACGTTAACATATTTAAGAGGGAATTTGGGAATTTATTCACTCTTTGCTGATTACTGTAAGTACTGTCTTGGTTGTTACGAATACTGTCACATACTTCTTGTTGGGACAACAAATCAAATGATGGCAACAGTCAAAGGGCCTGGGGTGGATTTTGATCCAAATTAAAGGAAGACTCAGTGATAGACAACTGTACTTTTGCTGGTACTACGTGGTCAGCGCAGAACAAACATGACAAGGCTTGAAATCCCATTCTGGAATTTAATGCCGAGTGATCTGTATATGCTTAACTGACTAACACAGGGCAGTTCTTAAAACCAGAAATTCTCAGGGCACAGAAAGTTCTGAAAGGAAAGGTCCCAGAACCCAGGCATTCAGGGTTTTCAAATGGACGTTAAATGCAGAGTTGTCCTGCTTGCTTTTGATCAGCGAGTGAATTATAAAGGGGATGGGACTTGTAAAGTGGTGCCTGGGTTTATTAAGCTCTTCACCTCCAGCAGACCAGGTTCTGACTGGAGCATAGTGGCCTCAGGCTAGTCACTAGTGGGCAGTTGCCCACATTACGAAGCATAACACAATTTAGCTGAAATCAGAACAATTGACAGTTTCTTCTCAAGAGATGCTGTAGACTCATTACTGGAATTGAAGGGGTGTTGGAGGTCAGAGCTGGAGTGCATTGGCAGCTCTGTGTGGAGGAAGTTAGCAGAGCTCTGTGCGGTTGGCCAGATGGTGCTATTAGTGTCTAACTTTCATGAGTACTAAAATTCACCAAATCTCTCTCTTGCCCCAAAACAAACAAACATGCGCGCTCACAGACGCGCACAAGTAGTCCCACACAGTTGAGAGCAGTCAGTGTCCCTGGCAGCCTTACCAACTTTCCTACTCATTTAACACCAACACAGATTAGAGGACACAGTAATGCAACACTCTAGGCTATTTGCTGAATGTAGCTCATAATGATTGACACACTTGCCTGCATCCTGACTTTGAACTACATGTTGTATATTATTATTTTTTGTTACTGTCCTTTAAAATGCTCTGCAACATAACATATGGCAAGTGCCAATGCACCACGGTGCAATGTAATTTAGTCAAATATCAGAAGCATAGGCGGTGTAAATGGAAAGGAGGCGAAATATCTGATCCAAGTGCCTACTGGTGTAATTGACTCCACCGAGCCAGCCTGTGTCATTAGTCCTATAAACAGTTGCATTTACAACAATAAAACTGAAAAGCATGGAAATTAAAAGCTGTTAGAATTTCCTCTTGTGTGCATTTATCTGCACGAACGGCGTATACTCCCTGCACAATTTTGTAATCTGTTTGGTAAAGTGGCATTACAGTAACCTGTGTCAGCCCCGTACTGTCTATCAAACTATATCACACTCCAAAGGCGGATTAATCAACGTAACGGATGTCCTGGTTTAGTACACTAGTTCTGTTGTCAAGTATCCTCACAGTGAGCTCACCAATTTACGTTGCTGAACAGAATAAAATCAGGAGCCTCTTTTGCTTCTTATCGTCAAGTATTGAGGGAAAAAAAGGAAATCCTCCCCCAGAAGCCCCATACGTTTTTGCAGAGGAGGTTGGGTGGATGAAGGACCCCAGAGCGCAGCAGATGTTGGTGCTTGGCTGTGTCAGCCCTGAGTGCCAAAGGCAGCTGAGGGACAAGTGTACCCCAACAACGCTTCACTTATTAAAGGAGCCTTGTCAAACAAGCTGAAAGCCCCGCATATGAGTGACCTTTCTGTTCACCTCCCATTACAATGAAGATTTGAGCATTCCTTGTGAGCATTGCGGCGTCAACATTAAAGAATCAGAGTGTCTTTCCATCTCTGCTGATGTGCCACTAGACCACTTAACAGAAAATTGAGAGAGTATATTACGGGGTGAAAGAGCAGGGTTCGGAGGTCGCTATCATTCTCATTAAGAGATGTTTCTATGCAGCGCCCATAGGTGGATAAATCAATATTTTCTGTCTGAAAATGATCGCACTTGGTAAAGAGGGCTTTAATTGGGCTGTTGCTGTTTATGGAGAGTGCGTGTTTATGGGGCTGCGTGACACTAAACAGCAGAGCGCATGATGGCTTCCATGTGCCTTTGTGGGACGTGATGTGACAAGCGGGATGACAGAAGATTGTGACATTTCAGCCCTCCCTTGAGTGAGGGGATGCGCAAACTCTTAGCGATTGCCCAGGAACTCCCCAAGCCCCAAGCTGGGAGCCATTGTTTGATGCTCACCACGTTGTCTGAATGGGAAGACCTTTATTTCAGGTTGCTTTCTAAATGTTAGCTCTTAAGGCGACTAAGCATTAATGACGTAATAGCTTAAGAGGACTTTTTCTGTCCTTCTTTTCTTCCCCCGGTAGTGACAGAGGGAGGATCTGTTCAATGTGCTGCTTCTCCTGCTGTCAGAAGAGAGACAGACAGAGGCAAAGGTTATAGGGAGAAAGGGGAGAATAAGAGCTCTCTAAATGAGACAAACAAGCAAAAATAAGAGAACCAAAAGAGACAAAAGCTTTCCTGACTGCAGTGGACAGGAAACTGAAACAGAATTCCTGCAATCTGCAAAGTATTTGACAGTGCTGCACAAATATCAGGTGTCATCTGAAGGGAAACGCGTAACCATGCCTATGTGGTGGCTGGATGCTCAAGGCGGCCTGGGATCTTCAGCCAAACTCATTCTTTGTGACAGAAAAGTGTTAAACTAACCTTCAATAAACCTCACCGATGCAGATGTAGTGTACTCATCCTGACAAGTTATTTATTTTGTACATGTTTTAGTCAAGATTCCTGGGTATGTTTGACGGGTTGCTGGGTTGTGTCTCTGCTTTCCCATTCTGAAATGTGTATGTTTTTCAGCATTTTCTAAGGAAGTGCAGGCATCTGAGGTAAGCTCTGTGTGGTGAAAATCTGAGCAAGTTTCAGTGAATCTAGCTGTGAACTGAACCAGCTGTCAGAATTTTAACTGAGACACAGAATAATAATTTTAATGCATGAGAATTAGCCTGGTGTTTCCCCCCCCATATCCCGTGTGCTTTGCAAAGTGTTCTGACAAAAGTGTGATATCCCTGGTATTGGCTCCCTGGCAGTGAGAGACTGGCACCTAGACCCTATGGACAGTCTGTGCTGTGACTCCAGCTGGGGTTGATGCACCCAAGTGAACCTTGACGTAGTTTGTTTGGGTTCCTCCGGCAGGGTGTCCTCAGGAACAGGTACCTCAGGCCCAGGAACACAAAGATTTCTTCTGGGATTAGGATACTCTCTGTCCCCCGAGTCTGAGCTGTGAGCTGACGGATGGGAGAACGTACGTGGCCCCACTGCTGGTTGGTTTATAGAATTGGAAATTAGCTGTTTAAGAACCAGATCAAAATGCATTGTTTCAGCTTATTGTTTGGCTTGTCACCTGTTGCAGTGAGCTTCCTCCGGAGGCGGTATTTGGCTTTTGGATTGTCACTGGTGTACTGAACTTCTGTGACAAGAAATTCCATTTAAACATAGGGGATTTCCTGTGAGGGTGGGCAAAGCCGGGTCGTCCGAGGGGCTGTGGTGTGTCCGTCCTTGGAGAACTGGAGAAGTTGATCTGGACGTGGTCCAGAGACACCTACTGCAGCTGACCCAGCTTGGAGAAGGGGGTGGCTCTAGATGTTCTCCAGAGGTGCCTTCCCACCCACATCAGTGATTCTCTGATTCTGCAGGTGCTGTTGTGCTAGCCGGTCTTGCAGATGAATGAGTAAAGAGGCACGAAAGGGAAACACAGACCAGTCAGTGCTGGCTTACTGGAAGTACTTCCGTGGTCACCGTCATCACTGAGAGCTTGGCAATGCGTAACGGACCTTTTCTTGCGCCTTACCTTTGAGTTATGAGGAACGCTGTTGTTTCTGCTCTGCAAGTGGCACGGAGGTGCCCGGTTGACTGCCCAGGGCCACCACGATGTTTAAGGTTTCAAAGCGAGTTGAGCAGTAATGTGTCTTTGCTGGCTCCTGTGCTAATGACTTGCTTAAGGTTACACGGGGCAGTTTGGCTATTGTTCTGTGGACTTTACCATCATTCCTCAGGTCACTGACAAGCAAAAACAGAATTTGAGATACTTAATCTTTTCTCTGTGAACACTACCCTCAGGTTGTGTCACACCTCTCTTCTGGTCATTGGTCACTCTTTAAAGGCATCGTCTGCATTGTTTTCTCTTGTTGAGCCAGAGCCTGTTGTGGTTTAGAAGCTGCAGAAGTTGATTAATAAACTCATTCAGCCTCAGTTAATTGTCTTTAGCAACCTGAAATGCTGAATTTTCTAACTGCAAAGAGTATCAGTGGTATGCTTTCAATATAAAAGAAATATAAGCTATTGCTTAAAAAAGTCCATAACGAACTGAATTGTACTTTCGGGGGTTGTATGCCTAGGTTTGCAAAGGTATGAATGAAGATGAGGTCTTCTCGAAAGCATATGTTGTTAAGAGAAAAATAGCAACAACAAAAACCCTAAGCTCTGGTTTTGATGAAAAATATTACTTCTGGTTATTGTTTCATTAGTAGTCCATAATAACTCCAAGGGAACTGCTACAGTCTGTCACCTCATGGACAGCTTAAAAAAATGGCATGCTATAGAAGTGGTAGGCCCTAAGGGAACTTCTGAATAGCTGATGCCCTATTTGTGCAATAGATATTTTCCTTGATAACTGGAAATTAAGCTTGCCTGGAAGAAATGTAACTATCATCTCTAATTTGCACTCTGAATTACCATTAAAAATGATGCGTACACATAATCATATCAAACATTTCAGAGCTTAGAAACCATAACACTTGGCACTCTCAGCATCTTCAAAGCACTTTACAAATATTACCAAAGCATCCCTCCGCCAACCCAAATTGCTATCCCTACTTTACAGATGAGGCAAGGGCACCACTGAAGTTCTACAGTAGCTTGGGATAGTGCTGAGAGTAGTACTGCTATGATACAAACTCTAGATTTGTCTACTCTTATGAATGAGCCGCTATAGGTAGCCTGCTATAGGTGCTAATTTACTTTCAAGTTGGAAAAATGATATGGAAAGTGACAACTAACCAGTGCATGTGATAATGTGACATAGCTTTTATACTTTGTAATGTAGTTAAGATATAGCTGCAGGACAAAGATTTTGTTTACAACAAAAGAATGACCGGGAAAATTGGAGTTTTCCTATATAGGTGCCAGTAAGTAACTTGAATTAAAACCAGATTGATGCATGACTTTAATCGTAAACAGGCAGAATGGAAGGAAATTCATTCAGATTAGATCTTGCATCCTAACATGTTCATAATTGTTGTTATTGCAATAGCAGAAGGAAAAAAAAAAAAAAAAAAAGGCAATATAAAGCCTGTGTACTGCAGAGAGAGCCTAAACTGACCTTGACCATAGTAAATGTCATACAAAAGAAGTCGATACTGCTAACCCCATTATTGTCTTGATTTTGGAGTTTTACTGTGAATTCCCAGGTACTAAACTGTGTTGTGGTAAATATTTCATCACACATTTACAATTTTGAAGGATTTTTTTTTCTTTTTCTTTTCTTTTTTTTTTCTCCTATGAGAGGCAATATTCTTGCATTTGGTCTGATTCTGGCCTACAGAAGCCAGTAAGAAAAAATTTGATCACATGGTGATAAGGTAGATTTGGTAGGCAGCTTTTCAGCATAACTCCCTGTTGCCTCATCTCAGCATGCAATTCAGCACCACGTGCTTTTGCATGTTTTCTGCAAATGTTCATTCTCAAGGGAAATTCTTTCCTAAATGGATAAGAAATAGTCAACTACACAGGTTTTGGAATATGTCCAATTTTCTTGGACTCTTAGTAGAGTTGTCCTGCCTCCCTTCATGTCCTAGGTGACCTGTGAGTCCATGGACAAGTTTGTCTTTGCATTAGTGTGGAAGGAGCCCAGTATGTTCTGGTAGTTGTCCCTGCTCTTTCACAACGTTACCCAGCTTTTCATGGACATTCAACCCCCTGCTACCTTTCAACATTGTGTGATTTTTTGGGCTGCATTACAGGAGCGTGTTGCTAGCAAAGTTTCAACAGATTGTGGTCAAACATATGGTATAGATTCCTTACAGATTCTAAATCTTGGGATCATAAACTGATATAAGGGAGCCACAATTCCCTCCCCAACCTAAATCATAAGATAAAAGGCTCGTTCGGCTTGGTGGACAAGTATGAAGGTCTTATGGAAAAGGCAGTGCTGGTGTGAGATGTTTGACATCTTAGCAGATGGAATTAACAGCATTAAGAGTGTGAGAAGCATTAAGAGCATGAGGGACACTAACAGCAGCATACGTTCAAAAATGTGGTAAGTTATAAAGCCATCCAATACTATGTTATGCTAGGATCTTAATGCTAGAGTTCAACCCTCAACTGCAAACTGTTCAGCTGGAGTCAGTGCAAATTGTGCTTTGATAGATTTTCAGGATCTCTCCCAGAACACGGTTCTTCCTGAATAGATCATACCCGCTAATGCCACTTTTGCAGTTCAAAATATATCGTAATGTACTCTTAGAAAACTGAATAACTGGACTTCCAAAGATTTGGCAGAAAAGCTACGGCTGCCAAGAAGCAACACTTACGGTGACTTTCAACCTTTTAGCGATATTGCCAAAAAATTTTTTGTTTGTTCTTTGAGCCTTTCATATTCTGTAACACTCTTGACCTCTCCCAGATAAATATTTCTGAAAGATTGTCAGAGATGTAGATAAATAAGCTAACTTTTACAGTTGTGTGCTTTCACAGCAAATTTTCCACTGATTTCAAAGGGGCCAGAATTTTGCTTCTCTGAAATGAAAAGACAACTTTGATAATTAGGTAAAGTGTAGAAAGATTCTATAGGGAGTACGCAAGCATTATAGCTACTGAATTAGCAGGAAAAAATTATAAACCAGCTTTGTTAGGGTGTGATCTTGGATTTGTTGATTACAATTCACTAATCACAAAATAATTCAGTGATGCTGAATAAGAAGGGCATTTTGTCCCCATCTCCTCTGAGTTTGCAAGCAGGATTGTCTACCCCAACGCTTAATGTCAGAGAGGCAGGAATTTTAGAAAAGGTTTGATTTATTAGAAAGTGAATGATTCTTTGCAGCCATGTGGGGCTAGCCCATGTTTCAATAAGACAAATTGCATTGTAGCATTCCACTGGCAGCCAATGATAACTCATGATCCAGACAGAGTCGGTTATACCAGAATGGATGAAAAGCAGGAGCAAAAGGACACATAGCAGAAGAAAAGAAAACGCTCGAAGAGCTGTTATTTAAAAAACACACAAACACACGCACAAACAACCCTAAACATTGATTTAGACACTATTTTAAAATATTTCAATTAAGATTCTGCAGCGTGGCAGAGTACGGCAGAATAAAGAGGATCATGTTATCTCTTTCCCAGTAGTAAATTATCATATTTATGCTCAAAAACATGCCACTGTCAACTTCAGTCATTTGTGTAATTGGAAAAAGGTAAATGATGTAGTAAATGAGACCCTACTGTCGGTTTATGTTTGAAACAATGTAGTGGCAAATGGTACAGGTTTAAAATGAATTAATGTCAACTATGAAAAGCAAAACCTAAAACAAATAAAATCTGACTGTTCCTGACCTTTAGCTAATATTGATAGTTTATCACTAGAGAACTCATTGATTTATTTTTCAGTTCACATCTGATTATCACTTCAAAATAGCACTGAATATTTTAAAACAGCTCAGCCGCCCGTGCTTTTGCTTTCCGCTCTTGCAGATGAATGTTTCCTTCCTTCCGAGGAGCGTAATGCTGCTTTTTAAAGAGGTGACCCTGCAGGAGCAAACCCCAAGGTGCTGGGCTGCTTCCTGCCTGCAGATTTGCGTGTCGTGAAGTGCCGCGCGCTGCCCGTCTGCTTTGTTCTCGCCGCTCTGCGGAGCAGGAAGGGGATTGAAATACACGGGAATCTTGTTCCCAGGGAGCTGACAGGCAGACCTGAGGGACAGTGCGAAGTGCATACCTGGTATGTCTAATTTTAGGCCTGCCAGCCCTGACAGTGTCCCTAGAAAAAAAATCTATACTAATTTCTCTGTGACATACAGAGCTCTAAACTGCAGCATTTTTCATTCCACTACCAAAATGTTCCTGTGCATTTTTTCAGTATTATTTAAAGAAACTGTCAAGCCTTTGGCGTTTAACAAGTATTTTTAAACTGTGTTTTTCAGTGTAAACCTGCCATGCATTCAAGGTATTGTTGCATGGAAAAGCGTAAACTAAAGTATCATATTAGAAAAGAAATCAACATTAGACATAAAACCAACTTCATTTTATTGCTTAACATTGATATTGTTCCCCATGGGAAAGGTGTTACAGTTTGATAGATTCGGTGGGCCCTGTCTGCGCTGGTGTAAATCAGGAATGCCTTATGAATTCTGATGAGGCTCTGCGATTTTACATCAGCTCGGAATTTTAGACCACATGTTTCCGTGTGTACACTATGTCGAAATAAAGGTGCAGTCATTTTTAATGTAATTGAGTAGGCTCATAAGAGGTTCCACTTAGAAGGTAAATTATGGTAACAAGTCAAGAGTGTACTCTGTGTAGTTTTCATTTCAAGTGTATGGTCTTCTGTATTCACTTAACTAGACACACAAATCTAAGCAGACAGATGAGATAGAAGCAATCAAAGCGAAAAGCTTTATTTGGAGCTTATGGCAGTATTGAAGTTTTATTTTGTAGTGTTTCCCCATGAGACAATTTGAGGAGAAGATGAAGCGACGGATCACAATTTAATATCTGTATCGCTGGCTGTTGATTAACTGAATTTTGGACTCCTCCCTGTTTAATTTTGCAAATCTTTCCAAGTTTGAATGTTTAGCAAAAAGACTGGGGAAGGATTCGCTCTGGAGATTTAACAGGTCTACCCAGCTGTGAATTGCCCCATCTCAAGTCAAGAGGAGGTGACAGGTGTTGCCGCCTTTCACACGGGCACCCTGGGGATGCCCAGATAACTTCATCTCATGCTCCTGATCTTGTTCTTTCCAGAAGGCTGTTTCTTCTTCGGGGAAAGATCACGGTCTAGAAAAACATTCACATAATAGAAGGGGTGGTAGGCAAAGGAAGCTTAAGGGCATCGGTGCAATGAGTTGTGTTAACACCGCTTAATGCTCACCTTGTATAACCATTTCTTAGCCTTAAAGTGCCGGTTTGGAGTTCAGCAACAGCTGCTTTATTTGGTACCCACCACTGTGTCACCAAAACGCTCAGGAGGAGCTGCTCTAGTGTGGCTTCGAGGTCAGGCGTACCACCACTTGGTTGTAAAGTTAGCTTTGATCACTTGAATATGAGTCACCTACATATATATGTATTTGAAGGGTTAGACCGTTAGGTAAAATCCGTTAGCTTCAACCTTGTCTAGATATACAATCCCTGAACTTTTTCCTTCCTCACATATTTTCTCCTACTCTAATCCATATAGTGCAGCTCTTTCTCACAAAGAACAATAAACAACTGTTTTATTTAAATCTCATTTTGCAGATTGGTTCGTGTCCTCCATAGCAAGTGTTTAAAAATTCTGCTTAAACTGCTTTGTAACTTCAGAAACAGACACCACACAGCCATTGGATATAGGGTATCTGACTGATGCATAATGTAAACTTCCACCACCAACGTATGCTGCAAAGTGAACTGAACCGATACTGCTGTTTACAGGCTCAAGCACCGAGCTCGCATATATGTCCTTTGAGGAAGCATCTGCTCCTCCAGCACGTAACAGTTCCTTTCTGGCGCTTTATACAGCAAGAACAAGGTGAGAGGAGAAAGTAAAGGAGGATATTTATTGAAGGAACAGACTTCTAAAGAAACGCTGTAATCAGTAGGTTCCTGGATGCCCAACAAAGGTTCAAGGAGCATCACTCACTCCTGCTGTAGGTGCAGCTGAGGGCCTTTCCAAGGAGATCCATCACCTTCCCTTTGATCAAGAAACTAACTAAAACAGTGAAATGTGGCAGAAAAGTGTTGGTTCAGGAGGCACTAGACTTTCTAACATGTTACGTCTACTTCCTTTAGCCTCCTGTCGACACCTCCTTTCTTCCGCCACCTAGGGAGATGTGTCAAGGGAAGAACATCAAGAGTCAGAGCCACAGGTCTGCAGCGGTGCAGGTGATGATGCCTTGCAGTTGGCATCTGGTGTTGCTTCTTCCTTTGGAACATCAGGGCTAGCACTGGCTCCATCAGGCTGCAAGATGTTTTGTGAGGGGCACTGGAAAGGCTCTTTGCTCAGGCAGTTGCGGGTGTCGTTTAGTTTATAGAGCTTTGTGAACACAAACGAAACTGCATCGTGTTTGTGTGAATTTGTATCTGCTCACTTTTCTGAAGCCAGGGATTTTTATGGCATTCCAAAATTTACAGTACAGAAGACAGGCAAAAAGGTTCATGCAGCATGAAGTTAAAGCTATTAAAAACCAAAAAAAAATCCATACGAAAACATGTACATTAGTTTACAGCTGTACAAAAGAGCCCTTGCTTTGAATGTGCACAAACTGAAATATCCTCGTTTTATCCTCCCTGAGCTTTGAGCTCTGTTGAAATACAAACTGCTCACAAAGCCGGGAAGCTGGGGACACTTTCTTGGAAATATTTCACATTGCCCCATGCCTGATTCTGCTTTTGCTTCACTCGAGTACGTAAGAAGGGACTGACTGGCACCTTTTTGCCAGTCAGTCCCTTTTTGTAGGAATTGGTGTGTGGTAAGCGAAGGGGTGAATTTGCAGAACGTAAAGATGGAATATCCTTGATGGCAGCTTGCCTTGCAGCTGCGCTTGTGCTGGCTGAAGGGGTTATCGCACAGATTTCACCTATGGCTGCTGTACATTGCCCCACGGAGGAGCTGACCGCTCCTTCCGAGCTGTGGATCCTGGAAAAGGCTAGGGAATGACCACCCCAGCAATTCAGCTGGCAGGCAAATCTTTGGAGGAATTAATTCAAAGAAAAGCTGGTGCAAGTCAGATCTGAATGAGCAGTTAATGCCTAAAAATAAATAAACCTGTAACCCTTGCAGGATTAGGGAAGAGCCCCTTGCAGCTTCCCTGCAGGAGTATCTCGGGATACGGATACCTTGGTTGTTCACTGAGATCCTTCTGCGAGTCCTGTGCTGCACTAACATCTGCTTTCTTGAAAAACACAGAAGGAAAACTCAGGCTGTGATCTCATTCCTACTTGTGCTGGTGACTTGAGTCCCATGGGCTTCACAGCAAATTAGATCCCCTGGAAAGAAAGAGAGAGTCGGAGCAGACCCGACCTCTGTGCCGTTTCTGGGAGCAAACTCGTATTCCTCGTGCCCTCTCTGCCTCTGATAACTTTTTCAGTACGATCTTCCCTCTCGCGCACACACTTGCGCTCGCTTCTCTTTTTAACCCTCTGCACGAAGGAAGCTCAGCACAGGTACCTGAAGAGCTGATGGGCTTCTCTTAAAATCGAGTCTCTGCCGGCTCTGGCAGTGACTCTTCCTATTCCATGGCTGCTGGAGGGTATTTTTCCAAAGAAATTTTATTTTATTTTATTTTATTTTATTTTATTTTATTTTATTTTATTTTATTTTATTTTATTTTATTTTTCTGTCTGTGTTCTCCTCTAACTCTGTCCTGTCACTCTCTTGATCAGTTATACATCAACCGTAACATAACTTTCAGATTTCATTTGGTACCACTTCACACAAAAAGGAGCCTGCTCTTCAAAGAAAACTTTTATTTCGCTGTCTGCTACATATGCAACTATTCCCTACGGAATGGTATTATTTATTATATCGCTTCCCCTCTTTGCTTTCCCCTGTTCCTCTCCAAAAGACTAACAGACACTAATCTCCTTTCATCAGGTTCCCTCCTTCCTAATTTTTTTTGTTTTTGCACAAAATGCTTGCCACTACCTTTAACACCTTATTGTGTCTGGAGTGATAATTACTTTCAGTTGCCGCAGCTGGTGCATAGGGAAGTGTGTGGGCTCTGTAAATTGGGAATGGGCAACCTGGGTGGGATTGCAGGAAAATACAGTGATCTGCTCTGCAAACTGCATTTAAAGAGAGTGAGTTCCGCTTTACAAATCCTACTTTGCCCCCACCGCTGAATTCATCTCCTGGACAGGTTTCTATGGAGTCACCTCTGCACCGAATCGTGACTCCTGGGTGTGGGAAAGAAAGCACCGGCTCTGGGACACTGATGCCCATCAGAACAAATAGAAAAATTAGGGCGTAAGACCTGACCCACCTAGTTAAAGCTCAGCTTGGAAGAACAAGCACACAGGAACAGCTGAGCGGAGCCGAGCAGCGTGGGGGAAGCACGGGCCCGTCCACAGTGCACAAGGTCCTCTGGGGCATTATTTCTGCTTGTTTTAATCTATACTGTAACGCTCTGAAATCAAGCAGTCTTAATTCATTTTTTTACATCTCATTTATTTTAAGCGTGGGATTGATAAGGAAATATGGGGTCATCATGTGAGTAAACATGAAAACTGGGTTATAGTATTTCCTCAAAATAGAAAAAAAGCACATTTGCCAACCTATTTTTTCCCCTTTCCTTCTTAGTCCTTGCAGAATTAATATTAGCAATTATTAGCAGGATTCTTAGGGAAATAATAGACATGGTTTGTAGCATATTTTTATGTATGGTTTGACTATTACAGTTCCATTGCATTATGATATGGTTTATATTCCACCTAACCATGAGGAAATGGGCATACAGCGATACATAAAATTAGTCTGCTGCGAGACCAGTTTGTACCTGTTTTTCTAAGTTTCCTGAAGTGAGGACTACTCAATTATTTTATATATCATTTGGAAGCCTTTTAATAGAATGATCATCATAATCGGCACTGCTTTGGGCAGGCTGGCTTGAAACCAAAGTGTTTTGTTTCCTGTCTACTCCCATTCTTTATTTCAGGACCACAGAGAATTCCCATGCTTGTTTAAGGTTAGGGTTAAGTTCAGGTTTGGAAACGCAGGGTCTGCAGTGCAGAAACAATTGAAGAATTTTGCAGACTCCAAGATGGGGGGAAAAAAAAAAAAAAAAAAAGATTTGAATTTTTCGGTCTTTCCTCTGAGGTATTCATTGGTGCTCATATTTTTTTAATGTTAGAAAAAAAAAAAGAACTATGGAGCCTGGAAAATGTGATTTTTCTCAAAGTTCCAGAGTAGTAAGCTGAAGGGCAAAACCAGTATTTTGTCATTCATAATTCTCCAGGTGCAAGCACCTGTCCTTATTTGAGGTCAAGGCTTGATAAAGATAGAAGCAGAAAAATGCAGCTGATAGGTCTGGAATTTTAGATTCAAAGCAGCATTTTTGGTTTTGGGTAATTAGGGAATTCCTACGCTTATGTGCAAATGGGAATCAAGGTTACCATCGGGAGCAAGGAGCGTAGGAACGTGAGATCTGTGATAAAGTCTATGGTCCGTACGGATAAACTGAGTACTTTCCAAGCTGCCGTATTTTATGACACACTCTTCCTCTGTGCTCCTGAACATCTGCCAGTCTTTCTTCAGTTCCCAGGCTTCGGGCACACGGGGCTTGCTTGGGGTCCTCTCTTGTAAGCTGCAGTTGGGTTGTGAGTTACAAGAGGCAGGTAGAGGACAGCCAAGATGAGCTTGGTGCTCTTTGCTGCTACCTTTCCCTATTTCGAGGCATTGTTAGTGGATGGAGCTGAAAAAAACAGCTGCTGTTCTATCCTGACATGCAAAACTTTATACGAGTCACTAAGATGAGGCTGCAAGAGACCAAACTATTGCTACAACAGACAAAAGGGTCTTCCAAGGTCAGTGATGGAGCCTATTGCTATTTCAGGTCAGGGATTTTGAAAAATGAACATGGCTATTTACTTTATTCATATATTCCTATTATATATATGAATATTATATATATGTAACCGTATTCCTACATTCACCATTACATGGATTGTACAGTTGGATAGTCTGACTTTCCCCTCTCTTCTCTCTGTTGTCTCCAGGGCGGTTATTTGCTTTCTAACTGTCTTTGAGCAAAAATATTCCTTTTTCTATGTGGTAACTTTACAAGCAGCCTGTGACATCTTTGCTAGATTTAGCCCTATATAAGCAGTTCTCTAGCCACTAAATACTTAAAAGATTTCAAGATTTCATCATTGCATTTAAAAAAAAAAAATGTCATTTTTAGTATAAAAACATCTTAGACTTTTTTTTTTCTTTTTGGTAAAAGAATTCACTATTTTTTCCCCCCGTAGCAAGTTGCTCTATTAAAATTTCCAAATGGAAATTACAGCACAGAGCAGCAGCCAGAATCATTGCTAGAGGGTTGAAGAACAATCCCAGGCACTTGACCAAAGCAGTATTTCAAGAATACATTGTAGTTATTTGAAGGAAGATAATGCAATGTGGTCATCTTTTGCTTCACTATAGGTATAAATCCTCCAAAACCATTGCAGCTGTGGCAGGGATATTGCAACCCATTAACTTAATAGAACGTAACTGTTTTTCTCTTACAAGGCTTCTCTGACTTAGTCTTTTTCTTTTCTTGGCACAAGCACATGTGTACATACTGGGTTATGTGGATATATCTGCTTGCACCTTGTGGCATTTAGTTCCGCTGTCTAGACCATCTCCCTGCGAGATGAGGAAGGGCAGTGGATGTCCCTAGTCCTCCTCTCCCTGTCTCTATATGCCTAAAATCCATCCAGTTGAAGTCTTACTCGGAATCTGATGTCTTTATGCTGATGCCCTGTTGAGTGGGTATATTTTTCTCCAAATACCTGGGTATAATTCAGTGCAAGTGTGCATGGCAGAGCCTAGTCCTGAAAAGTTACTATTTAACACAGCATTTTAATATGTATTTAAGATTCCTCCTTGTTGCTGGGTTTGTATCCAAAATGGAAATGTGAACCTGCGTCTTTGCTGAATATGACCATGAGGCTGAATTTCAGATGTACCCATTTATGAATCTGGCTTATATGCTGAATGCAGCATTTTGTGCAGGTCACGTGTTGTATACAAAACATCTGATAAAATGCTGCTCACAGTCTTCCAGATCTTAGAAATCCTTTCCATATGTCTAATCTTAAATCCTTTCCATATGTCTCCATCTATACATGAGCACCAATTAGTCAATTAATCTGCCACCTTTATTTAATTAGATAATAAAGAAGAACTTTTTGAAGTTAAATCTTTTTTTCATTTTTTTGCAGAAATCAAAAATGACAACTAGTAGCAGCAACAAATTACAAGACAAATTTCATAATCCACTCAGTGAATACATTAATATTACAGTATTTGCCGAGTTAAAACAAGTCCAACATTCAATATTCTCCTTTGCAAACAAAACACATTTACATGAATCCAAACAGGAAAAAAAAAAGAAAAAGAAAGAAGGAAAAAAGGCTCTTTGTAGCGGTCCTGGAACGATCGCAGGACATTTTGACTCTTCGGTGTCCTTA
Source organism: Nothocercus julius (assembly GCA_013398735.1). Taxonomy (NCBI): domain Eukaryota; kingdom Metazoa; phylum Chordata; class Aves; order Tinamiformes; family Tinamidae; genus Nothocercus; species Nothocercus julius. The sequence continues at coordinate 3,356,862 of VZSV01000075.1, read as the reverse complement.
GAAATTAACCCTGTGTTAATGAAAGTTCATAAGCAGGAATCCCTGTGCGATGGCAATGCTCCCATGCCCCCTTTAGGGCGCTCTGCAGCCGCCGTGCTCTGCGGCGCAGCGCGGGGTGACCGGAGCAGGGGCCGAGGTGCCGGCCCCCTGTGCCCGTCCCCACTGAACCTGCCTCATTAACACGCCGGGGCGTCCCCACAAGACAGTCCGTTTTATGCGACAGCAAAATATCCCAGCAACTGGATGTGTCTGGGTTTGCTGCTGGCAGCCGTTACCTTTCCAGGGAGAAAAACACTCTGTCAGGTCCAGACCTAGGAATAAATGGAAAGAGCTAAAGCCCACGGAGCGCCAGCACTTTGCACCTAGGGAAAATTTCCCCTGCATGCTTCTTGCAAATAAACTCGACATAGAGGCATTAATATTTTCAAAAGGTGGAAGTGATGTTATTTGTTTGTAGCCGTGCAAGAAAACTTTTTTTTTTCCCCCCACAAGCAAATAATTTTCTAATAATCGCCCCCGGTTAAGTGCCAGGTAGCTGCTTTATGATTTTCAATGCCTTCTTGCAGTCAGCTATGGGGATCGGGGTCAGGTTTGCAGCCCGCTGCAGAAGAGCTGCTTTTGCTGCGTTGAGCGCTGTTGTTTTCTGTCAATGAATTATCAATTGCTTTGAAGACCGATCACTTGCTTTCTTCTTGCATGTACTTGAGATACCCACAACTTTCTGATGGCATTTGAAGCCTTATTAGCACAGAGGTTATTGAATATCCAGCCTTTCCTTTATCAGAGCAATGATGACAGGAATTCGGAGAGTGACATCCCTTTCACTTTTGGAATTTTTCTCTTAAGTCCGAGTAGACAAACAGAAAGGACATTATAGGCTCTTACGCTGTCCCTCTCCCAATGTTTCAAAAAAGAAAGTACTCGTGGGTTTCTTTACAGAGTTAATATAAAGCTGTCAACTTACAGAATGATCCATTATGCATAGAAAAACACATTTCCAGCTTAAAACTTTCTTCCTTGAACATGTTCTTTGTTATGAACCTGTATATGGAAAAACAAAACAAAACAAACAAAAAAAAACCTTCCAAACAACTAATGTGTAAAGAGAGATTTTTCTCTGACATGTTTTAAAATGTCGAAATGAGATTTTACCTGATTCTGATGCAAATGTTTTGGTCTTGCTTTGATGCAGTTGTAGGAATAGCTTTTGAATCTTTCTTCTATTTAGACAGACATGATAATAACATAATATGTATTTGGTAAGTGATGGAAAAGAGGGGACAGGAAGGGAAAAGCACAGCTAATATTCTCAACTATAAAATGTACTTTAGGCCTCCTTACTCGAACGGTTTTAGTGTTCCTAACTTCAGTGAAGGGGGCTGCTTGTGATGGTAAAACAAAGCACTGAGGGTTTTAGGCTGGGGGCCCGAGAGATTTCAAAGTTGAGCAAAAGAGATTAGAATTCTATTTTTTCTCCTGCTCCTAGTTTTTCATATTTATGTATTAAGCTGCTTGTATTAAGCTCCTCACTAAGTAGTATTTCTGATCTATGCTGCAATTTGTCATGACATTTCTGTAGGCAGTTATTATAAAGATGTCTGCTGCTTTCTTTTTTTTTTCCCCCCTGAAACAAGAAAGTAGGCTACAAATAAGTCACTCGATTTTTAAATTGCTATCAGTTAAACATATGGAGTGTCGGAGGCCATAAAATGGATAGCTGGATTCTGAGCTTGGATCTGGAAGATACTGAGCCAGAACATGCTCTACCGCAAAAATAAAAGCTGATGTTGCATTCGTCTGACCAACGTATGTAATTTATGAATGTTATTGGAGTTCCAGTTTTTAGTATAACAGAAAAAAAAAAGAGAGATTTGAGTGTACCAGGCAGGCAAGTGCATGATGTGATGATCGCTTAAATCGGTTTTAATTTAGAAGCTGTTGACACTGAGGCCGTTCTCCAAGCCCGTTCGGTACGAGTGAGCGAAGCCTGCGCTGACTTGGGGGCATCCGGGATTTTTCCTGCCAGTCTTTCCCGGGAAGGCAGCAGCTTGCGTGCGCCGCGGCCGGCCAGGCAGCAGGAGCAGCACCTGCCTGCCAGGGGCTGTCCTGGCCTTGGCTGTCACAGAATCGGAGCGTTTCCCCCGTAGCAGTGACTTTATCCGTGCTGCCCCCGAGGAAGAGCCAACTATTGTCACCGCTCCGCAGGAGCGCCTGTCCCCTTAGCTCTACATCTGCCGTTCCTCGCCCCGCTTTGGCGTGGGGTATCCAACATACCTGAGACCTGGCGGCTGCCCCCAGCAGAGCCGAGCGGGGGTCCCCGCGGACGGGGCGCAGCTTGGAGGTTGTGTTTGCTGGGTGGAACGTGCCGAGAGGAAAAGGGGGCTATTCGCGGCTACCGCGCGTTAGAACAAGGTGGCAAACGTTTGTTTTATCACAAGGCTAATCGAGCCTTTCAGTGAGTAATACAGAAATAATACAAAAAGGGAAAAGAAAATAGAGAAATACTAAGATGTTGGCAAGTTAGTAGTTACGATGAGCTTGATGGAGTCTACTGAATTTCATGGGAACTTCACTGTGGATGTCAACAGGTTTTGGGTCATGACCGGTCACTTCTATTTTCTCTACCTGAGCTCTTTTCCTGAGCTCCTTTTACTTTGATTTTTTTTTTTTTTTTTTAAGGTCTAGCCTTTGAATACCCTTTCTCTGTGGAGCCACTGTGTACCCTTCATGGCTTCTTTAATGCCTCATTCTTTTGCGGGGGCAACACAGAGGATGGTCGTTTCTGTTACGCAGGCATTTCAGTTAAGATTAAACCGAAAGGAGGTTTATCAGTCACCACTTCAGCTGGAGGCTGAGCTCTTCCCTGCATAGCAGCTATGCGTTGTCCAGAAGAATGCCCCTTCCTTTTATTTGATCCTGACATGATTTCCCGAATTGCAAACTGCCAAAAAATAATAATAACAATAAAAAGTAAAAGGACTAGAGATTTTTTTAAATGTACACTTTCATTATTATATATCACAAAAATATTGTCGAAGAATTGAAGTGTTTCACTGACACAAAGTCCACTAGTCTGGTTTATAATTAAGGGCTGCCGGTTTACACTGCGTTTAACTGTGTGCGCATCAGACACCAAGCTTTTCTGAGCTCCACTGCATCCGGGATTGAGCCTCAGAAAAGAACCCAAGCAGGGCTTTAACTCTGCAAAATCGTGCAGCCTGCCACATGTTAGCATTAACAAACTTTCCCTGTTTTATCTCCCATTTCGGCAGCAGGTCCCTGGTTTCCTTCCTTCACAAGTGTCTAAATCATAGGTGCAAAAGCTTTCCTCGCTGCTATATTAACGGAGCGGAATATACGTATTTTTGTGCGCGAGGCAGACTGGGTGGCTCGGGGTCTCCCCTGGTTCTGGCTAACAAAGGTCCCTTCTCGGCAGCTTTGTCAGAGCCAGGGAGCAGCGAGCGCATTAGAAACTGAGATATGAGAGTGCCCAGCAAAAATTAAAAAAAACCTTTTCTAAATAAAAAACCACTTTTGAACTTCAGAGAAGATGCGGTGCTTGCTTTGCAGAGAACACAGGGCTGAAGGGTGTTTTTCTTCTCCTTTTTAGCAGACATGTGTAGTGCATTTGCTTCAGTTTTATATCCGCTGTCATAATGTGATGGTTTTATTCAGGTTTTAACCGTGCTTCGGCTGAAACCCTACATCTTTAAATGAGGCAACCCCAGTGCCGCTGTGATTTCCCTCGCTGCACTCGCTCACCTTACCCAGGTGCATGTTAAATCAGTATTAATGACAATATCATTCTTCTGCAGTCATCTCCTGCCTGCAATTTGGTTTTAATTACCCACCACGTTGTCTTTCCCCCTCACTGACAGCCATTAAATAGGGAATGACACCAGAGCCGCGCTTGTGTCGAGGAGACGCCGCTTCACCGGGGTGGTGGG
>VZSV01000075.1:3251454-3352817 GCA_013398735.1 Nothocercus julius | reverse complement strand
TTTTTTTTTTTTTTTAATAATTAAAAACGCTGCTCCCATAACTCAGGCTGCAGTGCCTCCTCGTGGCGAGCGGGGATAAAATAGAGAGGCCACTTCTTTCTGTGCCGCTTTTTCGCAAGTTTTGCGCTTCTTTCTGTGGCCAATTCGGTGCTCTGGGTGCAGGGGCCGGCGTATAAACCCCCATAAATTATAAATTTAATACCAAACATTAACTTTTATACGGTTTCCAATCATTTCCAAATTCTTTTCCCTTTGGCTGGTGGTTTGAAATAGAGTTGTCCTTTGTAACCCACCATCCCCTTCAAGATCTGTATTTACCCCTGTGGGAGGATTTCTCCGCCTGAAACAAATTCCCGTTGAAGTGATTTAAATCGAGACTCATTGCATTAAATTCAATGGTGTTAATTTTGATTTATAAAGTCAGAAGCCACAGCGGAGCCTGGTGCAAGTTGCTCTCCCAGTGAGCCCGGTGCCCTTGGGGTGTGCGCAAGGTCAGCCCAGAAGTTACCGAGGAAGAGGAAGGGAGCGCAAGCAGCAGAACAGCACTAGGGCAAATAGCTATCTACCATTCAAAGAAAATATAGAGGCATTTTGGACGAGTAAAGAAAACTTCTATTAGTAAAATTTCTTCTTCCTGTTTTCCCATCAGTGGTAGATCAAAAAAATTCTGCTTATTGGAAGTGAAAAACAAATAATCCCAACACGCAGGTTTGCAATGGGCGAGGAAGAGCAGAGCCCATCTATGGTTTCTTTCAAGGGTGGACATTATTTAGTCTTGTTAAATGTCAGCTGCATTGATTTGATATGAGCGGCCCCAGGTTGTGAATCATTACACACTCGCTCCACAAATTTGTTGTCCCTTACAAGAAAATTTGTGGCTGAAACTGCAGGTTTATAGCAGTGAGCCCACCAGGATGGTTTAATCTCTGAAAGAGCTTCCATATATTGGTTTACAGCTGTATTGAGTCCAGTTAGAATGATTTTTTTTTTTTTTTAAACTTTCCTAATATGAAACTTGATGCTTGGAAAATCTGATAAGTGAGTTTCATTTCCCTGGAAATTTATTGCTTCTCGTTCCAAGTGCAAGGAAATAAAACAAGTAAAAACAATAAGCGGTCTGTAAAGAGGGTATTAATGAGGGGTCACTCTTTTCTCATGTAGGCTCAAGCTCAGGAGAAAAGGAGAAAGGAGTTGCTTTGGGGGCAGTCTAAGTAGCTGGCACAGTTTATTTTGTTTTATTTATTTGCTAGGAACAGTTCTTTTCTATTTCCTTCTTTAAAACCTGTTCTCCAAATCCTGACAGGATATTTATGACAAGAAATAAAGAGGCTTTTTTTTTTTGTTTTTCTTTTTTTTTCCTTAGGTAGCATAAACTCCTTTGACTTGAGTTCAGAGACTGGCCGATTTTCAGTTGACAAAAGACTATTTATGCCGCATCGAGGATCTCCCAAATTCAGAAGAGCCTTTTTGTATATGTAAAAAAAAAAAAAAAAAAAAAAAAAAAAAAAAAATCCTATAGAATTCCAATGTTCCATCCTTATTCCAATGGAGAATTGCATTATGCTTATCTAATTCCCTGTTCTTTCACTTGGAAATGATGGTGTTCTTCACTTCTTCCTGGTAATTGCTGTACGATGCTAAAAAGCTGCCAACTCCCACTCCAGGACTCATTATATTTAGTAATGGTGGAAAAATTGCTATCTATAGTTTATAGAATTGCTATTCTATATTTGAAATGAACTGGGCTTCACAACAATGCAGATGTGCATCCTGGTAGATCCAGTTGCTGAATCAACTCCTGCATGAAGCAGAGGGGACGCTCTGAATGCAGGATAGACAGCCTGGAGTGAGATCTAATACAGAAGATGAAGTTTCCTGAAAAATGACAGTAAGAGACTCTAAAAGAGGAAAATTTCATTGCTAACAATGTCAATTTAATTTTCAGAATCATTTCACAACAATTCCTCGTTATTCACCTCGTTTGCTTAGGCAAGTTGTACTCTTTCTAGCTCTCTTAATTTTTAATATTGTACAGCAGTGACTTTGTTGCTTGTTGCAAATGTGATTCCTTTTTTCGGTTCTATACTAGGTTTATTTTTAATTTTATTTTCTCCAGGGAAGGGCACACAATTTACTCAAAATTTACCATATGCTTTTCATCTCCAGTAAAACTACTGCAGTAGAAATACTGAATTTTGCCGTTTGAATCTTGTGAGCTGTGAAGAATCAGAGAGAGGCCTGATGAAGAACACTAGTGAAAATGATAGACACTCAGAAACTCTTTCCCTTCCTAGAGCAAACTGCTTCCGAGAAGTAGCTCAAGAGGGACTATTGAAAACATTATTGTTGCTTTTCAGGTTATAGGCCTTGAACCTACAAACACTTGTGCATGTAAATAACTTTATATAGGTAAGGAAATGCTTTGAACTCAGAAAGGCTCCGTGCATACAGGAAGCTTTTTATGTGTGTAAGTGCCTGTAAGATTAACTGTAGTTAGTGCTTGATTAACGTTTTAATCCTCCATGGTTGTGCAGTGCTACGGACAATCCAGAGGGAGCTTCACATGACATAGCTCAGGATTTGAGCTTGTAAATGAAGTCTTGGTTCACTGGTTAGACTAATTTTATTTTTCTAAGATTCAAGATGATATGAATAAGCCTTTTCTGAAGCTTACAAGCAAAAGGTGAAGCTGCTTCATTCAAAACTAGAAGTCTTAGCTTGGGATAGATGGAGCAGTTTGGTTTTATTTTTCTGCAAACAAAATATCAAATTGAATTCACTAAATTTCCTTTTCTGCCTTTTTTTCAGCTGGGAAGAACGAGTAAAAGTTAAAGGAATGTAGAAATCCAATAGTCCCTCTCTTTTCTTTTTTTTCTTTTTTTTTTTTTTTTAAGTAATCACAGTCTTTGCTTTTTGCATTCAGCATTTACCAAAATCAGCATTAATTTACAGAGGCTTTTGGTTAATGAACCACCTCTGCCTTTTATAACAGGATATGGGACACAACGCAGATTTCACAGAAGCTAGTAAGAGGTTTTTATTAACTCGCCTGGAAACTGATTTAAATCCCATATAAATTATAGGACTCCTAACTATAAGAATTATAGGAATTCTTCCTAGGACATTCTTGCCTGTAGGATGATACAATCTGTAACTGCAGTAAGTTTTTTCAGGAAATTATTACTCAGCTGTAGAATTGAGGCACGAATTTCGTGTCAGTACTGGCAAGTGGTGGATTTAATGAATGTTTTGAGGAAGTGTCTGTGTTTATATATGAATTAATAGGTGGGCACGGGCAAGACATTATGAAGAACTGGGATTAGGCAAAAGCATCCTGCAGGACCGGTAAAGCAAAAGAAGCAGTAGGAGGACTGAACACAGAGGGATCAATAGTTAGCATGGCCCTTTCTGTCTGGAGAAGCCAAGTTTTATTGTATGGTTTGGAATATGTTGCTTTCCAAAGCTGGAGAAAGACTGCACTGAGCTTAATACTTCATCTAGCTAAGCGTATTGTGTGGAAGCAAAGGGCTTCTTGCTGATTTTCTGGGTTTATCTGATTCAAAAACATCTTTTTTTTTCCTCTCTTTATCTTCACGTCTTTCTAATGAAACCCTTAAAGCAATCTATTTAAGATTTATTTCTGAGTGCTTGCATTTAGGTAGGAATATGGCTACTTGGAGGGACTCGCCGTGGCGTTTGGCTCTGTTTATTTTGCTTGCAAGTGTGCTTGTGTGCACACTTGGAGGACAGGCAAATAACCATGGGTGAAATTTGCTTCCGTGCAGTGTAAACATTTAAACTTTACGATCCCTGGGCGAGTTCTGTATGGAAAGGTGAATTTCAGCCTCTATAAATGCAAAGTGTCACTGTGTTTTTACAGTTGCCTCTCCCCGTCTACCACTATCTTTGGACCCATCCTCAGTCCTTAAGCTTTCTTTTAGAGTCCAGGCAAATGTCATTCCTTTCTCCTCTTGTCATTCCTTTCTTCTCTTTCTCTGGCTGGTCTCTGGATATATTAGAAAATAAAACTAATCTCAAGGGGAAAATAGCACTTAAAATTATTACTTCTGTTTAGCTTACTAAAGAGATTTGCTCTCCCTGACCTGTCTCAGGCTGATCCTTGTACAAATCAAATCTGCACACCAAATGGCACTTGGAAACTCTTCCCAGATCCCCAATCTCAGCTCCTGAACATTCAGAACGTCACTGGCCATTCGAAGGTGAACGTAGTGGTGTAGCTGTCTCCTCAGACTGAGGTCAGGCTGCTTTTTAAGGCACGTGATTCCTCCTTTCTCCCTAGCAAGGGAATGAACAAGCCAGTTGACTGGACGGCTCCTAGGGAAGCACCTTCTTAAATGTTTCCCTGGAAAAAGGTTGCAGCAAATTCCAGTTGTTGTCAGGGATTAATGTCATCTCTAACCTCCAACAGTTTCTTATAAAGTGTTCTAAAACATGAATTCCTGTCAACCATCTGTTCTTTGCTTTAGTTCCATGGGTTTAATCGCCATGCTGAGGGAGACAACCTGTGGATGCACCCAGGTGCCATTCCATATTTCTCTGAGGCTCACACATTTCCCTTCCTAGGGATGTCTGTCGAGCTCAGTGCAGTGCATCAGGCAACCCAGCGAGCCCCAGGAGAGCTGCCTGTCCGCACAGCATGGTCAGAGCTACCAGCTCAGTGTGGCTGCAGAAACATCATGTTAATTAGGTCTGCTTTTTAACAGCAAATTAGTGTAGGTGTTGTGCCTATATCTCAGTGATGCGGCTGCACTGTTTGCAATTTCAGAGCTTGCTCAAATCACTCCGATTTGGGCGCTGCTTCTGCACTCTTCATTGTGTGGTGCAGGTACATCCTTAAAGCCCAAATGCACAGGCAAAATGAGGTAGAAAATGTGACACGCAGGTAGTGTCACTCACTCACATAGTTCATTGCGTGATTAGGCTCTAACATCATCACCCGTCTGGCCTGGTTGGCATGCAGGATACTGCAAGGATGGCATATGCTGCTTTTTGAACTTCTTCCCATCCAATTCAACAGATGCATATCAATGTCTGGGCAATTGAAGCATTAACATTGCAGAAGCTTTGACAACAATTTGTTCACCTGGTGGTGACTTCTTGTGGAGTCACTTAGAAATAAGGCCTGGTCTACTATGTTCAGTACATTCTGGGGAACGAATAGCAAGCACCATTATCCAAAATGTTCTAAGGCTTGGAAAGACAGTCAGCCCATGCTGGAGGACACCTAGTTTCCCATGTTTTTTGTGTGTGCTGGTTTCATAGCAGGTTCTTTTACTTGTACCTCTGTATTCTCGACACTTCCTATCCTTGTGCTTCATAAAACCAACCTGTGCTTGACCCTTAAGCATAGAACTTACCCTTAAAGGATTAGTGCTAAAAAAAATAAAGTCTGTTACAGAAGTGTATCTGCACCTTATGAGAAAGATCCTAGCTTTTGTGCCACCCCATTTTTTACATTGTCGTTCTGCACATATGGTAGACATCAGTATGATTGCTAAGCTTTCAAGGTGCAGCTAGGTGTGAATTGTTTAAAACAGGACTGCCACCAAGTTAATATCGAAGTTTGTATTTGGAAAATCCAAAAGTGATTGTTCTGCACCCCCTTCCCAATTCTAATGCTTAAAATTGAAACCTGCCATGCTGTTTACATTATCTCTCGTGCTGATTCTGCTCAAAACCAACCTTTGCTTTTCATAAATACTTGCAAGGCTTGAAGCTGTTCCCGATGAAACCAATTGCCAAACCAATTGTGGAAGCCAGATCAAATCTGCAGCATAATTTCCCCCCTGCTTTTAACTGTCCTAGCTCCAAGTCATTCCTGTCCCATGCAAACTATCTACAGCAGGCATTGACTTGTAGGGAAAAAGTATCTCAACTTCCTCTCAGGACATGGAGTACACCTAGAAATGTACTGGGCTGAATAGCATATTGAGAAATGTTAATTATTCAGTTTAATGTGGTGAGCCATTCCCTTCTTCTCTTCATTGAGATCAATTTATTCTTCCACCTGCATAATGTTATGATACTCCAAAAAAACCCTATGACCTATTATCAGGAGACTGCCCTTCACAAAGATAGTTCTGAAAACTCCCACTCAGAGCAAGGGGTTTTTAGTTTGATTTGAGTTTTGTTTTTAGCTTTATTATTTGGTCACCAAGCGAGAGATTTGCTTTATTTTTTTTTTTTTTAAGCTTGAGGGAGAATATGAATGCCATAAATATTTCATTTTCATAGAACATCTTGCATTGTTCCTCACTTTCAGACCTTGCCAGCAGTCAACACAGTAGTAAATTTCAGCACCTGTGAACCTTTTTTTCAGTAATTTATGATTTCCATTAGATTTCCATTAGAGATGGACTAAAATGGTTTAGAAAAGTGCTAGCACCTTCATCCATACGGATTTCGCTTTTCTCTAAGTAGGATGTGTTGTATTCTGCTGCCTGCGCTTGTGCTGGCTGCCAAAGGTGCAGGTTTGCAGTTTGAACCATCTGATCTCCCTGCCAGCTAAAATGCCTCTTTGAGCAGAGGGGAGCCTTATTTGAGAAAGGGAACACAGAAAACCAGGCTCGTCAGAAGCAATGTTGCTGTTTCTTCTGCTGTGCCCTGCAAGCTTAACACTTGCTGGCAAGGAACTGACTTTGCTGTGTCATTACAAGGGTCTGTATTTTCTTCAAACCCAGTAGAAACAATTTTTTTTTCTTTTTTTTTTCTGTTTGCAAACCTGGGCTTTGTGCAGTGTCTTGCCCCTCCTCCCCAGCTCACCCTATTCTACTACTGTGATCTGAGACAATTTTTTTTTTTTTTCAGTTTGTGGGTTTTTTTTGTTTGTTTGTTTTAATATTGTGAGGGAATATTTGGGGAGAGAGACTTTAAAGAATCCAGGTAAGAAGTTGGAGTTTTTTTGATTAAGAGATTGGCTTGATATTCCCTCCAGGTCCAATGCCAGCTAACAGGCAGCAGGGTTGTTCCCAGAACTAGTTTCGAACCTGGAAAATCTCCCAGCTTCCAGCTCTCCATGCCTGACACAAACTGAGTTATGGCTGCAAATAAATCACAGCAAATAATTTAGTCATGAATTGTCCATTGGCATTGTATCATAGCTTGAATATATTTCTCATAATAGCTCACGATAGTCCCATTGACATCCACTTGACTTTTATTAAGTTTTGCAGATTTCGCTCTCATACAAATGGCTCCGATCGGCATATGATTCTAGCAGCTGATTCAAGCACTGAATATGAGACCAGATACTGGATGTAATATTGTAGTCATGTCTTTTGCTGGAAGCTGTCCTTAGGGTGGGTTTGCAATTTTGATCATTCTGTCACTTCTGTATTGTGTTCTAGTTATTAATTATTTTAACCAGCTGTAGTGCATACAGCCACCATCCCTATAGAAAACTTTCCTTTTGTTGCTGTCCTTCTACCACCTTTCAGCATTGTCATTGAAGCAGTCGGGCTCTCCGGGGTGCGGGGGACATGCTGAGATAACGTCATACTCGGAGTGCATTTCACAGTGGTTTCCAGCAAGCCAAGGAGTGACATTATCTCAGCGGGACACCTGCCCTTCACCTTCCATATGGGGACCCACCTCTGAAAGGTCAACACTTGCAGTTTGAAATAATATTTTAGCCACTACTATTCAGAATTCAAAGAAAGAAGGGAATGAATGTCAGATAACCATGAAATTCATGAAATCCATTACTCCCACAAATGACAACTGGCCTGAGACTTACACTCTCAAGACAGTCTTGCTTGGATTTTAACTAAGTTTTTTTAAAAAGAACATTCCAACGGACATTTTAATATGTATCCCAAGTGTGGAGGGGCAGACGGAGTTTTAATTATGATGAAGTAATTTGTTTGTCTAAAAAATGCATAGGTGGTTTCACACATGTATCTTCTGTTCTTGACTTCAGTTGTACGGCCACTTTTAAGCATACAACGTATTTTGGAACAGCAAGAGACCTCCTTCAAAGGTACCAATGATGTCAGGGCCAGAGCTGAACAAACTGTGTAAACTAACTGGTGCATCTGATCAGTTCAGCAAATCTTCCTTTCGGCAGAGCATTTACAATGCATTTTGGGGGAGAGATATTATGAATATTTTTTTATTATTATTATTTTTTTTTTCAAATCTTACTTTCTAACATGTAACCTAAAACTGAAAATACAGTTCTGTGATGTTAGGAATGGTCAAATAAGTCATGTGGTTCATGTTCTTTTCCCTTACATGAAGAATTTAACTCTGGAGCCCTGTTCTTGAAACCAATGTGGTTTGTAGAAAATGATTTTGAAACATATCTTCCACGTATATTTGATACCATTAAATTTGCTCTGTTTTGCTCTTTTGGTTACTAACGCTCAGAAACATTAATGGTAAAAGTAAAAAATCCGATTTGCCATAGATTTCCTTGATTTTGTTGTTCATGCAACTCAAGTGAAATTCGTGGAGCCCCAGGAACACAAACTGTGTCGTGCCGAGGCGTATTGCTTTGAGCATTCTGAGCTGGCTGATGGATGGGAGTTTATCAGTGGTCAGACACACCTCTGATTTGCTGAGTAATGCAAGTGTTCGATGCAACAGAAGATGGAGGGCAGTTTTTCTGGCAAACAAATTCAAAAAGTGTCGAGTGAGCAGGTAGCAGAACAACTATAGAGACCTTCTTCAATCTCTTTGCTCAAGCAAGGTTCTGTGTTTTGCCCATTGCTGTAGTTTCTAAACATTTTGCAGGTTCTGAAAGAAAATGCAAGGCCCTTTGTTTTATTACTACCACTAGATTTCCAGATTTGATCAAAGTGGTGAATTTTACTTTGTTAGATTTCTGGCTTAGAAATTAAGCTTGGCTTAACAAGAGAGCTTGGCTGTGTTCTGATGAGTACTGTGCCTTGAAGTTCCCAAAGGAATCAAAACTGTAATTCTCTCGGGAAGCTTCCATTAGTCATCACAATAACAGGTTAATAATTCTAAATGCCCTTATGCTCATAATTCTTTTCTTACTAATTTTGTTCTTAAGGTATATGTTATTTTCAAGACTGCCTAATAGAAAGAAAATTGCAGTAATAGTTATCAAAGAGACATTGTAACAATAGCCATCAAAATTGCGTCGCCTTAGTAATGGATTAAAAAAATGTTGACCTGTTTTCTTCTACGGGAGAAGTATTTCTATTCAGCTTCTTTTACTGATAAATTCCCAGAAACCCTGAACCGGGAATTATTTTCTAATAATGAACATTCACATTTCATGCATTATCTTTCCTATCATGTTTTGAAACATTTTAGAACATATCAACAAAACTTCGTAAATATGCACTTCATAGATGGAAGCATAGAATTAGTCAAGCGAGGAAGTAGGAAAAGAAATGATTACAGAGACAAAATATTTTTTGAGCACGGGTATACGTGTGTGTGACTACGTCCGTCTAGGTAAGTCTTGCTTTGAGCTCTACCGCAGTGTGCCAGTGCTGATTTCCCTGCTGTATAGTTTGTCCTGGATAGAAGGTTGGCCATGTCGCATCACAACAGAGTATTACTGCAGGCAAGCTTTCTTCCTCTGTTTTCTATGAAACTATTTAATTCATAAAGCTTTGAAGTTTAAACTGGTCCTGACCTTCTGTGAGTGCTTCAAAAAAGGAAAATTAACTGCTTGGAAAAATATAACCACTTAAATCCAGCAATTTGGGACACACATGTTAGAGTTGCACTGAACTTGTGTTGACTTCTGCATGTCTTTGGGGGTTATTTCCCGATTGACTTATAACTAGGGAAAGGTGTTAATTTTCAAGACATCAGGAATTTCTGTTTATTGATCTGTCTTTGAAACATTGTTCCTGTTACAAGAAGAATTCATCAAAACACAGGGAGCTGCTCTAAAAACAGGGTATAAAAGACTTTGATTAACTTTATTTTGGCTTTTACTTAACTCTAATGAGTAAAATGATTAATTGAATAACACTCTCTGGTTTCACTGTAGTTGATGGTCCATAACAGCTCCCCTGGTTCCAGTAGTTTATAATTTAGCTGTCAAAATATTCTCTAGGTTAGATCTTGGCAAGAAAGGTCCTGACTTTACTTTTTTTTCTGTCTTTAATGAAGCAAATCTACTTCAACTATTTGTAAGTTATTGAAGTCTGTTGAAAATATCACACTTCAGAGTAAGTGCTCAGTTGGTGTTAGGTTGTTGTTATTTCTTGGGGATTGCGAAGTAATATATCATTTCAGGGTATTTTAAGCCTACAACGTACCTTTTTTATGACTTTATATAGGCTAGAACATACACATACTGTCAAAGATTTTCACATGAGGGGAATGGCTCTCCCATTTATTAAGAACATTTTTTGGAATAGTTGCATTTGGGAAATTTGGTTCTTGATCACCTTGTGCTTGTTATTGCAAAACTTTTTATACACAGAGACTCACATTCCTGAAGCAGAGTCTTCTGTTTTCCTGGAGAGAATTCACCTTGCTCGTGAGTCCTGGCTGTGTTTTCTCCTACCTGTTTGGAGGCCTTTGAGGGGATTAAATTCTGACTTATAGGCAGTCTGTTTCCAGGTGGGCCTGTCCCATTCAAAGCCAACTGAAGCCCATTGGTTGATCTCCAACACTACTAGGCAAATGTGTTTGAGCGTTGCCCTGTAACTCATGGGTCTGTAGAGAGAGGGGAACTGCTCTCACCCCTAAAAGGTTCCTGTTGATCCAGGATAATGCCTGAGCCTTGGATTGAGGGTGGTTTAGGAGACGGAGGTGTTCCCCCATCCATTTGCCAAAGGAAGTGGGTGGCGTGTGTAGCCCACTGGGAAGAAAATCAGACCTGCGTGAAGGGGCAGCTTTTAAAAGCAACTCTCTTCTCTCCTTCCTGTGAATTTGTTGATTTCCCTTCTAAAACTGATAAAAGCAGTTGTGTTTTTAAGGCTAATTTATCCCATGTTATGATTGCTTGCCTTGATGAGATTTTCCTTTTTCGTAATTAACAAGATTTGATGAATTCTGCTATGAATATTCCCCTCAAGTAACATATCCCTCTTCAAGTGTTGTTTTAAAAACAGAAAACAAATTGAGTTCACTTCCTTTTGCACCTGTTTTCAAGCAAAGAAAAAAAAAAGAAAAAAAAGAAAAAAATGTTTCCCGCAACATTACATATGAATGTAAATATCTCAGTTCCTATTTTCAC
The DNA here is from genome assembly GCA_013398735.1 of Nothocercus julius. Classification (NCBI taxonomy): domain Eukaryota; kingdom Metazoa; phylum Chordata; class Aves; order Tinamiformes; family Tinamidae; genus Nothocercus; species Nothocercus julius. The sequence continues at coordinate 3,341,626 of VZSV01000075.1, read as the reverse complement.
CTATTAGATGTGTGTTCAACATTTTTTTTTTTTTTTATTTCCAGTGGAATTTTGCCAGAATTTCTGGGCTTCAAAGGGAACGTGCAATTAAATATGAAGTCGTCATTGTTTTTATTAAGTCGGATCCTTTAAGGTGCTAACTCCTGTCAGACTCTTTAATTTTCACTAGTATCAGAAGATGCTTATTTTAGTGTAGACCTCTATACCTTGCTGTCTTTTTATTCATGCGCTTAATAAGATACTAGTCCAAGGATATCCCAACAGTAAAAATCCTGTAGGAGAAAAAATCCTTCATAAATGCAAGACATTATTATTCTACAAAAAAAGGCCCCTAAATTTCCTACGAAGAAAAAAAAAATATAATACATATATAGAATTATGCTAGAATTTCTAAAATTCTATATAAATTTGGGCTAAATCCTTATGCAGCTGAAATTAAAAAGTGTGGTGTTAAGGGAAAGGTTGCTTTACATATTATATCCTTCCATAGAAATCCTTTTTAGTACTACAATAAAATGTAAAATAAAACTGTCGGTACTTCTCTATGTCAAAACTGCAATACCATTTCTTAGAAAAGATGGCCTGACTCTTATCTCTGTAAAAGTGTCTTAAGAGAAGATAATCTAAATGTCTACCCCGAGCTTGTCTGTAGAATTGGATTGCTGATAGCAAGGCCACACGATGAGACGCTGAGCCTCTTTTTGGCTCACATTGGCAGAATCACGGTTCAAGCGCAGACATTTGAAGATTTTGTAACAAAACTGAATTAAAAATTGCTGTCTTGAGTTACAAGAAGGATCACTTAAAACAATATCGGAATTACCAGCGTTTTTTAGCTGTAGGCTTAAGAAATATTTCCTTGAGGGAGGCTTTTAATGAACCTCCAGGTTTGAAGTGAGCTGATGAGATCAAGCTGTAATTCGCGTTCGGACACATGTTTCTCAAGCCTATTCGCAATGACGTTACACTTCATTCCTCACCAGCAACATTTCCAAAGCAGTTTATGGTTCCTCTTGAGGACTGGCTGCTAATCCTGCCAAATCATGTCAGATGTGGGAACTCTGGGATCTAAAGTGTTGCAAGCTGGAGTGCATGAATTTTCCAAAATTCATGAGTTCATTTCATTTGTGAATGTGAAAAGCTGATGGTATCATAAGCTGCTACGTTTTCAACTCTCAGTTTACAATATTTGAATATTCAGGCATTATCAAGTAGGCTTTCCTTTCTGGTTATTTGAAGAAGTCCATGCAGAGTCCGTGTGATTAGTACTGTTGCTGAGCTGAAACATTAGAAGTGTACGTGCAACATCTGTGGGCAATGCGAACTCTACAGTTAATAAGTTTAGGGAGTATGGGGGTATTTAGTCAGTAATTTAATGTAAGATTCAATATTTAAGTCCAAGAAGAAGCCTTGAGAATCTTAATCTTATTAAACTCCTACCTCAGTTACTGATCAAAGACACTGGAAGTATTTGTCTCTAAAACTTTTTGAGTATCATTTTCAAAGTCACTCAGCGCTGGCCTAATTCTTCGTTCACAGGGAGTTTGATTGTTGACTTCAGATGAAGTAAGTTTAGATCAACACGGAGTTATTTTGAAAAACCCTCCCTGATACTTTATCTGAATTGAAACATTGGGCTCTTTTGAGGTTAACCCATCATTATTTTGGAACCATCACCATGCTTTTCAATTTCTCTTCTCAGCTGAAGTTATTTCAAATGGAAAAAAAAAAAATCAGTGTCATTTCATTCTTTTCATTTCTTTTTAGCAACTTAAATTTTCTAAAATTGGTCAGATTTGTATAGTAATGATAATTGCCTCTGTGAATCGAATAAGTATTATATTTCCTGCTCTTAATTTCCAATTTTGTTATGATAGGGAGAAGTGGTAAATGAGCAGTAATTTCTTGGGCTTTTGTTTAGTTTGGCTGCTTGTTTTATTTTCTTGTTTTGAATATAATTTGCTGGTTATATGTAAGAAGATCAGAGAGACTTCTAACAGTCTGAGTGGTGGGAAGAAAGAAAGAAACTTCATGAAGTGTAGAAGAAATCATATGAAATATTCATGCTGCACTCACATGGTGGTCATTCAGTTAGAAGGAATTCTCGCTACTAGAAATAGAGTGAAATATTATGGCTGGATCTTCAGCTGCTACAAACTAGTCCTCTTACTTTCAAGTATAGTCAGTGCTACATGTTTTTGAGGAGTGACAGCTGCCATATGGAAAATAGGACTAAACAACATAAATTGTTTTATTCTCCTCTAACGTAACAGGCCTTAAAGATCAGGAAAATATACCTCTACCAAGAAGTTAGATTGCTAATGTGCCTTCAGTATGCCTTAACTCTTAATTTTAAAGATAAGCCCACTTCTATTCCCTTCTGTATGGTACATACAAATGCTGAAGTGATTTCAAGTGATTTCCCTATAATTTCGTTTGAGGAAACAACTGCTACTCATGTTTTCCTGTCATGTCTTAAACATCTTTTAAGTTTCTTAAGCTTCTGTCTCTTAACCTATTTATTAGACTCCAAGTACAACAGTTTTACAAATATTAAGAATCTGCATACTTTTTTTGGTAGATCTTGGAAAAAGTTCGCTTTCACGTTTTCATGAAGTTCATATTCTTAGTTTGATGGGTTTTGTTTTAAAGGAATTCTTTGTATAAAAATGCCCACTTGTGATAAGTCCATGTTTTAATGACTGGTAAATGACTGCGTTAAAATGATGCAGTACTCAGATATGCCAAGCATCTTTATAGGCTTGAATTCTATGTAATATTAGGTGATTTATGACAACAAGCATCCTTGAAAATTAAGGATATTTTTCTCAAGTTTCATTTTAGAGGAACTCTAACCTACTCACCTATTATGTGAATTATCAGCATCCTCTTACTTTCTTCCCCCCGCCCAATTTGCAGCAAGCTTCAGTGGTGTTTCTTGGGTATGTGCGGGTGAAGGATAATTTGACTGCCCTCCAGCACTCCAGTGTCTGGTATTGCACAATCAGGGAATCTGGTGTCACATTAAGGCAATTCTTATAATATAATCAAAGTCCTGATGTTGTACTGTCCTTTAGATGAAACAAACTAATGAAATGTATTGACCCTCCTTGCACACTTCTGAAGCAAAATGACTAAGCGGTATTGAAACTACATGAAATACATTGACATTGATTGTGAAGTCTGCGTTCCCAGAGTCACTTTGGTAGCTGATTAAAGTGTCACATTGACAATATAGCCCCTTTTGAACAGGAAATTAATACCAGCCTGGTGGCAAGGAACGTTCTTCCAGACTGAAGCTTGCACTATCACCAATCCTCAGAAATGAATCAGAGGCGCCACTGTTCCAGTGTGGTGTACTGCTTTTGCTGATTATAACAAATATATTGAAATTGCAACCACCACAAGGAGAAAAAAAAAGCTTGTGACATTTTATGTTTATTCTCGTGATTCAATATGCTTATTACTGATAGGAATTTCAACAAAGACTCAACATGAACTATGTGTTTGCAGTCAGTTAAAGCTCCATTTAAAGCTCTATTGAAAGTACGAGTCACATGAACCATGTGTCTTTTTAATCCATCTATCATCAGTCTGAATGCATAAAAGCCTTTGTTTTAGTGTGTGGCTGATGTATGCACAAATTGGGGGAATTTCTATAGATTAGGAGATACAGGCATACAAAAACGAGTGTGTATATTTGACAGAGAAATTATGTATTCAGTGCATCATGCCATACTAGGAAGGAAGGAATGAAGCAGGTGGAGCAGCCGTAGAAGCTTAAAGCTGGGATCATCGCTGAGATCTCAGGGCCTGGTTCTCCATCCCAGGAGCATCCTTTATAAACAGCCTGATGGAGGAGAAATTGAAGGAACGAAAAAGGAGCTGTGGCATGGGAAACAAATATTTATTCATTACTAAATGCGAATCTAAAAGAGAAAATTATGCAGATGTAGGAAACAGACGGCAGTGCTATCCTAAGAAGATCAAATTCTAGGCCTCTCACCATCTATCCACACAGTTCATCACTTTTTAAATAAGAGGAAGATGCATTTTTGAGCAGTGCATAATCCAGTCCACGTTTTCTCTTTTGATATGAACTTTGCCCTCTAGTTTTAGTGAACAGAGCTATGCTGGTTTCTACCAGCTGAGGCTCTGACTCAACAGGCCTTCATGTCCCCTTACACCTATTCCCAGTTCTCAGCTGCCTCCAACAGCTGTCTCTCCTTCAGCCTCTGCAGTCCTCCAAATCTCCTTACCTTATAAAACTCTCACTCTGAGCGCAGCAGGTCACAGTTTCCTCTCCTAGGTCTCAGACTGGCCACTCAATTCACATCATGTGAGCCAGCTGCAAGCCAGATTTCCTTCACCTCTGTGCAGAGTTATGGAGGGGAACACTAAATGGGAAGGAACAGCCCTTATATAAGATACGTAAGAGTAATGCTGGTGAATAGGGTAGCCAAAGAAAATTGATCAAGGTTGAAGAAACAGGGAGAAATTATTATTTTTTTTTTTTTTTAGGGAAGCTTGGGGATTTCAAAAATATGTCTTAAAAGTGCAAAGCGTCAATATGACCATTAACAATAGTATTATTACAAATTAGCTTGAAAATGCTTGATCTGTCAGAATGGTAGTGTTTTATGGAGGTGGGCTGACCACAGAAACCAAGCAGGTCTCTACTGCAGCCCCTCATGTGCCAAGGCATCAAAAGCCTGGCTGGTGCCCAGACAGCCCTCATGCCAGGCCCTCGGGCACCTCACGAGCCCAGGCAGTGCCCGGGTGTCCACAAGCCGTGGGGTCACCAGCTTGCAGGCGCTGATGCTGCCGGGTCCCTCAGCAGGGAGGCCCAGCAGGTCCTGCAGACCCGGGAGCCTCCAGCAGCTTTTCAGCTTGCTCTGAATTCAGCTGGGAACATTCAAGCGCTGGCCCTCGGCCTTCCTCAGTGCCAGGGTACCTTCATAATTAGGACCACACAGCCGCCTTCAGAGCGATCCAACGTTTGGATAGCCTGAGAGTTGATACGTGCAGTGTCCATAACCCCAGCGCAGTCCCCGCATCCCTGCTGCCGCCCAGCAGAACGCTCCATCCATCCTGTGTTCAGTCTGGGTGATTGCTGGAGGGATCGAGAGGGTGGAAGCCCCTCTCTAACTTGCCTCTTCTGGAGTCTGTGGCTCCTTGTTCAAGAACATCATTGCTACTCTCCACACTGCTCCCGCTGTTGATCTTGGCCTTTGCTTCTGTGATTTCTGTTCCCTGCTGCACTGCTTAGGTGAACAATAAGTTCCATTTCCAGCAGTGGTCGGCCTCCTCTCTTACCCCTTGCCTGCAGGAATTTCTTTTGTTTGGTTTGATATTTTTAGTCACGCTGTGTTGTAATAATAAGAACAAGACCATGGGTAAGCTAGATTCCAGCCTTCCTTCAGTTGCCATGGCTTGCCTTCGCGCGTTGTTATTGCTTTGGATGAGCTACTGCTGCTGCGGCCCTACTCCTTGATTTCTGCTTCTTTAATACTGTTCCCTGCCTTACTACAAAGTGAACAGCGGTGCTTGTTCTTTCTGTCTGACATCTTGAATCCACCCACGAACCCATTATTTTCTGCACCAGCCAAAACCAGTATAGGAGGGGGAAAAAAGAAATGAAATAAAAAGAAATAAGAAAGAATAAAATCCTGTACCCTTTGGAGCAGCATTGCAGAAAGTGCTCGTGCACCCAGTTGGACGTACATATCCGGATGTGACTGCAAAACCTGAAACAACACACCCAGGACATGGTGCACTGAGAACAGAGACATTCGATGTGCCCCATGGGTCAGAATCAGTTAAGGTCTATAAGGAGTTGTTGCCTGTTGTCTTAAAAGTTGAATGAAGCTGGTGGGACTGAGACATGGATTTGCTCATGACAGCCATGCACATAGGAAGAAGAGGCCCTAGTAAAAATAAAGCAAAACATCCCACTCTGCTTGTCACCCTGTAGCCACTAAGGTGCCTAATGGTGCATGGACTTGGCAGGGGCAGCCAATGAGTAAGACACGTTTTGCCCGCACCGCTGGCGAAGCTCTGGTGCTGATGCAGCTGCCGTTACCGTGGGCTGCGCTGAACCCTGAATGCAACTGTAACTGCCCGCTTTGTTCTATTGATAAAAATCATATATTCACTTCTGTAATATACGCTTTCCTTCCTCATTCTGTCCTCCTCCTCTGCCTCTTACCTTCTTGCCTCTCTGTGATAGAAGGCGAGGGGTAATAAATGTTCAAATACTCCCGGGCTAAGAAAGTTCCCCAAAGCACTGGTTTTCAAACTTACCTACCCTGTGCCTTTAAATAACAAAAATGTAAAGGCCATCTCTTTGGGAATTCTGCCCTCAAATATATTGTTTTCTTAGTTTTTAGATTGAGAGTGCTTAATTTTATGATGAGTAACTTCTGTAGCCTTTTCTTTTTTTTTTTTTTTAATGTGTATTCTGAACGAATGAAGCACTTTGAATACTTCGTCAGAAGGGAACCTATAAACAAAACTTACCCGACCTACTGTTGTGATCTCTTTCGCTAGATTTCCTCTGTGCAGCCTGGATCACGTCCTCTTGCCCCTTCTCAAAAACTGCACTTTCAAATGTTATTTTAAAAATAGAAAATTTAATATTCTCTTTGCCATATAGTACAAAGCCCTTTCCTTTATATGCAGGTGCAGGCTCATGCGAGTCTTCTGGCTCTGTTTTTATGATGGTGAGCACAGAAGGGTAGCTATTTCATCCGTGTATTTCTTCACCTTTTGCACCAAGGGATCTTCCTTGGAGGATACTGTAATATTTTACTGAATGCTCTTGTAGGCAATCCAAAAATCAAGGAATCTTATGTAGTTTTCTTTAATGCAGTCTGGATGATGAATTTACATCTAGATATCAGAAACACTGTCTTCTGCCCTACATTACTAATGTCAGAAAATTGCCAGTATATAATTCATCAAAGTATTTCTATAGACTCCCCCTTTATTATATCTTCTCTTGCAAACGGTATAATTTGCCTTCATTCTATGTCGATGAGAGGAACTTTAATCTTGGATACTGCAGTATAAGGTGCTGTACACATTAAAAGAATGGCAAAGTAAGGAGGGGGTGGGTCTGGATAAAAATATAGATTAGGAACCCTTTATTAGCAACCACAAACATGGCAACAAATCTCTGTTTTAAAGCAGCTGAAAAAAAAATGCTTAAAACCACCATATATTGAAGTCTTTTTGTGCTGCAACTGTTTTATTCAAAATTATTTCCTAAATTTTCTTTTCCGCTAAAGAGAGCATACTGAACCCTAAGCTACATTGCTCTAGAAATGTGCAGAGCCATAAAGTGACTGTAAGTCTCACTATTTCATAGTCGTATTGTACCTTTCACCCTGGAATATCCTAAAGTATTTTTCACACATAAAAAACTGATACGTAATTGCACCTGCTTCAGATATGAAATGCAGCAGTTGTTTAATGGTGCATGGAAACACTAGACAAGGGTATGGGGACAGAAATTGAAGAACACAATATCCAGCTGAAAATCCAGGTGGGATTTAAGATGGTAGGATGTAATTGCTTCAATTAGAATTTTGTGAGAATAATATATTTAATAGGTGCAATTCCAGGCCCTATTGAAGTCAATGAGAGCATTGCTGTTGATTACAAATGAAGCTGGAATTCCTCTCATATCTCTACCTTTATGAATAGTTTAATGAAATACTGTAGTCAGAAAGGTTCCCAGTATCTTTATTCTTCTTCTCCTCGGAAAGAATTGACTCAGTCGAATATGGTACCTAGGAAGTTTTGCTGAGCACCTTTTTTACACCCATAAAAGTGAGGGAAGAATTGAAACCAGCATCTGCTGTGGCCTTTCCCACCAGAGTGGGATATTGGTTCATTGCAGCTTGAATAGAAATGTCAGCTGCAGAGTCAGCCTGACACACACAGCTGCTCCATGGAGGTTTCCAGTAAAAAAGTAATTTCCCATACAAGTATCAAGGCTGATAGTTCCTCTGCTGTGCTGATCCTGACAGATCTCACGTGGTAAGGTTTTATGACTGTAGGCTATGGTTTAAAATATCAAATGTTCCTATTCAATTACCATAGCACGTTAATAGACAATGGGGAGGAAATGGCTGTGATTGCATATACATACAAGTAATGCAAGCACTAAAGCTTAATAAATTTCTGTGGTGAATAAGGAAGATATTTTATCCCTTCCATCTACCTTCTCCCTTTACCTCCCCTCATCATTCCTTCAATTCCAGATAGAAAAAGCCAAAAGCTCCAGTTAGAGACAGCCCAATGTCTTTGGCTCTCCAGAGAAACTTGTGGCTTTCCACGGGTGAGGTCCCAACACGGGCCCCAACAGATTTCCAGCAATACCCCATCTGGGGAAGGCTTCCACCTGAGCAGAGGCAGAGGCTCTCGCATTTGCGTTGGAAGAAGAAAAAGAAGTGAGAGGAAGCTGATGGGCACCGAGATCTGCCTCTCTCCTCATCTCCAGCTGGTTGCTGCTTGCTCCATGATACCAGACAACCCCATGCCCCTGGCACACCACGAGGGAAAAGGCTTTTCCTTTCTTCCCTTCTAAGATAAATACAGAATTTTAAGAAGTGATTTACTTGAAAGCTGCTACCTATTTTTTCTCATTTCATGCCCCAGCTTGCTTCTAGGTTGTTGCTGTGATATTTTTTTTTTGAAACTCATAACACACGGGCTCTTTCAAAAACACCGAGTATTTGAGATAAAACTGCTCTCAGCCTGCGGCATAAAATGTAGGGCTACATGAAAGTAAAAAAGGATGAGAGCTTTTCAATCAATTTGATGAAAAATTTAAGTTAATTAAAAGAATGCTCAATTTTTCCCTAGAAGGCGACACTGATCTTTATTATTAATGCATACCAGTGTTTCATAACTGTGCATAATAATGGCCTGTAACATCAGGAACAGTTTCATCCCCAGCTTAATTTGTTACAAAATCTTTTTTGGTATTCTTAAAGCATGCCCTTTGCCACTCCATCCTTGATGCTCTTGGGCTAATTCCCAACTCCTAAAGGATGTCCTCTTTTATGCTCACACCTGAGAATTAATTTATCAGATTGTTTTTTTAGTTTAAAGCTTTAAAAAAAATAATTAAAAAAAAGGCACATAGGCACCCTTTGCTGCTTGGCTTTCATATTACATTTTAGTATTCATATTCCATTAGGGGAAGTAGCAGTACAGCATAGCCTCTTACAAGCTGGAGATATGGTATAGGAAAAGAGAAAGAAAAAGTGGGCTTTGACTAACAGGCACCTAATGTTTCATTTCTGTGGAGTATTAAATGGGCTGTTCGATTCTGCTGAGCTCAGGGACACTTCCATGTACATAGGTTAAGAAAGTTTAGCCCTTCCAAGAGGATAGTGGACAAATGTATGAAATCAATTTGGAAAAGACATGCCTAAGTCTGTCTCTCTTGCTGATGATGTTTGCGGTGAGGGCAGTTAGCTTTTTAACCCAAGTTGGTGAAGATTTGTATTCTAGAGTTGAAACCAAGCTTCTGCTCTGCACTGATACCTTTGCTTACCGGGATTAAGTTACCTCCCATCTCTTCTAACTGTCAGTCTTTTTTGCCAAACTCTGGACACTTGCCTGAAGGACCTCGGTACCAACTGGAAAGCCTAGCACTCTCCAGATTTATTGCACTAGATGGTTTTGCAGAGTGTAATTTGCATTTTGTGTGAGCTAAATAGCTGTCCTGTTTGGGGAGTTTAGGGTGACAAAGCTTCCTAGTTAGAGACCTTTTGTAATTCCCTACAAATGAAAATATGACAAGCTATAGATATTGACTGACCTTGGCATGACACAAAAATATCCTCTCTGTAGCACTCAGGATGGAGGGAGAGATAGACATGAGAGGTGGATTTAGGAGGCAAGTAGGAGCAGATCCAGAGCCCATAACCACTGCTAGATATTTGGGGGGAGCTGGCACCACCTTGAAAGTCCATAATTATCATGGCCACATCTGGCTCCGCTGACACGCGAGGTTATTTTGATCTGCAAAGCCGCTGCCTCGTCCGCTTCCTCGCGCCACGCTCCTGGCACGCTGGCTGCAGGAGCTGACAGGTGATAATGGCCAGGTAAATGATCAGCGGGGACTTGTGAACCGCTGTCTAATTCGTCTGTCTATAGCTTTTAGAAGAAGCACCATCATTTCTGCACCTATTAGTTAAGTTGAAGTCTTCGCAGGTTGCTGTTATGTAATCCTGCTCTTCCTCCTCTCTTTCTGTTCCTCCTCCTCCTCTTTCTCCCAAGTGCTTTTATACAATCATATTGTAACTCCTTGAAAACAAGTACTGTCCTTTAATTTTAGGTTTTGTCATGGTGTAACATGGGCCCTGCTCCAGCCAAGGCTTTTAGGGGCTAATGTAGCACTTTCATTCTTTTTTCTACATTAGTATTGCAGAAGCATTTAAAGGCCTCTGAGCCCAGGCCTCCCCATTGGGGATTGGACCAGGAACTGGATGCACAGGATGGACCAACGCTGACCTAAGCACTTTACAGGTTAAATAGACAAGAGGTTCAAAAGGTGCCTTCACTGCTAACCAGGCTTATAAAAGGAAAATGTCTGGATGAAAAGGGAGGAATTTTAGAAACTCCACATTTTAAAGAAGTAAACTGAGGGCTCTCTTCTTTCTCTTTCCTGAATATTCCTTTTACTTCTAACATTTAAACTATAAAAAAAAAAAAAAATAGGAGGGTAAATAGAGTATATTTTCTCCCTTTAATAAATATAAAACAGATGTGCAAGCTCTGCTTGAGGAAGAGGAATGAAGGGAAGAGAGTGCAAGTAAAAGAAAATTCCAGGTTACATAGCATTTATCAAGCTGATGGAAAAAGCCAAGTTGGGAGTTGAAAGCAAGATTTAACGACAAGAAATGGTGATAAAAAAAGTTCATAGCAGTTGAGTTTTATGGTGAGGCTTGTAATGGAGAGTCCCCGGCCAACTGTCTGGTTGTTACTGGCTGCACATCAAAACACCCTGGGCCCTGCCCTGACCCTTGTTGGCTGTCCCAGCAGAGCCCAGGAGCCCGGAGGGAGCTGCAGCAGCACGGGGAGGGATTCGCCGCCTTTGCAGGCTGCAACATGGGTTGGCTCGTGCTTCTTCCACAGAGCACAGTGCTGTGCTATTTTACCCCCCCAAAAAATCCCAATGAGAATTTCTAGTTAAGCTAGGGGCTCAAACAGGCTTCTCCATCCCACATGACTCTTCTGACCCTCAGCGGGTAGTTTTTCCGGGGTAGACTTCCCTCAATCTGTTCCATTGGAGCTTTCCACTTTGCATAAATAATTGAGCATTCATTAGAGCAGGGTCTTGAGCCTGGGCTTCCACAGCTGAGGTGAGTGCCCTGACCACCACACTATTGATTTTTCTATTCAGACCAATCAATATTTTGTTGATCTCATTGGTGCTAATTGGCATAGGGAGTGCCCACGGGATGCCTGGTGGGAACACGAGGCATAAGTAGCCCCTATGAAAATAATATTGAGCATTATCCAGTAGTAGTAGCAATCCACTACTCAGTAAGAGATGTATGTGCCTGGCAGAGTTTCAGGTACCTGATCTTGTACGGGATTACACAACTTCTCTCAAACTGTTCCAGTGGTAATGGTACTGTCATTGAACATGATAAGCAATAATTGTATATCTTGGAAAGAGACAACATTTCTGCCTAATCATGAAAAGCACAGTTGAGCTACAATCTGAGCTGACTCAATTTATGTAACAAGATTCTGCTGTCTTTGCCCAAATTGGCATAGTTCCTCTCCCAGCGACTGAAAAACGATGGCAAATCCAGCATGAAGCCTCTTGTTACGGGAAGTGCAGGGAGTAGCACAAGTTTATTGTCAGCCTTCAAGTCTGCCTTTAGGTGGTCACCACATCCTGAGATGTTGCTGATAGAACTAGATGACATATTTCTGAAGGGCTGCCAAAAGATTCAAACAGACAATGTTGAAGGCTCTTATTCTGCTTTTCTTAGCAGTTTACAATTTCCCTTCAGAATATGCAATTATGCTGCTGTGAAAAAACTCACAGTGTAAAGAGAGACACAGAAAAAGATTAGCAAAGGCGGATAATGTCTTGTAAAGGCTATCTCCTTGGCATCTTTGATACCAATTATACCATGACATCTCAAAAGGAAGTCACCTGTCTCAGCTGAGGCAAGTTATCCAAGAAAATCTAACAAGTATTTTTTTTTTTTGTTCATTGTACACATGCAATGATATAATAATCATTTCCCTGGTATAGCAAGAAAAAAAAATTAAGTAAAATTAGCTTCTCAACATGAAACCATTACGAGCTGTAATTTATTTCAGAAAGTGGAAAGCGTTAGGGAGAAAAAAAAAAAAAAAAACTTTGCTGATAATTTGTTATGTTCTGGGCCCAGTAAATGACCTTATACATATGGACTTAAGTATACTCAGTGGGTACAATATATCTAAAATGACATAGAGGATTGAGCCTAATTGATATCATTAGAGCCCTGGTCCTTTTACACTTGGCCTTTGAGATGTTGGTGTTACCAAGAAAGCTGCTTTTGATTTATTTTGCTTTTCTTCTTCATCCTTTTGCTCTCTCTCCCTCTCTTTCTCTCTCAAGTTTTCCCCCCTCCCTCTCTCAAGTTCTGCTCAAAGGCCAGACCTGCGGAGGTTGGGAACTCGCGCTCCCATCCACGGCCTGGAGCGTTACAGCTTGCAAATTCGTTTCTAAAGTGGTAACTTCTAACGAGAGAGGCACTTGGTACGTTTGAGTAGCAGGTTTCTAGGGGAAAGAAAGAAAGAAAGAAAGAAAAAAAAAAGGGAAAAAGAGTGCAGTTGTGTGGATGGAAAACAGCAACATTTATTCTAGTTGAGTCTTAAAGTCTAGTTAGTTGTCTCTTACCCACCTTAAAAAAAAAAAAAAAAAAGTCTAGTAAACGGTTTGAAACTATTTTTTTATTAATGCTTACAGGTTAGATGCCATTTTAAAAATTCCCCACTTGTCAAAAAAATAAAATAAATAAATAGAGATGAGGAATGCAGGACAGTCCCAGCAGTGCCCAAAGATGTAATACGCACTCAGCATTGTATAGGTTGCTATGTCTTACACATTTTTGAATTTCCTTCATTCTTTCCCAGTGAATTACATGAAAAATAAGGACATCCTTAAAATCCTGCTGCAGATATGATGCAATTCAGTCAACATTTCTGTCAATGTTTTACAGACATTGTTTCTTTTACAAACCCTGAAAGTTGTCACTGGCTTTATACAGCATCTTCCTTAAAACATATACAAACTATAAAATGCTTTAACAATTTTCAGGAATGTTTATTATAGCAAATGAAGACAGTACAAGAGAGAAATAATGTGGAAAAGAAAATAAAGCAGTTTTATGCCTAAAAGGTTAGGTACACTCAAGCATTTCAAAACTGGAAAATACTCTTTGCTCATTGTCCCTTGCACAACTGTGGTGAAATCTAGGTGATGTTTTGGTCCTGAAGTTCACTGAATGCAACAACTATTCTTCTAGTGATAGTGGACAACTAATTATATAATGTAGTGATTGTGTGCAAAAATAAATAAATAAATAAAATAGCTTTGTAGTCTATTTGCTCATTTAAACAGCATCTATTTCTCAAAGTGGCCAAGGCAAAACTGCTCTTTTAGCTGCAGCATGTGTGCTTTTTTTCCATACTGCCCAAATATAGGTTCATCTGAGCTTCAGTTAAAAATGCATTGCTATTGAAAGGCAATCAGTTTAACCATTTGAATGAACATTTATAAACAAAAGGATTAAAAAAAACCCCACATTAGAATCTTTAAAACATAATGCAACTCCTTAGAAGCCACTTTTGCCTGCATTTTAACTAACTTTGCTTGGTTGGGCTTGATCCAAATTCCAGTAACTCAACCGGCCGCGAGTTAGACTGTTAGAGCAGCTCAGAAGGGAAAGGCGTAGGTTCCAGACTACTCAAGGACAGCAGTTGTCTTTGCTGATGGAGCTGGAAATCACAATCAAAGAAGGTTTGTGTGTTTTGTGATCTCATTATGGTGAGTAACGGGCTCTGGGCTCTCCTCGGAAGCAGTCGCCTCAGAGTGGTGGGGATTGGCATTCAAGTGACCTTGCATCTTGCAGCCAGCATCCCCAGGTGCTGATGACAATTAGAGCCGGAGTCACCTGCAATGGAATTGTTCCACCAAGCCCAGCAGGTATTTGTGCAAACGCTGGAGCTGGGAGGACTGTAGAACTTCAGAGCATGGGTTCAGCAGAGGCAAGACTTCTTAGAGGAAAAAAATAACTAAAGAAAGAAAAGATTTTAATTGAAAATGTGCAATCAAAAATAAAACCCTGCCCAGATCCCTTATTCATCTGCTAATTGAAAACAGGAGACTTCTGAACCCAAAGTGCTTACGAGCACATCCATTGCCGGCTCGCTGTCCTCAGACGGGCAGGATGCTGTGGCACACCCTGCACACGGAGAGCAAAAGGGCAGAACAATTAAAAGGAAAAATGCAAAGTACATTTCTTGAAATGTCATGCACGTTAGCTGCACAAAATGCCACTTTGGCTTCTCATCACATTATTTCCTGCAAGTTTCTTTTCCTCTCTCTTGTATATATTTTTGTCTCTTCCTAATTTTTCTACCTGTGCATATTGGAAGGCAACTGTGGGAGCAAATGCAATCATTTTAAGCACAACTTCACAACCTCTCTTCCTTGGATGCATTTACCCCGCTATCATCTCCCCTCCCCAGTACGTCTGCCCCGCTCCCTCCCCATGTCCAACTCAGTAAAATCACCCTGCACCATTAACAGCCATTACCAGCTAGAGCGTTTTTACGGTCAGGGAGCATTCCTGCTTAGACCTCCCTCTGGGCTCAGATCACATAACTATAAATTTAGCCTTGAGCCTCTTATTCCTCCCTGTTCTGCTACATCCTCTGGCCTTCCTTTCTCCTGCTCTCTTTCTCAGCTTTTCTCTCGTTGGCATATGCACCTTGACCCAAGCAACCTTGCGCATATGCAAGATACAAAAAGTTCACCAGCTGTGATCAACAGTAAATAAATCTTGATGCCAGTATTAAGTTACAGCAATTTTATCCTCTCTCTTTCCTTCCCCACCCCTTCATCAATGGGAAAAGAATATGAACTTGACATTTGCTCACTGAAAGCAGATGGATGAGGTAGGTCAGCATTAGGTGTAACCCTAGCACTGTTTCTTTGGGTTTCCTGAAGGATGGAGCTAAAAGAATTCTCCTGGCAGGTCAAAGGCCACATTAGTCATTTGCTTAAAGAAGAACTGTGCAGAATTAATCAAAATGAAACACAGGTTTTCATGTCTCTCTCTTATTCAGAATCTCTAGGTCCTTTTTTCCGTTCCTCTTAGAGGAAGCAATATATTTTATCCTTTTACACCTTGTCCTGCAGAGGTTTTGTTCGGAGTGGTGTCACAGGCCTTCCCCTTCTGTGTAGCAAACCATTTTAATCAGGATAAAGCCTCCATGTGATACTTGTAAAGGTCATCTGAAGCTGGTGTGTTAGTACCAGTGCAACCATAAAAAAAAAAAAGACTCAACCCTTCATGAAGAAGTTTTGAGTTGAAAAGAATGATTCTATTCACTGCATTTCTCCAACTTAAAAGGAAAGTTAAAAGAGCAGCTCTAACACTCAGAAGCAAAAAACTTTACATATTTTGTTTCACTATAACCTGAGGAGAGCAAACTATTCAGGGAGAAAGTCTTTCATTCTCGTTTCAAGAGCTATACCCCGAAACTGATTAAGAGCCTGACCCTACCATAAAACAGGTCACAGTAATATTTTTAGGGTTTTTTTTTTTTTTTTTTTTTTTTTTTTTTTTTCTGAGGTTGTTATCTTGGTCAAGGAGGTACCGGGGTATTTATGGTTTACAGTTTAAATCATCTCACAAAGGAAAAAGTTTCTTTGGACTGAAAGCTTTTGGCAGCAAACTTTCACCTGCTATGTGAACTGCTCCCACTATTTGACACTGCTTGCCTATAAAAGCTTAAAATAGCACATCAGGATTTGGGTTTCTCTTGATTTTTTTTTTTTCTCCCTCTTTTCTTCTCCTGTTTTTCAAATGATGGAACTTCCTATTCATGATTTCTGAAAACACGTTAGTAGTTTAGTTGAGATTTGTAAGACTGGCATGCAGACAAGGACAAACTGTCACTAGTCTCCAAGAACTTCTATGCATCTTGGCTTCTTTCACTAGCCATGCCAGGCAATCTGAAATCTGCTGCTTCACCCAGCCCTGCGGCAAAGTCGTCACTTACTGGCTTCTCCTTGTTAACTCAGCTGTACCCCAGTTGAATTTCTGCTGCCCTGCAAAATAATCCCATTTATTCAAATGTATTTATAAGGCAAACAGCAAAACCACCCACTGTCAGTTGCTCACACATTGGCATATGCACGCATAGACACCTTCAGCAGCCCATATAGCACTGACAGTATGCACAGCTGTTATATTTTACGCTATTTGATGCTCAATAATTAGCGCCTGTTAAAGAAAAAAAGAGAGATGCCACACTACCTTGCAACAAATAGCAGGAATCAGTATGTCCAATTTATCAAGACCTACTGCTGAAAGGAAGATTCCTGTTATAATTTCATACGATGTTGCTGTCACTATTACACTTGTCAGCACTATGGTATCAACAAAAGACTTAGTATTTCTAGCAGGGAATGACTCTTCTCCAGATTCACTGAAGGGAGACAAGAAAATCATGCAGATGCTTGATATTGTCTTAATTTTTGTGGTTGGTTTTGCTGGCATTTTCGTTGACTGTTTTTTGGTAAGAAAGAGAGGGTTGAGCATTGAACTCACCAATCACTTTCAGAACTGCAAAGAATTTGTAGAGAGGAAACCATTCAGAACTCAGGAACATGTGTTCAGGAGTGTCCTTAGCAATGTTTAAAGAGCAGCCAGCCCAGCTGCAGACTGGTTGTGCAGGTGGTACAAACTGGCCGGTAACTCTTGTGAGGAGCAGACTTCCACCAACATGGTAACTCAACAGTGGGTGTCAGCGGGAGCTGCCACCATGGCCCTGACCATGTGTGTCTGTTAGGAACTTGCTCTGTAGCTATGTTCAATTTATGGGTAAATGTTTCTTTCGGATAAACAAGACTTTTGTATGCATGAATGCTGTGGGATGAGTTGAGTTGCTTGAAAAAAAAGGCATTACTTTATTTACCTGAACTGTCTGAATTTTAGCCCCATGGATTCAGTAACAATGCAGTGTGGTGATGATTCTCTAGTACCGTTTTTTTTCTGGTCATCTGCAGTAATGCCAGATAATTCCCATGTGTTTCTCTTGTTGTTTTGGTCCTCTTCTTGCTTTATTTCTCACCCCAGACTATTGTGCTGCACTGGCAGGGGCAGAGATGTTACAGGTTACTGCAGCAGTAATCACTCTTTAGTGGTAATCTAAGGGATGAGTGCTCTGGTTCCACAACCTTTAGTCTCATTGGAGCAATACTCTTCAGCTTGACATTAGCAAATGCTCAAAAGTCTCATTGCCAGTCTTAAACCTTCAAAAAATATGAGATTGGCTTAGAAATCCTAAGTCTTTTTTTTTTTTTTTTTTTTTTTTTTTTAAGCAATTAGTTTTGTAAGTTCTGGCACAAAAGAAACACTTAGTTCCTTCTGATTTTGTTTTTCATAACTGACTGCCAGTTTCAACAGATTTTTCTGTAGCTGCAGCTTCTTCCTTCAGTGGATGCTCTTGTGTGTCCCCACACTTGTGCTTTTCCCTTAGACCACTAATAGGAAGAACATATACAGTCACTTGGGTGCAGCCACCTGTTTTCACAAGGCTTGTTTGAACATAATTATTTTTGCCAAGTAAATCTCCTGTTTCCCCAACATAAACACCTTCTGATCACATACATTTTCTCTTCAGAAAGTAGGCTATAAAGATTAACAGATGTCATAGGCATCTTTCCTTTGCCCTGTGGATTCCGAGTCTTACATTTAAATTTGATTGATGTTTTCAGATCTGATGTTTTCAGTTACCTTTGTAGTTGTGAGGCCTACACAAAAAAAATATGGAAAAGTATTTTTTGGCCTTTCAAAATCAACCTGAACATCCTATGATTTTCTGAGGATGTGAAGAAGACTTCAGTCCTTTCAAGAAAATCGCTAACAGTATTTGTAAGCCTGCAACTCAGAGCTCCATGTAGGCATGTGATTCACCATCCTAAATTGATGTGATTCCCTGGTACCTCCACTTAAATCAATGATGTTTTGTTGTCAGGAGACTGAGCCCTCTCTGTCCGCGTACATAATCTATCTATCAATATGCAGACCACTGCAGGTTATGTGAACACTGTTAAGCAGTACTATTTCTTCCTCTTACATAGCAGTAAATTGATCCTGGTGTTTGTAAGGAAAAACAGGGTGCTGGTCACAGGATGGATTTTGTGCAGCCTTTATAGCAGCCCTGCTAATGCCTGGTGGCTAACGAAGATTTTATATTTGTGGGCTACGTTTCATGTACATTTTATGGCGGCAGCAGCCAGTGCTTTCCTCAAGCGAATGCTACAGATGGCACTTTTTCTGCTTGGAGTGGAGGAAGAGATGTAGTCACCCCCTTGGCTAGCACACAGTGTTCCCTCGGAGCGCGATGCAGCGTGCGTGTAAAGCGGCGAATTATCCTCTTGTTTGTCTCCTTCGGAAGTGGGGCTTCCTCTCGTGCTGATACTGCAGGGCCCTGGCTGGTGATTTAGGGCAGGAGTTGGTCACTCCGTATGTATCTTGCATTTCGCATTTAATATGTGAATACCCTATCTAAACTGAGCCCTGAAATATGCATCATGGAGTCAATAATTTTGGCGTTATACTGGCAACCCTCCTGTCTACCTTTCCTAGGGCACCTTTTTGCTTTTCCTTCCCAGAAAGTGGACTCCCATCTCCGCTCCTGAGACGCTATAGCCTTGGATGATACAGTACCAGGTGAGAACTGATGTATCCAGCTTATAGATTTTATATTCACATATAATTCCCAGATATCTTGTTTACTTCGTTTGAAATCCCTCTCTTGCTGCAAATTCGCACAGCAGAGCAGATACGACTCTTGCTGAGTTCCGGATAAAATTTGGCCTTGAGCCTGCTAAACGTGGTACCACTGAGGTATTCTGTAAATCCCGAAGGGAGAGCTCACCCCAAGGAAACAAAAGGCCTTGGAGATTCCATTAAGTTCTTCTCCACTCACCTCAGAAAGCAACCCTCCCTTTAAATTAAGAATCGGGTCATTCTGTCTCAATTCTTCATTTATGTTTCCATCTCCACATCACGCCTGAAGATATATATTTGAAGGAACAAAATACAGCTGATAATTATAATTGAGTCAGAAGATGTTAGCAGTCGTTCGTTAAGAATTATATATCTAAGCAACCATCCGTCACTTCAGTGACTTCAGCATTAAAAAACAAAAAGAAATCAATGAATCCTAAACATCTAAGTACTGGTGCTGAGTGTATGACTGTACAATGCCCTATTTGTAAAGTCACATTAAGAGAAATATATGAGCAATGCACTCCTTAAGGAATAAAATACAATAAAATGTGGGTATTTGTATAAAAGTTAATCCTCCCACAGATTTATGTCAATTAAGTACAGTTCAGGGTAATAAAGAAAATATAGTGTTATCTGGACCATATATTACCATCCACTGACTTAAGAAATAGCAGCCAGGTCAGTGTTCTTCATACTTGCTACTTAGTACTGAAGTGCTCCCCAAATTTACCTCTGTGTGTGTGTCTTTTTTTTATTTATTTTCCAGTGGCCTGTAGTGGCCTTAGAGTGGAAAAAAAGGTTAAAAGAATCAATAACGCCACTTCTTTAAATATTGAAGTGAATTTAGTGTGTGTGAAAAGTGCTGGATTGACAGTCTACAGAGGTAAAGTCCTCTGTTCACTGCCATGTGCAGTGAGGAGCTGGGCAAGTCTCCTCCATTTTCCTTGGTCCTTTACCTCCGTTTTGACCTGGATGGGGACAGTTGTCCCTTTGGTAACCGAACGTTTTGCTGCTTTTCCAAGGCTACCAGCAAATTAGTTCCAGTTGCAGTGGCAGTATTTTACTGGAGAGGGGAAGCATGGTCTGGCTTTCATTTTAAAGGAGACATTTTCCAATAAGTGGGTATTTTAATTTGCTTCTCTGAGTTATAGTAGTGAATTGCCTACTTCTAGTAGTATAATAACAGGTTTTTAAAAAGGGCCTGATTTCTTATGGTGCAATCTACTCATCCTTTTTACAGGAATTAGCAAAGTCTGAGTCTGTTTCTTGCACAGATTACAGCAGTCCACTCAAGAGTGATTAGACATCTTAGTGCCAGTATAAGCTTCATTTTCTCCTTTGATGGGAAGAACCTGTGGAGGAAAACCTGGAGGCAAAATCGAATCTTACAGTTCTCAGAAAAGGGTCTTAGTTCCAAATATTTTATTGACAAAATACAAAATGGAAAAATGAAAAAGAAGAGTGTTTTGTAGCAGAGCCGTTCTTCGTGTCTGACTTTCCAGGCCGCCTTGCTGACCCAAGGTCCTCCTCGCAAGTGCTCCCCTTTGGGGTGTTTCCATCCCCTCGCTGCTTGGTGTCACCCCTCAGACTACCAGGGAAGGTTTTGTGAGTGCTGGGTCACCCAGATACCGCTTTGAGATACCGGGCTCTCTGGTTGGGGTGCACTTTTCCGTAAGAAGGGGATGTGCAGGAATTGAGCAAAGACTTTTCGTTCTGCTTGACTGGGGCTCTGTAAAACACAAACCAGCTCCCAGCAATAACCTCGAAATCCTGGGCTGATTCACATTCTGCCGGTGCGTACCTACCGCTTTGCCTCTATTGTTATGGCTTGAATAGTACCTGGAGGTGGGAAAGGCTTGGATTTTGAGCTTGGCTATGCTGGTACAATAGATATTATTCTACCTACATAGAGCCTCACATCAGGAAAAGCATAGAGGTTAATTCTGAACATATGCTTAAATCCTATTGAAGTCAAACAGATTTAAATACAGATGTCAGAAATATGTTTATGGGTGTTGTTGAATCAGAGCCTTAAATGCATTAATAGTTTGCCACTTGATGTTACTAGCCAATAGTACGTTGCACTTTGGCTCCATTAAAAGTAACAGTAAAGGAATCTGCTTTCTTCCTGTCTGTAATCAAATGATGCCATGTTGTGATTCTACCCAACCTAGCAAGCCAGGGAGCAGCAAATACCTCAGTGTCAGTGGGAGAGTTCCAGGGTATACTTAAATCAATGTGCACAAAATCATTCAGGGTGGAAAACAATATAAACTAGAATTTCTGAGATGTGGGAAATTTGAAAAACAAAGCTCTTTCTTGCATTTGGGAACTACAAGTAGACTGATCTGTTTTTAGAAATTGTTCATAGAAGGAATATCGAGGAAAAAATGTTTTGAAAAAATCAGAGCAAACTAGAGTACTTAACCTGAACTTAATCATGAGGTTCTGAAGCTTCTGACATAGAAGGGTTCCAGGGTCCTCCTCTCCTTTGGAACCAAGAGACCTGAATGAGGGACCTAGAAGCCATGTTAGGCTCCAAACTTGGCATGTGGTGATTCTGTATCACATAACCCTATTACTGCAAGAAAGAGAAAAAATCAGCATAGCAATGAAAATGGGCTAAGCCAAAGAGGATGAAAGTACCAGTACCAAACTTGAGCAATAGCTCTTTTCCTATTCTAGCCTTCTGGATCATGTTTATGTCCTAATAAAAAGGCTAGCTTTTCTTTGGTTCTTCATGGACTATTTTATAACCTCCCTAAAGGGATGAAACAGAGAAGTCTGACTCATCTTCACAAGCAGATTTAGCTGCCCTCCCACTTCTGTCCTTAATGTTGCTGCCTCCCAGCATGGGTGGCTGAAAAAGATATATCAACAGTCAAGCTGGAATATATGTATTTCATGGCCTAAACCCAACTTTGAACTTCAGTCCAAATATATTAGCAGAGAAGCATCTCAAACGTAGGTACGTATCCTACTAAGTCATGTTTGCTTTAGGGACAGCAACTTTAAGGAGAAAGCTAGGATGGTCAAATGGAGGTGCAACTGGCTTCGGCCAGCTACCTACAGCTGCCAGCAGCTGTGAAACAGCTTTTTTAATTCAAATCTAGCCTGCAAAGTTTGCAAATGCTTGAACCCCACAGTTTTAATCTCATTTCTACTCAACATCAAGAAAAATTTTGTCAGTGAATACTACTAGCCTGAAGTGGTCTCTTTTGTGACTATGATGGAAGACAAGGTCCTTGGGAGAATTGCACCAAGGTACTGCTAGGGAATGCGCTGCTGCAGTAACCAGACTCAGACTAGCCGTGGCATTGTTTGAACTGCCCTGAAACTGCCAACAGCCTCAGTTATGGGCTTGAGACACACAGGTTATTAAGCAAATTCTACCCCTTACCCTTTTTAGAAAATCTGAGAAAATATGTCCACATACACGTATGAAAACAAAGGCTTCTATAAATGATATCATATGTAAAGAGAGCTGGAAAAGCTACCCTGCTATTTGTATTGTGTTTTACATACGTTTTACCTCAGGAGTAGGTGAGAAAGTACTCAGTGCAAGAGTAATTTGAATTAATTTGTGGCATACACAGTAACATTTTAATATTTTTAATAAAATAGTGTTAGAAAGAGAATGTCACCTTAAAATAATTTTATAGACCACATGAGACATCTCCTTGCAAGTGCTATGCTTACAAGGTGACGCCTATAGCTTAAAGCATAGTGCTATATAGATAACAGGTCCTTCCCCTTCCAGGCCACTTGTATAGAGCAGATCCACTGAGAATTTACCCACAGTAATTTTCCACTGAGTAATTTCCACTGAGAATTTACCCACAGAGAATTTACCCACAGTACTGGGATAAAAGGGCTTCACTTCTTTGATAGCTAAATAGCTAGAAGGAAAAATAGAAGAGATTGTTAAAATACAGTGAGGCATAAGCATCACAATGTCACCATATTGACTTGCTGACTTTACTGCAAAAGGAACTTCCAACGACCCCTAGTCTGATGTCGTCAACAGTAAAGACCCGTGTACCATGAAAGAGATAACACTGGGTAAGCATTTCTTTAAGTGAAAATGTTGTTCATGCTCAATGAATTCTGAACCACTGTAGGGAAACAGCAACAACAACAACAACAACAACAACAAAGAAAAAAGAGGAAGTAGAAATTATTGATAAGAGAAAGATGGGGGGGAAAGGTGGTTTCTGTCTGTTTTGTCCTACAGGCAGAAATGCCAGGACAAATCAGCAGGTCTTGAGGTGAATTTCCTAGTTACAGTAGATGAAGCACTTTGGTGGCCACTTTGACGGATTGTTAACGTTAGTTGGGCTGAGTGTGATTAATTTGCCTGCTCGCCCGGTGACAGGGAGGAGAAGGTTCTGCTAAGGCTGAGCAGAGGTGACTCCGCTCGAATCCGAGGGAGGAAGGCCGCAAAGCGAGCGGCTGGGGGTGGAAGCAGGAGAGGTGGGAGGGAGAGCAGTGTCAGCTGCCCAGCTGTGGTCTGCTGGATCAAAGGAAAGATGCCGCTGATCTGAAATGAAAAGTTGGGGGTTTCCCTAATGTGAAGTGGCACGGGGAGCGATTGATATAGGGGTTATTCTTTCCTCCACCTCAAGCAGGGGAAAAAAATAGACGTGGATATGAGCAAGTAGTACAAAGGGAAGACAGAGCTGCTAAGCTACATATTTTTATGCAATTTTCAAATGTGTGAGCTGTCAAGTTTAAAAAATAATAATAATACAGGGTCACTGCTTGGCCTGCTAACAGATGTGTCCAACATTTGGATCCTAGAGCAAGAGTTTTGCCTTAACCAAAATGAATACGTCTAATACATTGACAGTAAATCTCTCAGCACCGTTAAAATATAACTCAACTAATAAATGAGAAAGAGGAGACATCTGAGAAACTGCAAGTGTCTGCCTAAAATATATAGAGTTAATATCAGCAAATGGTGACTGAAGTCAAAGCCATCTGAACATTCCTGCTTACCATTCAGCTCTGCGGAAGCCAGACCCAAAGGCAGATTCACATCTTGTGTTAACACAGCGCACAGCAGTAAAGCTCCATTGATTTCAGTCTAGTTATTACTGATTTTCAGCCATTTAAGGGAGAAAAACAGAAGAGCACTCTGCTCTGCATGTTTATATGGTGCAGGCAGGAAAGTCCTGCCTCTAGTTACTCCAAAGCTAGAGACAACATAACCTATGATACTTTGGCACTAAGCAGTTGCTACTGGCACCAGCAGGTGAGCTTAAAGGGAGGTCAATCTCGTGTTTTCAGCAGGAGCAGCAAAGCAGGGAGATGCACAATTAGCTGTGAGGTGCTGGGGAAGGCTCTGCAGAGGACAAAGCTGGGTAGCGACAGCGCGCATAGACTTATTTGCGTTATTCTCATTGTACAAAGGAGGCACACCTCAAAGCACAGAAACAAAAATATATTGTACTTAGTTGTTAGCAAGACAGTTTCTCGCAGATATATAGCTCCTGGTTTTATGGGGAATCTTTAATGGCTAAGAGTATTCTTTGAGGCCTGAAGTAGCGCAGTACCGGTGTCATTCTGCAGCATGTAATTCTTTAATGGAGGCATCTTTTAACTTGCCAGAAATTTTTATTCAAAAGAGAACGGTGGGACATAAGCACGCAGAATAACAACATTATTCATAATATCAAGAAAAGCAAGTTTTAAGAAATGATTCAAGCTGTGGATCTCACTTTGCGTCCTCTTCTGTGACTCCTCCAGTTCCCTCTGAATTTGGTTACCCTTCTTCTATGTCCTTTGAGAAGAGTTGGATTGGGGCAGAGAGCACAAGGTTTTGGAAACACGGGTTTTTCAGGACGTGAGGGAGATTGGTCATGTTTACACTTTCTCAGTCTTGGGAACAACCAGATGTGTGTAATTCCCATTCCTTGCTGGGTTTAGGTCAAGTGATTCAAAAGATAACTTCCAAAAGAGTAACCTTAAAGAGAAGGGTGGCGGGCTGTTGGGGCAGTAACCTTTTTTGCCACCATAACTAATCCAATATGGTCATGAATCTTGGTCATTGGAGCTTGGTAGTTCAACATTTTTCTGTAATTCCGAATTATTCCTGTCTATTCACCTGAGCTCTAGGAACTGTGTCCTCAAGCAGAGGAATGGGAGAACGCTGAACTACTGCCATTAAAACAATGAAAAATTCATAATTTTCTAGCTATTGTTGTTGAGTAAAAAAAAAAATGTAGTGCTTATTGAAGCAGGGAGCACAGGAATTTGCAAAACAGAATGAGATCATTATAGTCCTAATTGAGCAAAGCAAATAAAAATATGCTCGGCTCCAAGCACTTGAGGTATCCTGATCCTTTTGCCCAGAATCCAGCGAAGGGCATAACCTATGGTTAATGTTGAACATGTGAGAAGCTCACTTGACTTGTGAGGGTCTTAAGCATATGCTTAATTTCTTTTACTGAGTTTGGGTGGTATGAATGAAAATGACATTTGTAGTTAGTGTCTAGGCTAAATCAAGCCACATGCCTCGGGGTACAAGATCGCTGTCAGATGGAGACAGTAATGTCGAGTTCTCACTATGGAACGACTCACCAGAGAATTACTTTTCACAGGTAAATTTGTAGCAGTTAATTTGGAAATCAGACTATTAGGCTAACTTATATAAGAAGTGCTCCACTAATAGGAGGATTTCAAGTGCCTCACAAAGCTTCCGTGATTCAAAATTTTACTAAGTAGTTGACAATAAACAGTTTCTTCAACTGATTTTATTTTTCCTGTTCCCTAATTCTCTGACAACAGATCACAACACTCATCAGTCTAATGATTATTTGACATCATTTGTGAATATCTGCAAAAAAACAAGCCTCTTGAGCTGCAAACCTGCATCAAGTTGGAGTAAGTGCTACATTTTGGTGCTTATAGGTTTTCCAAATATGAGCGGTTCTCTCTGACTTTTGTCACATATGACTTAAATTCATTTTCTAATGAGCAATTTCCTGAGTTACTTAGATTTATAACTATGTAAAGAAAAGGAAAATTCGATTTCCTTTGATAAGACAAAAAAATTGGTAGAATGTGTTTTACTTAATTTGGCTCAAACTTTTATTATAATATCTCATACTTTTTGATAAACATTTTTATTGCACCTTATGACTTTTCACAATGTTCTGGCAGCTTTATAGAGCCTTCAGTTAAAATAAAAATACATGCCTTCTTACTAGATATGGTTAGGCTTATCTGGTTAAGCCATTTTATTGCCATTTGGATCAGAATTGGTATCAGATAATAAAGCACCAACATCCTCTATGGAACACATTTATGGAAAGGAAAAACATCCTAATCAGACTGGCATGTTACCTCTTCTATGTTGAATCAGCAGGTAAAAATTAAACAGAATAAAATAAAATAAAATAAAATAAAATAAAATAAAATAAATAAAATAAAATAAATTTCTTAAAAGAACAGCCTTAATACTGTCCTAGGTGCAGATTTCAGTAGAAATTGTTCTTGCTTACAGATATCTATTATAGATCTGAGAAAAATGTGGACTTGACTACATCGTGTGTTTGCTATGTTGACTATATGCCAATATTATTATTTTAAAATTTTCTTTAGCTGCATTTTTAAGTATTATACAGAAGCTTGTTTCAGTTGGCCCTATCTTTTACCTCTGCACCTGAGCCCAAATGCGTCGAGATGCAGCTTGCAGATATTCAGTCACAGTGTCAAAGTTGCCCTTCCCCTTCCTGCCACTTCTCTGGCCCCTGTCCCATGCGTTCGCCTCCTCGAGCCGGCGCGTCTGTCTATGCAGCTCGGCGCTAAACTGACTTGAGGAACTGATTCGACTGAAAAAGCCATGTCACAAAACAGCTGGGGTTTGTCTTTTGTGCGGATCGGTTCCCTGATCCCATCCACCTTGCAAGCGTAGAAAGGGCTATGGCACAAAAAGGAGGCAGAGGACTAAATCTGCCTGAGATTTTACTGTGAAACCACAGCCGTAGGAAAAATGGATATTTTTATTTTTTAATTTTATCTAAGCTAAAGCAGTTTTAGTAGCTATAGAATCATGCTTGCCAGCTCTTCAGCTGGTGTAAATTAAAGTAAACCTGCTGCTGTCATATATTATGCCAGTGAGGTTTCAACTCAAACACCGAGATGTGCTGTCTGTGGATCTTCCATGCTTAAACACAAGTGCTGGTTCTGATTAATATCATGAGAGTTTCCCTTCCTAATAGAAGAAACGCCTTTTTCTAATCCTCCAGAACCATTTATAACAGTCTTTATAGCTACAACATTATCTGCAGAAAAGCAATCACTAGCTAACTGGAATCATTCTTTACTCAGCCTTAGATATGCTTTATTTTAATAAAAAATTCTTTAGCTAGAAGGTGTTTCTTTGAAAAGCTAATTTAAGGAAGAAAGTGGACCTAAGATGTCTTTTTTTTTTTTTAATATTAAGTTTAGTCATACATCTATAAATAATAGAGGTTTCAAACCTGAATAAAACCCGGTGCAACCTCTGTTTTTTCATATGTTGTACAACTGCAGCTCTAAAACTTTTCTAGGAAATAAGAATCAACCCGTACAGATACAAAGAAATTGTGCTTAATTTTCAATTTACACTCAGGCTGACTCAGAATTGCTGAACAGTAGCAATAGCCTGTTCTTTCCTAAAGTTAGCTTGGTGGGGCCAGCTATTGGTCTTTTGGGAGATGAAGACTCAATTCATTAATGGCCATGACTTTGGGAAAAAGCAGTTAATGACCTTTCTCTTGGGCGGGGAATGTTGCTGGTGTGTCAGAGGATAATAAAAATAAAAAGGAAGAATATGGGAATGGGGTCAGATGCAAACTCGCAAGTCACATCCTGCTTTTGTTTACACAGCTCCAGAACTGGAGTAGCTCTATTAGCCTCCGTGGGATAAGTAACTCCAGATAAATATCCTTATATTAGAAACTGAATGCTGTTCATAACCCATATATAACATCCATTTCATAAACAAATGCAACTAATTAGCTAAAAAAGGACACTGAGACCATTTTACAAGTTTGGTGAACTATATCAATTAGCAACTATACTAGCTAGAGCCTTACCCAGAAGTTTTGGTGGGTTTCAGATGGATTTATACTTCAGGTATATTTCCAGAAATACAACAGGAAAGATAACACCTAGCACTGTTTTCCATATCAGCATAATTTACTGTGGTTGTGCTTTGTGGCATGCATTACATAATGACCAGTATTTTGTGTTTTAATATGCACGTTACTTGGCCAGTGGCTTTAAATATTTGCTTTGACTTGATAACACAACATTTTGTTAACATACCAGGAGTGAATTGTTGTCTGTTTGTGGAAACGTATCTGGCTCACCCCAGAGGTTTGGAGAATTTGGCCACTCCCCTTTAGTCATTATAGAAAGAGACCTGCCAAGATGAGAAATTACACCAGGAGGGCTGAATATTAGGATTAATTGTCTTGAACCAGTGCAGTGGAGCAGGTAGGCAAGTCAAATGGAGGTGGGGATAATGAGGGCCAATAGGCAGCCTTTATTGTCTTCTTTCATAAAGAAAAGTATTTAAAAGAAACTATTTCCCATCTTTCAGAATAACTAAAATTGGAATTTAAAGTTTTTACATTTTCAGCAGCATGAAAATTATAGTGTGGAATAAAGAGAGGTTTTCTTTTAAAAAAGAGGAGCCTGGCTGAACAAAGATCATCTGTGGTCCATTAGATATTTTTTTCTTCAGTACTAGCTTAGCACCAGGTTTTCCCTGAAGCTGATAGGATTGGTCTAACCTTTTAGACCTTCAATTATTGATCTTTGGCCTTTTCAATTGTGCATTTTACTTTACTTAAACTGTACCTCCTGGTTGCTTCAAACACTTAATTGTGCTGAAGAGTTGTAATTCATTAAAGCTAATGGCAAAGTGGGCAAAAGAAGGGAAGATAATATGAACTGTAAGATAGCAATAACAGGCAGTTGATAAACAGGAACACATCGAGACCTTCCAAAGACTGAAGATTTCTATCTATTTTATATCTATTTTGCATGCAATCTTTTAATCAATTAATTCTTAAAGAAATTCTTTGCCAATACGATGGATGGGGTCAGGATACTTTGGTTTCCCATGTACATGTGTACTTACAAAAGATGTCTGATGAACTTTAGGCAAATCTATTTATAGACTCTATCAACCAAAATATCTGGTGAATGCACTTGGCTTAGCATTATGAGTAATGTTCATGATCTAAATCTGCTCTCCATGATGACAGAAAATTTTTTTTTGCTTTTTTTTAAAGATTTATAGATTTCATCCACAAAGCACCTTTGAATCCTTGTACTCCAATTCCACCATCCCAAGTGAAATTTTTATATATCCTCTATTACTGTGAGCTAAGTGCAAAGAATAGAAAAGGCAGCTCTCGTTCTTGCCAGTAATGAAAGAGTACTTCACTTCCCCGAAGAAATGGAGTAGGAGACTACATGCCTAGTTCCTCTGGAGACCACTCCAGGATTTCGCAGAGAAAGTATATCCACACATTCACCTTGGATCAACCAAGTAGCCACCAAATACATGGTGGATATCAACAAAATATCAACCAAATATATTAGCAAATATATGTATTTGCTAATTTTCCTGATCAAGCTTCTTTTAATGTTCTTGCTTTCTGATGTTTTATTTCTTAAAATGTTGAAACAGATTTGTGTCCATTTGAGTGAAAGACTGGTTGAAGCCACTTTGAAATTCTGGCCTGTTTCCATTATTGTGTTTCATATATGTTTAATTTCAAGTGTTTTCTTTACAAAAAGAGTGAAGTATTATGTGAATTCAGAACTTTTGTTAGGAAGACTCTGGAAATCCTATTTCGTTTCATAAGTTTGGCAGTACTTATGTTTTTACTTCTTGCTCTGGATTAGCTAAGTTTTCCATCAGTATAAGCAGGCCATTAAAACTTGTGCCTAATACGATAGCTGTCTTTACAAAAAGTGAATTAAACTGGTCCATGACAAAAATATATATAAACATACAACCATTTCTGGTAGCAAGTATAATGAGCAACAACTACAATGTAGTGTAATACTGTAACTCAGAAATTGTATTTCCTCCATTAAATAGACATAGGTGAACAAGATCACAAGGAATGAAAAGGCATTTGCACAGTTGTCTAGTAGACTCTCTGCTTTGCCATCTGCAAAAGGTCTGTGCTAGTGATGTTCCGAAATTAGTAGCTGGGGACCAGAAAGGGAACATTTGGAAAGCAGTACCTGGAAATATCAAACAGAGCTTGAGTTGTTGCAATGAGGGGATCAACGGTAAGTTCTTGTGCTGCAAAGATTTGCTGTAAAGGTCCTCCAAACATTAAGATATGACTAGGGTACACCTTCAAAAATATGTGTATATTATAGATAAAGGCAGCTTTACATCAAAGGGAAGATGACTTTCCTGATGGTGGAAGACTTGTTCCAGCTGAAGAAAGGTGGAGAGGACTTAAGACACCAGTTTACACACGTGCTGTAGAGTGTAGGATAATGGTGTTTATCCATGCTTTCCAGCAGATTTGAGGGTAACACAAACATAACTCAGCGGCAAAACCCCTTAATATCAGCAGTGAAGCATCTAGGTGGTGGTTCTTCATCCGGCGTCTTGCTGATATGACCTTCTAATATTTCCAGTGTCAAAGGATGCTTTCCTTAATGTCACTGAGGTGCAGCCCATTTTCCTTCCAGTGCTGCCCAAGGGTTCACAGAGCCTCCTCACTGCAGGGATGCTGGGCAGGGAGGTGCAACCTGTGTGAGCCCAGTGGGTTAGACTTTAAAGTGGATGAGGAGCGTGTAAGATGAAAAGAGACTTAACTGAGGCAAAAATGGGTGCTATTTTTGCAAAATAGCAAGATAAAACT
The DNA here is from genome assembly GCA_013398735.1 of Nothocercus julius. Taxonomy (NCBI): domain Eukaryota; kingdom Metazoa; phylum Chordata; class Aves; order Tinamiformes; family Tinamidae; genus Nothocercus; species Nothocercus julius. The sequence continues at coordinate 3,310,677 of VZSV01000075.1, read as the reverse complement.
CCTTACTGGACAAGGAAGGAGAAACTTTGCTGAGATACTTAGTATTCTAGGGATTATTATTCTTTTTATATGCAAAACTATATTTGTGTGAATTTTGTGACACAGCTATTCATGTATCTTGTGTGTCTTGTACCAAAGGTAGGAAAAGGTACTTCAGAATAATTTCATCTAAAGCACAAAGAGTGGTGACAACACCTTGCTTGAATCATTTTTGAAAATATCTGTAAAAGTGAAGGGCTTTTAAATTTTCTGTGACTCTAATTATGAATTTCTTTTTTACTTACCCCATAAAGTATGCCAGGGATGACATTAGAATGGGATCATTGGTTGTCTGCAAGAGAAGGGCAGCTCCCATGTATATGGATTTATTATTTAAAAATGGATTTAAGAAAGTTGGATTATTTTACTCAGGTTCACCCAACTTCTTTTTGCCTTAACACTTACATGCTGTGACAGAAACACTGCCTGCCCTTGGCTCGGCACTGTCCCCTGTGGATTATTTTTATTCAATAGTTTATACAAAATAACTTTTTACCTTTAGGAGACCTTCGAAGTTTCTTGTCTAGGCGTTGGGGTCTCTGAAGCATCTAAGTATGAGATAGGAGATATTTCAGCAATCTAACATATGCCCTGGGTTTATATGTAACTTAAAAAAAAATAAACTATAAAAAAGTAGTCATAAAAATGGTCTAATTGGCCAGAAGACTCTCCAGTGGCAGGGTATTTTATTAATTGGAAGAGACATCACAGACAGTATGCTGAGATAAATCTGACCTGACTTCTGCTAATGTTTTCTAAGAATGAAATACAGGGCTATGAGGGAATAATTTTGCAGTTTTTTTTTTCTTCACAGAAAGCAAGGCTTGTTTTTTTCTGCTAGCCCCTACCTTCTTCCCTGAAATCTTTTGTGAATTAATTTTCTATTTCCTGTGATCAGGGTTTTCCTCATACCTCATTCATACCAAACATCGCATTGAAAAATGTCAAAGATTAGGACAAAGGACTAAAGAACTACGCACCTCCCATCTGGGCAGCATAAGTAATGACAGGGTCAAGACTAAAGTCCATGAATTCCTCCATTACCTCACTCTCCCACTTTCTATTTCATTTTTAAGGATGCCCTGAAATGTGAAGACTTCTTTTAATGCCTTATGAGAGTTACTGTGAGAAAGGTGATCAAAAGGACTCTGCTGGCTTGGGTGCCCTTTATCTCCGAGGAAGGTGATGCACAGCATCTGGAGATGATGGAACGCATGATTAACATTACCACAGAGAATGATTAATATCTTCTTAAAGCACCTACTTCCAGATTATCCATCATTTCATTAGAGTGAAAAAAAAGTTCTTTTTGAAAGGGGGCTGTGCCCCTGAACCATGAATAACTAACCCACCTCTTGACATGTTTACTAATTGAGTAGCAGAGTATGCTTAATATTATCCTGAACAAATAGTGGTGCCCTCTCTTTATACACAAATGAGAAAAAAAAAAAAAAAAAGAGGAAAAGAACAAAGTGAATTTGAGACAATAGTTTAATAAAGCAATTAAATGTATTTTATTTCATGGCAAGTGTTTTTAAATATACTGACTCTGGCTTTATTTCACTTTCTTTGTCTTAAAACACCTTCTGTGTGTGAGACTTTTTTTTTTTTTGGAAAAAGAGATATTATAGCTTTCTGATTACATACTTTTTTCAAAAGCATTCCTTACGCTAAAATCTCTTAAAAAAGGATTCTCCTTCTGTAGTGTTAGATGCGGGTCCTTGGGTATATGTAAGGTCTTACATGAACTTTCTGTATTATGGTCAGGCAGCAATCCTGCAAGCTCAGTGAGGAGGCTCTGTGTGTGTGCTGACTGATATGGTACAGGTTACACCGAGTTTACCGCAGATCTGTGGCTGGTAATTTGGGATCTGACTGAAGAGATCAGGCAGGCTGCTGGGAATTTGTAGAAGGAAAAACAAATACTTTTGTTTTTTTTTGTCAACCATCCTCCTTTTTGCAAGTGTCTGCATTCCTTTTGTTTTTGCTAATGACACAGAACAGCTCTAAAGTTCAGATCAATACAGTGCTACCTTAGTGCCTTGCTCACATATATAATATCTTCTTATATTAATCCTGTTTCCAGGGAAGTGTGACAGGCAGTGGTGATGCAGAATACTAAACCGGTGATTATTAATCACTGTCTTTCAGATCAATAATCCACTGGAACTTTTCCTTTCCCTCCATAATCCTTTTGTTTGTTTGTTTGTTTGTTGTTGTTATTTTTGGCATTGTTAGTTAAACGGAGGAACATTTGTGTTTACAGCTAGTGTTATATGTTCAATAACAGGTGCCCTTCCATTCAGCATCAGCCTCGGGTTTGCAGCTTTTCCAGTACCTTTTTAGCTATTGGAGACTGACTGCCTGGGCATTCGTTCCCCACCCAAGGCTTCCCAGGGAGAGCCTGAGACATTCATTGTGGATGCAAGACCACGGATAACGTGGCAGTGCTGGTAATACTGTGCTTCCTTGGTACTCTTGCTGCAAGGCAACAAAGGCAGCGATCAGTGCTCTAAGAAATAAAGCCATCTGTAGCCCTCTGCCTTTGTTTGATTCTGGGAGCATTAGTTACGTTGTAGTGTGTTTGGATTCTGATGTTGGGAATTTGAGCTCTGGGCAGTCTCCCCTGGGTGCTGTGACAACAGAGGCATGAAAGGATGTTTTCAGAGAATTTGGGAGGGTTCCTTGAAAACGATGAAGAGTGAAAACCCTTCTTGACACACTCTTGACTTTTTGCAGGAAGTCCCAGTTGGCTGCAAAAATGATGGTTTTTTATTTTTATTTTTTTTCTCGGTTTTCCACCTGCTTCTTTGTGATGTGCATGCTGTTTGGGGGGGCCAGCTAGGTGATGAGAATGGCTCCTTGAAAGCCACCTCTGGCATGACTATTACAAGAGACAATGAACTCGAACATGCTTCTCTCCCTTTTTTCTTCCAAAGATCACGAACTTGAGACTCAGTTGTGCATGCATGAAAGTCCTATAAACATTACTTAAACAGCAGCCGAAAGACCTCTGCCAGCTCTGGCCTACTTCTCCCCTTGTTGGGTCTCAGCACTCCCACTCAGTTGACTACTTGTCCTACTCTTTGCCCTCTCTGCTCTGCTGCAGTCGTCCTGGATTTTTCCTCTATGCAACTGCTGTCCAAGCCAGCTGCACCCACTACATCTTCAGCAGTGGACCGAGGAGGGTATTAATCATATTTTTGAGGAGGACACTCTGCTATTTATCTCCCTGACACCTCCAGCGTTTGGGAGCCCACTGCTGCACACAGCCCATTGACTAGTAATATTACACATTACCGTGCTCCATTGCCTCTCCCTGCCCTCTTCATTGAGTGGCTGTTCAACAGTGGAGTTGTGTTTGTTCAATCAGACATAATTTATACCTTTTTTGTTCCTTCTGGAGAGCTCTTGCTAATTTTAAGTCTAAGCACTGCGTTTTCCATATAATTCTAGCTCTGACATCGTCACTGAAACTAAAGATGGACAAATAGATCTGATTCCAGACTTAAACAAACTCGTTGCTTTTAAATCACCAGATAGATGATTTAAAAACAGTGTCAAGGGAGATCATCTCATACCCACGTTAAAGCATCCGAGTTTTATAGCACGTCTAAGAATATATATGTCTTCTATCTCTAAAGGGAATACCTGCAACAGCACGCTGTGCTGTGATCCCCTGGCTATTGTCCAACATGCAAAGTCTGCAAAGGATAAGAGATTAATAATTCAGTTAATTTATAGCAAGTAGTTTTTTTGTTTTGTTTTCATTTTTTAAAAGGAATTTGTAGGAAGAGGAGTGGACAAGGGAAGAAAGCTATTGTAAGACTAAATGACTAATCACTCATGCAGGAGTTTGTTATCCTTTCAGATTCATCAAACTGTGTAATGAGAGCAGCTAGCTTAAGATCTGTCTAATTTTACACTGTTTAGGCAACATACTGAAATTGAAAGTGTTCTGTTCATAGACCTGTGGGGAAAAGGATTACTCATTGTAGGACATGGGGATTATTTCAGATTGGAGGGCCTACAATCAACTCAAAGTTCCTTTCTCTGTTAAAAAAAAAAAAAAAATGCAGACATGTTTTAGCTATTTTTTTAATCTGGATGAAATTTGTGAGGCATGTAAACGGAATGAAACTTCTGGAAGAGTTAAGCTGGTTTGGCACAGTTAAGGATTTAGCCCAACGGGTCCCAGTAAAGAGTCTGTGGGATGGACAGATCCCTCTGGTGTCGATCGCTATGGTGTATACTAATGTTCCGTATTTCATTCTAGCTTTTGCTTTCTCCATTCTGCTGGAACTGCTCTTGCCAAGGAAGCTCTTTGGGGCCAGATTTGAAGGCCATGGTTCCATTCATATTTCCTTGACATTTTGGCCGCATCTCATAGATCCAATTATAATCTCTGGCTCAAAATCTTTGTTTTAAAAACACTGGCCTGGAAACCTATTCGTCCCCTTAATTTTCACCTTGCTTTTTCAGTGTTCTTCTTAGGATACTTGTTCTGTTAATTTCTTCTTTAGGGCAGTGTCCTCTCTCTTCATCTACATCCAAACCTCTTCCGTAATAACAAATTTGGCTGTTATCACCTCGACTATTTTCCTGATGGAGATACTGCTCTACTGACTTGCCTCAGAGAAACCTAGACTGGACGTGCGCTCTTTGACATCACAACCCAGATGCTTTATCACCACACAGAATCAATGTGGGTGAAATGCTTTATTGCCATCTTATCTCATATTCAAATATGTAACCCAAATACATAGAATGGAATAGCAGGTGTTAATTGCACCTTCGTTCTTGTCTTGTTCTTTCTTGCTAGGTCTAGAACTTGTCTTTCTTCTCCCATAACACCTCCCAAGTTCTAGCAGTATCCCATTTCACATGTGTTGTGTGTCCTAAACTGAGTTACAGCCACTGCTGAGGTGCACATCCAGGAAGAATCTAGGTCAGTGGATGATGTGGGCATGGAGCAGGCCCATGTGGTTGGCATACAGCCCTGTGGGAGATATGGCATATATGCAATTAAGACAGAATGCTTTGGGAATTGTGCCGCTAGCCTCTAACAAATCTCTAGTGAGCATACGCAGATGGTGATTTGCAGAGGATTATAATTTGGCCACATTTTGTTGAATATTCATGAAGGAAATGAACGATACCTCTCTGTCCCCGTACTGGCCTTTGCTACATTTTGAGACAGTCCCCCCAATACACGTTAGTGGAGTTTCAGGAAAACAGTTCTAAGCCTTTCATGACAAGTGGTGTGACTGTTTGTTCCTCCTGAAGCCTGTTCTCAGAAATGGCCTAACTATTCTGTAAAGGCATCTCAGTCTTTTTCAACATGAAGCAGTGATAAGCCCAATGCCTCAAACTATTAGGCATTTAAAAAGTTGTAGGCTGCAAATGAGCTTCCCTGTGGACATGCAAACACACTTGGATTTCTTCTCAACATTTTTGCTCTGAATTCATATTTAGATTTTAAGGTGATGCAGCTACTTAGGGCAAAAAGTAATCTGTACTTCATTACATGAAATCTTATCTTTTTTTTCAGCTCAGGTGGAAAGCTGAGCATAATTAGCCAGAAAATTAAAGCTCAAGGAAACATGCTTGTCATATGAATGACAAAGAAAAATAGGACCTTGCCTTGTAATTCAAACCTTGCATTATCTTTCCTGATCTGCTGTATGCTTGGGGTTTGATCCCTTTCCTGCTCAATGAAAGCTTTTCAATTAACTTTTGGGGCAGAAACCTTCCTCTTTCTGCACCTCTGTTTCCCTTCATGAGGTTCATACTGACTTCACAGGTCTGGCCTCAGCCTCTGCTGATTAGCGTTCACAAAGTCCAGGGAGAGGATTTCTTAGAACTGCAAACAATTTTAATACGTAACTTTAAAGTTGGCCTTGCTTTGAGTAAGGGGTTGGACTAGGTGACCTCCAGAGGTCCCTGGCAGCCTAAGTTAGTCTGTAATTCTGTGATCATGGTGCTAAGTGAAAGCAGCTCTGATGAAAACACACACGAGCAATCCCAAAGGATACATACAGGTATGATATTAGTCTATCGCACAGCAAAATAAAACAAGTGAATCTGAACTATTTGGGGTCGCTCAGTTATGTGTTCTCAGTGAGGGACATTAATGTCTTGTACTCTCCCAAACTTAGGATCCTCTAAGCCTACATCAGACCCTACCAGCAGGCCAGGTCAAATAGGACAGTTTTATTTATACTTTGGTTACCACAGTCCTCCCTAAGTGAGAAGAAAATAAGCAAAGAGTCTTCATTATTTCCAAGTCTGCCATGTGTTCTTACTGCTTTCATATGGAACCATTAACTAGAAGGAAAAGGAACTATTTATTATATTGCAGCTATTTTGTGATAGAAAATATCATATTTAAAAAAAAAAAAAAAAAAAAAAAGAAAAAGAAGTCTTATCGTAGCTAAATGTATCACAGCTGGCTAACATGAAAGGTTTGCAGCTGGGCCCGTTTGGGTTAGCTGTCCAAGGCGGGCGATCTTGTTATTTCAGAAGCAAAGGACAAGACAAGGAGTCACTATATTCAGATGGAGAACAAAATGACCTCAAGGGCTGTGCTAGCTGATGTGAAATTCAGATTTCAGTACCAAGCAAGAGCTGACTGAACAGAAGATTGGGCTTGTCTATTGGATCATCACTTTTTAATTAGATCTCCTAGCTGCATGTCCTTTGATCCTGAGCCGTACGTGATAATAAATGTATTGACAATGAGGATTATATCGGGGATAAGTTTGGGCTGCTCTTTTCCAGCTGGGGCTGTTTTGCTCTGTAGGAATCTATGGAAAAAAAAAAAAAAAAAAAAAAAAAAAGCTATTATGGCATGATCTAGAGAGGTTTTAAACTGAGGTTGTTAAGCTGAATAAAAGGCTATATGGATAACTTTGTTTTGGCATAATGGCAACTTGCTCAAACTTAATTAAATCCATTTCTAATTAGCTTTAACTAATTCAAATTAAGCCATTATTACACTGAAATAAACATATCCATGTAGCTGTGTGAACCAGTCTAACTATCAGTTTCAATTCTCACCTTAAGTTCTGTGCGTACAGCTTTCGAGCTAGCTGAGCTCTGTGTTGGGCTATGGAATATGACAGATGACAGAGTCCATGTGTAGGATCAGTGCGCTGCCATCTTATTCTTGTCCTTTCTTTTGGTCTCTAAATGAGACAGCAATAGGAAAGCTGTTTCTATAGCTGATGACATGATCTTTTGCCAGATTCAACAGCTTTTAATTTTAGCTATTTTGCCTCCTGACTTGCTCTTTGCAGAGCGTTTTGGCTCGTTTATCTCCAGATAAATCAGGAATTCTCAGATAATCAGAGAATTCACTGATTTCCCTCGCCTCTATCTGTAAACTCAGCACAATGCTGTCCTGGACCAAACCCATGCTGGGGGTACTTTAGGAGTTAAAGTGATGCAGGGTCCATTCTCAACAGGCTGTTTCTATCCAGCCTGCCATTACATTTAGGAGGCTAAGGGAGTTCGCGAGCATCCACACAGGCTGTTTTGTGCTGATTGACCTGATTTTTAGGAATGCTCTAGGGACATTTACGCATGTGCAGGTAGCCTCCTGAGTCCCTGCCATGAACAGTTAGAACAAAATCATCCTTCCTTCCTAGAGGTTTAGTGCAGGGGAAGGATGGTGATGGATGTGAGGGCTTGATGATGTTCATCCCTTTAGACAAGGCGAGGAAGAGGCTAGAAGCTTGTTTAAGAGGGGCGGCTGTGTTTGATTTGCATGCCTAAAAGTGTGTTTTACCTATAGACTTTGCCAGAGGTGGGACCCTGATATCTGTCCCCCTCCAGAGGCCTCTTCAGCCTGTGGATGGGAGCAAGCAGGGGTCCTTCAGCCACTTCATCCCCATCTTAACAGCACCCTGGCAAAGGATGCCCTGATGAAGCTGAGAGAGAGGTTAAATCAGCTGCAGTCAATGGGGCTTATAGCTGAATAATTGAGCCTGGACTAACTTCAGGGCACTTCCCTGAATGTGAACAAAAGCTTGTGGATAGCAATATAAATTGAAGCCACCCACCTGAAACGCTGCCAACAAATCTGCCAAAGCCCCTTCCTGTGGAGAGAAACCTTCTCCTGCAGGTCTTGTAAATGAATTAATTATGTGTCTGTTGAAACAGAGTAAAAGTTCATCACTAGTGCTAATATTTGGAATAACAAAGTTGTTAAGTTTGCTGCAATTCGGTGTTGCTTATTGCTGCTGTTGGAGCTCAACTGTCTTGTAACACCCTTGTTTGCTAAACTCTGTGCATACAAAGATCTGGGGTGTGACGAGGTGGGGTTTTCAATAATTGTTATTTTAATAAACGTTTGTTCTAAAAGGATCCATCAGTAGTTTTTGAAAATAACAGCCTTACTGCCAGCAGGTAATCAGAAAGGCAGTCTTTAAATGTAGAGATGAGCCGTTTGGATTTTTTTCTTCATTTAAAAAAATGGAAAAAAAAAAATTCCCAAAAGACTGTTGGACAATTACAGCTTAATTTACAAAAACACTTAAATGTATATTGTCTTGTGAGCCATTTAGTCCTATTGTCTTCAAATGGAAGAGCTTATTCGTGTGCTTAGCTCTAAACAGCAGCTTAAAGGCTTCATTGAATCAACCCTCGAGACACTAAGACGACCTTTGTAAAAGTAACCGTTGATAAATACAAATAAAACTTGGCAAAAGCAAAGAACAAGAGAACAACAAAGTTGTCAAGACAGATAACACTGCAGAAATTACTTCAGAGTCCAGGCTGTCTGAGGCAGCCTTCAAGGCAACCATTTGGGTGAGAGATTTCCTAATAGTACTTAGGGTAGATGCAGCACCTAGGGGTTGATTCAGCACATCTTGGAATACTTCATTTCTGGGCACTGCGGTGACAGCAACCCTGAAAAGGAGAACAGTCCAAAGAAGGGAAGAATAAATGAATCAGGAACCTTGAGAGAATGATTCATGAAGAATGAGGAAAACAGTCAACTAAGTAATATGGATTGGCTAAGGAGTGTCCACCATGGACCATGAGTTCACCTTGTAGATGCTGGAAAGATGTAAGCACCAAGGTCGAAGTATTATTCATGGCATCAAAACTCCCAATTGCATGAAAAAAAAATCTACAAAAGAAAATGAAGGTTCAAAGGCAGCAGGTTTGTGCTGGCAAAGGTGTAATAGACCAAGGAATATGGAAATATAGATATCTTAAGGATTTCAGGACCAAGCAGCGCAGGAAAGGTGGAGGAGAGCTGCCGGCCCGGATGAACAAAAGTGCAGCAGAGGAAATGGCAAACTTGCTGTGGCGTTTTTTAATAGCTGAAGTTGAATCTATCAGCTCTGATGATAGGAAAAAAAAATCTCCTAATGTGATCTGTTGTTTAAAGGGAGAAGAGAAAGCACCATTTCTTAACACATTTAAAGGTAACCTGGATAATGCAGTATTTATCCAAATTGAGAAGGGAGCAGGAGAGAGAAAGACGTTTATTCTCTTCCATCCCTTATGCCTCTGCTTTGGGACTCTAATAACCAGCATGAATCAGTAGCATTATTTTCACTAGTTTTTTATTTTAAGTGTTGGTAGCAGCTTTCAACTAGTGACAGATCCTGAAGCCCACCCTTCTTGTGGCTGCAGGTAATATCCTGATGTTCCCTATGTGGTGTTGGCAGGTACTGTATATTTTAGCACATTTTGACAGGCTTCTACACCATCTTACAGTCAAGTTCTGCTAAATATAATAAAAAATTACCATTAACTTCTAAATAATGTTAAGAAAGCAGTAAGAGGAGAATGATAGCAGTCCTGCTATGTCGGTTTTAGGAAGACACATGCGTTTCTGCCAGTCTTGGTGGCATCACAGTAACTCTTCCTTGCTTTGTGCCTGGGTAGGATTTTTGCCTTTTGTAAATGAGAAATGAGTGACAGTTTAGTTTCTAGGTTGAAAAAGGGGGGTTTGAGTGCATGAACATTGTAGTTCATTTTAATGCCCACCTTGAGTTCAGTTTGCAGAGATAGAGAAGTGTATTCCTCGTATGTGTTGTTAGCAATAAACAATTCTTACTGTGAAAATAGCAATATTTGAGGTTAAATTGGGAGGAGGCTGAAATTCTCCAAGCTGTGTTTAAAAAAAAAAAAAAAAAAAGTGACTTGTACAGGATCATTTAGGAAACTTGTAGCAGATTTGGGGATCAAACTAAGGTCTTCCAGATTACAAGTGCCCATCCAGTCCTAGCGAAATTTGGGTGACCCCGGCACACGCTTGTTACATGTGGTGCCTGCTAATGGCAAATGAAAGGTTTCCAGGGACTCAAAGAGATGTCAAATCTGGGCTGGAGTTTGCATGTACATGCATGTGTGTAGAAAATGCAATATGTTGTATATATTCACATTATACGATCACACATATGCATTTGTATATACTGTTTACATGCATCACTGCTATGCTGTATGTATTTTTATTATCATGGTTTGTAATCCCACCATCATTCAAAGTCTTACCAAATAGTACTGTGGGCAGCATGCCAGCTTCCTTCACATTTCTGCTAAAGTCACTTGGAATATATCTGAACGTGACAAAACACATTTGCCAAGTTATGTGCATAAAAACATCCTTTGATCTTTCAGGCTCATAAATATGTAATAAAGTACATGATTGCCCTACTGATCTGTCCTACATCAATCTTACATCTCTCTTTTATTGATTCATCAAAATAAGATACGATCAAGGCACAAAAGAGTTAAAGAAGCTATTTATTTTAATGTTTCCTTGGAGGGCTTGCATGTTATTCTGAGTACAAATTATATATATAATATTTCATGAATGATGTTTGAAGCATTAAAAATCACCTCTGCACTTCAAGTCAACACAAAACTCTGGCAGTTGGCCATCTTTTATTTTCTTTTTTCCTCCTATTTTTTAAAGGAATACTGCAAGATATGGTGTCATTTTTCAATGGCCACACTTAAGGTCTTTTCCTTCTATTTTTAAATCATGTATTCAACCAGTATTGTAATCCGTCTTTGAAATGTTCAGGAAATCATACTTTGCAATAGATTTAGTATATGGGCTGTTTGGATTGGGTAGTGAGTTTTGTGCAAAACCAGGGATTATCCTAATTTGTACTGAGGGTAAAACAATGGTTATGAAGGCTCAGGGAGGTATTGTAGAAGTAATACCAGAGGTAAAACCTTGGCCTGAAAATGTACACCATAGCAAGCCTTACCTTTGCCTTGTGGTTTCTTAGACTTCTTTAAATGACACAGTTCAGACTCCGGCTCTATCAGGTGAAAAACCCCTGAAGCTGATAAAAGGGAAATGTTTTTGGAAAGAAGAAAAATTATGCAAACTCTAAGTAGAGTGAGTTATATGGTGGGTAATAAAATCTACATTTTGTTTCACAAGGGAGAAATCAAGTGGAGTCCTTAAGTGTTTGAGCTGTTATTCTTGCTTGCTGGGAGAAGAATGCGCTTTTCCCCATGATGCTGCATCTACTGAGTTAAAGAACCATCTGAGTTTGCTTTGACATATTTAGTGCATCCAGCAGAGGCTGGTTTATGTCAGCCAACGCATTTTTCACAACCACTCTATGGCGCTTACTCTTTGGCAGCGTAAAAGCATCCAGTTTTGAAAATGTACTGATAATGAATGAAATAATTTCCGAACAAGAGCTGCCAGCCAGGTAGCAGGCAGAGAACTTCAACACGCTTCTCTGAAGCTGTAAAATGTGGAAAAAAAGAAGAATGATATGAGTGCAGAGACTTCACCTCTTTTCCAGGATCTCTCTTGGCCTTTTTGGAATTGTATTGTCTGGGAGAGTGGAATAATTTTTATGCAGTTCTTGTCATGAATCCACCTGCTCAGTAGTAACAGGTAGATTATTGTGTGATTTTATAATAATCAGGACATTTAGCTGACTTGGAGCCTGAGAACGAAGAAGGGGTGCTGACTGCTTCATGGTATTGGGCATCTCCCCTTTGACGGTCATTGCGCACAGCAAGTGTTAATTAAGTTTCAGGTCACCCCACAATAGAAAATGTTGTTACCTTTTTATTTCACCAGTAGAAACTGAGTCCAAGTGGTGGGATCAGAAGCATGGAGCTGAGCTGGGAAAAACCACTGGCTGAGCTGGGAAAAACCCTGTAGCCTTCTGAATCCCGGTTGTGTTGTTCAGCCAGCAGAAAGCTCCTCTTCGCTTCCAGTTAGCAACAGATTATGCCTTCACGTTAAGCTAGAGAATGCTGTCAGTATAATAACCTTTGGAGATAACAAGCCATATGCTGATTTCAGTGACATGGATATAACAAGAGAAATAGTTTTGCGCTAGGGAGGGAGAGCATGGCCTCTTCCCACCAGTCACCCGCTACAAGATCCATATGAGGATGCAATCCATCTGGATACGTTCTCTCGTCTCCTACCCTGCTTCTCTGAATGCTGGTTGTCCTCCTCTGACCTCCTTCAGGCTCCTCAGCAGGCTTTTTAAGGTCTCCGCTGCTTGCCTGTAGATCTGCCAGCAGCCTCTTTGGTGCTACGAGTCTCCAGGGTCTCCTGCCTTCCATGCCCAGGGAAGGAGATCCCTTCATGGCCCCCTGCCAAGCCCACACTGGTTCATGCAGAGCCCTGCAGGGTCAAGGCTGAGAAGCCCCAGCCCTGAAACAAAAGGGGTGGAAACTCCGCTGAGCTTTGGGTCAAATTCCTAACCTCGCTCTGCTCCTGGGTGGGTTTTGCTGCCTCCTGACACCCCAGCACGGGACCTGCATCCCGCAGCCGGGGCCGTTGTGCGCAGGTGGGGCGCAGCTCAGACTCCCCGGTGGCTTTCCACGTGCTCTTTACACTCACTAGAACTCCCATTTTAGGGTTTCACCAGTAATTATTTTTTGTCAGTTCTGCCTTACCGAAGGTGAGTCATCATCTAGTTTCTAAAAAAAGTTTGTCTGATTTTTCAGTATTATCCACTTCTTCCAATTTTCTCTGCAAAGAATGTTTGGGGTCAAAACATCTCTTCTCTTGCCACTAATGTTCAGATAAATCTCTGTAGCCTTTGCCTAACAGTCTTTATGGGGGAGCCACTGGGCTGCTGGGCCTATATTATTTATAATTAATTAAAGGATTCTGTTATCAGATAACAGGACCGGATGATTAAAACCTGTTTTTTACAAAGAGAGGGAGCTATTAAAGAAGACTTTTCTAGAACAGTTCTAGAGTCAATATAGACAACAACCCAAACTAGCACATGTAAGCATACAGGGCAGTTATGTTTTGGAATGTTTTGTATTCCCCATTCTTTTACATGTTGCAATTTTACATCCAATAAGTGCCTACGTTCCTTCAAACTCCCCCACGCATCTAGAAGACTGATAAATTTTTCCAACATTTTAAAAACACTTTTACAAGGAGAACACAAAATCAGCCTGCTGCAACTTTCTTCCCCATTTCCACATGTTACGGTTCAGTGAGAGCAATTAAAGCTGGCAAGTTTTGTCCCTTCAAACTACCAGGAAAAATCCAGCAGGTGAAACTGCAGTGACACATGAGGAGTTTGGTTTAACTGCCTCAGATACGAGACTCTGCTCCTAATTTAATATTAGCCACATCTTAAAAAGAAAGAGGAAATTGAAAGAGATTTTGCTCCCATAGTTGTTTTTTTAAAGCTAGTGTATTATATCTCAGTGAATTATTTAGTAGGTACAATGACTCTGCACCCTTTGATTTGTAGGTGAAATTTTTCTTCTTAGCTGCTTTTCCCTGGCAGGATTAAATGTCAAGCTCTCCGATCCCCATGGAATTAGTAAGACCCTGTGATAAATACTTTAAGAAATTAAACTGCAGTTGAGAGAAGACAATTGCTGTAAATGTTGCCGGTTTGTTTTCACAGGTTTCTTTAGTAGACTTAACCATGATGCAATTTTCCACTGTTTACAAAAATTTGCTCTTTGATCACTGGCCTCAGAAAAAGACTGAAACCCTCAGCAGGCTTGGGCTGGTTTTTGCACTGCTGTGCAAAATTGGACTATTGTGCTAACTGGACTATTCTCATTTACAGCTGTTGAATTTCTGCTGCAGGATTTAGTGTCATATATGTGTTGTTAATGCAATAAAGAAATTATTTGGTAAAGAATTGCGGCCTCGTGGTTGAATGAATTCAGTGGAGGAACCCAGCAGTGAGGATGGACTAAGAAGGCTCCCACATGGTCACCTTCTCTGGCACATGATTCTATGTGTCCCTTAGCGTAGAGCAGTGACTCCTTCCTCTGCTCAATTCAGAGTGGCCGAGGTCCCACCATGTAGGTAATAGAGCTTTCATAATGTAATATATCGAAGTTTGATAACGAAAATAAGATGGTATGAAAAAGGCTTTTATTTCATCCCCCTCCACTGGCTATAGACTAATTAAGACTGAATTGTGAACTTACAGAGGTGGCTCAAATGTGGTTGATAAATTCTGTCCTTTGTGGCTGTGTTTTTCCTTGGTGGGATGAGAGGGAGAGATAACTCTTCCTTTCCTGCCATCCATTTTGTACTGGGAAGGCTCAAATGTTTTGCTGGCTGGAGTCATAGAAGAATCTCAGAGCTCCCCTGTGTTAGCACTTCTGTATGCAGTTAGTGGAAATCTGTTAAATTTACAAAGTAAAAATGCTGAGGTAATTAAAATATTTTACCTGTTTGCCCATCAGTGAATTTCCTGAGGCAGGAGGAATTAGAACAAAATTAAAGAGAAGCCCCATTTGGTTGGATTTGAATTTGTTTGGCACCTTCTTCTGCTCTCAGATGAAGGAAATAGGCAGAGGAGGAAACAATTGTGATATTCTTCTCCTTTCTGTAAATGGGCATGAGTTTAATGCAGACTTCTAAGCTGGCTTGCTAATAACATGCATTCCAAAGGGTTTGTGCATGTTTCCAATTTAGAGCTGTAAATTAGATTTTATCTTCAACTTGGCATCCATAAAAGACATTCATGGAATACACCTGCATAAAGGTTCTTATTCATCTCTCTCATCAGTGTTTAGAGTTGCTTTTAGGTGTTATAATATACAGCAGAACCAAGACTTTGCCTGTGAAATCCAGTGTGTCCTGAAGAGCAAAGAGAATAATAATATTATTCATTTTTGTTACAATCTTCCTGCTTCACAGTCCTTTTCCAGTTTAACTAGAATTCTAACTGTTGATACAAGAGGATGATGCTTTTGTTGTTTAATTTAACTCATTGAAGTATCTTTATTTAGTCTTTTGGAGCCTTGGAAAGGGACGTAAGATGGTTTTGTTACAGATGATTGAACCATCGTTCTTGTTACACTTTTTATACCACCCACCATGTTATCAGGATTCCTAAATGAGCATGTCATTTCTCTATAGCTTCTTTACAGGTGTGTTAACTACTAAATTGTTGTTATGAAAATTCAAGAGGCCGTGGCCTTCCGCTGGAGCCACAGCAGCTTGCTCTGTCTGCTGGGCCAAACATGCACCCCGGGGTCACTCTGCACCCATTGCCCCTGTCTTCACTAGTTGGGGACAGCTTCTGCCACACAGGCTCTGAGCAGAAACCTCGCGTGTCGCCAGTGAAATCGTACCTAAGGCAACCAAGAGACTACCCAAGGGTAATCTCTCCCTCTTCACAGTAGTTACCCTGGTCTGTGAATCGCTCTCTGCCTGTTCTGCTGAGCTGTCTGCTCCTGGACCCATTGCAAATTCATGGTAATTGCAGGGGTGATGTTTTGGGGCTCAGAGGAAGCTGCTTGCAGTCATAGCCCCTGAGCTCAGCGAAGAGCAAAACACAAGCCTTTCAGAGCGTGTTGGGATGCTCTGGGCAGCCCTGTGCTCTGGTGGCCTGTTGTGAATGTCCCACCTAAAGCAAGTTGCATTAGACTGCATCCACGGAGCAGCACGGAACCATCACCTCACACCCTGAATCGCGCCCCCCACGCCCCAGTCTGTCTTCAGAGGAATTCTTTTTGGCATTGGGGGGAATTTTCGGAGACATGTGGAGGGGTTTGAGCCATATGGCTCCCAACGACGTTATGGGAGCCACGCTGCTAGGAAGCCATGCATTGGGGTTACGCTCGCCCCTGGTACGTGCGGACTCCTCCATTCCTGAGTTTGAAGGGGGCAAGTATCCCTGGCAGGCCAAGGAGGAACCTGGCCCTCTCTCCACCCTTACCCCTACCCCTTTGGCCTTCTGTATTTATGGATGAGCAACAATGGAGACTCATTTTTATGGCAAGTTAGCAAGATTTATACTATAAATATTACATTACAAGGTTCAGACATGGTGCTATTTTCGAACATATCTACACTTTGCTGCAGCTCAGCGTGTCAGTGAAGTATTTCCTTTGAAGAATACATTTTTGAAACACATCATAAAAATTCTAGCATTGAGATTTCTCCATTTGCGCCATCGCAGTGGTGTCAAAATGTCTTTATTAAAATAAGATATTAAAAAGTTATAGGTTTGACTGGGGGCGGGGGAAGGCGGTTCTACAAGGGCTTCAGAAAACGGGCAGCATAGCTTTAATTGAAGGAGACAATGTTGTCAGTATATGTGTTCCTACAGTTATAAAGCCCAGCAGTATAGTATTCATCAAGTCTGATTCCACCTGACACTTGACTGAAAGCATTTTGCACTAATTTGCTTTGTGCTTGTCTAGTAAATCTAGAAAGAATGAGTGAAGGGGTGATAGGTGGCCATTAAACAGAATAAACAGCCTCTGGCAAGTGAATGAGTTTTACAGACTTGTTGCTTTTGGGAGGGGGTGGGTGGAAGGGGAGAAGATTATAGGTCTTTGAATCAGCATGTGGCTGCCTCTATCACTCTGTAATCACAACTGTTTTCTTTGGCCTGGAGACCCGTGCGCACCTCCAGAGAGGCTACTACGGCGCAGAAGGAAGCTCTGCCCCCGAACCTCTGCAGGAGACCCCTCCAGACATATGATTCATATTCCAAGTGTGATACAGGCCTAAATGGCAATTATTTTATCATATAAACACCAGTGAGATAGATTTCAGTCTGGAGCTGATTGCTTTCCCCGGCTAATCCTTTTCAAATTTTCCCCTACATAAAATATAACAGCTTTAGGGTGTTTTCAGGTCCTCGCTTATGGTTCAACTTATGGTAAAAACCTTGGACTTGTTGTCATCTTTGTCTAACTTTGCTGATAGCAGGCAGGAAATAGCTGTGTAAAGGCAGGAGGGGGTAAATAGCTGACTCTGTGGTCTGTAATTGGTTCATAGTTTTGGGCTGCGAAGAATAGAAAAGAAGGCAGAGGAGGGCTGGAAGGGAGCCTAACAAGGAACACATGGGCATCGGAAAACTAAACACAGCTGGACCACGGAGCACATTTGACCGCCCGTTCCCTGCTCTCAGACTTCTTAGCATTGTTGTTGTTACGAGTGAAGAATATATAGCACCGGATTTCAAGGGGGTGGATGGGAACTTTTGTGTGATAAAAGGCTAAATATCATGACTAATGAGAAAGCAAAACAAAAACTTCCTTTCCCCATGTGCTTATTTGCTTAGTGACTTGCTTGCTTGGGGTTTCTCTTATCTCGGCAGCCTCCTCGCTGCAGTTTTGCTGCAGGGGGACATCAGCTGCAAAATTTCAGGCTTTCATTCCCTGGAAAAGAGCATTCAGCTTCAGGAAGTTTCTTTCTCCCTCTCCTCTTCCTTCTTGTGCCCCCTGCCCCCTTCAAAGCACAAGTGGAGGTGGAAGCTCATGGACTGAGAGGGGACAGACACAGCGAGGCTGCAAGGGAGGAGGCCGCGATGAGAAGCTCAACCTGTCGCTGCTGATGCACAGGAGTTTCAATCCTCCACTCTGGCTCCCCGTGCAAAGGGGGAAGAGGGAACGTGCCAGCCCGGGGCCAGCCGTGCAGCCAGACGGGGCCTCTCGGCTGCTCCTGTCTCTGGGATCATTCAGCTTCGTTTGGGCTGCTTCTGGCCAAGGGGCAGAGCTTCCTCCCTCGGCGTCCCTGAATTCAGGGTTCTCGTTCCTTGGCCCTCATTAAAATAATCTCTCCTCCGTCACGAGGAAATGTTTCTGCTTCCTGTCCCTCTGCTTGATATCTGCAAAAAGGCATTTTTATTTTCTTAAATTCAAAATGGTCCTGCTGGACGCTCGGCTATTTACGTTCTTGAAAGGAGGGGGGAAAAAGTAAAAAAGGAAGAAACAACACAAGACAAATCCCCCCCAAACCCTGGCTGCAGGAGCTGCCATTAGTGTTGACTGTGGCCAGCAACGTGCTGTCCACTTCAAGAGAGGCAGTGGCCTCTATTTTTTGAGCCAAATGTTGTGCACCGCAGCGAGAACAAACAAGAGTGACTTTCATCCTTCAAACAGCGGAGCAGCTTTGCAAAGGCCGACATGAAAGGGCCTCCCGTGCTCTCTTGTCCGGGTAGGCCTGGAAAGGGAGCTGGAATGGCTAACAACATTGGTAATAATAGGGGCCTGCCTGGCATCAAGAGGTGAGCCGAAAGACTTCAAAAGCTGGCTGGAGCAGGGCTGCAGGAGCGTTTGCTCCGGGATTCAGGCTCCAACTTTTATTCTCTTCCCTTTGAAGAGCTTACAATTGGGTGGAGGGTGGAAACCAAGCATTTTTGACATGAACTCTGCCATGGGAAATTATGAGAAAGACAGAGATGAAAAGGAATGTGTCCTGATTGTGCTGGTTATTTTATTTTATTTTTAAAAGTCTGCAAAACAAGGGGCTAGCAGTACTATAATCATTGATCCTGAAAAGGTTCTTTGGAGATCAGTGCCATCAGTGACAACGTGGACCTCAAGGCTGAAAGGCAGTGTGGAGGAAGGAGACCTTTTTGCACTAAAATAACACAAGCTTTTAAAGGAATACTGTACTTCTCTGCTAGAGCACAAAAACAAACAAACAAAATCTCTTATGCTTGAAAACAAGAAAATAAATAAATAAATGGCAACCTGGCCTACCTCCACATTTTGCAATCACCAGAGGATCCCACTTGTTTGAGCCTAGATCCCTGACAGCACCCTCATTCCCCTTTTCTACGCTACGATTACTTTGCAACATTTTCCTGTCGTTTCACTGCCTGTCAATACTGAATCATTTCACTGAACCTGGATAAACTACTGGGGGTTTACATTAGTATGAGTAACTAAATGGATAGCTATAGGATTACTCCATTTTTTTAAAAAAAAATGCCTCATTTCATCCTTTATAATTCTGGCAAAGCTTCATTAGCATCAGATGAGCAACTGGCAGGCAGGCTGTTGTCTGCAAAGTCACTGTTTGTCGCCTGTTGAAGGACTGTTTTCTGTTGGGTCAGCCTGGCTCACCTGTAATCACTTGGGCAGTAGATGAGGAAAGGAGCTGAGGAAAGGAGCTGAGGAAAGGAGGAGAAATGGAAGCTGGTAGGGAAATAAGGAGGGAAGGCAGCTGGGAGTGTGGGTGGAGTGACTTCTCTGTGGAGCAGATCGAGGTGACCAGAGCTGGTGTGGGACCTTGAGAAGTGCAGAGGGGAGCACAAGGAGTAACGGGCAGGTGGGAATGGGAGGATGGGTTGGAGGGGGGAGCAGTGGGAATGTGTCAGATGGGTATGCCCTAGTCAGTGGTTTTCGCTGTATGTTGGGCACTTTCTAGTGGTCCTGAGTTCCACTTCTGAGGGTGACTTGTATTTCCTCTCTCTTCTGTAGTCATGCTATAAGGCAACGACGGATAGCCAGGGCACTTATCCATTTCCATGATAGAGTGGATGCTGTACGCAATCCAGGCACCAGTTAGCGACCTGTCCAGAACTGCCGAAGTTATAGTGAGGAGAGACTTTGAGAACACTTGTTTTGAATTATACTGCCTAACTCTTATGGTGTATATCTACAGCAAAATGAGATCATATCCCCTGGTCTTTTGAATCTCAAGACATTCATATATATATATATATATATATTTTTTTTTTTTGTAAACAAACACAAACAAACTCCACTTACAGTAAAGCTTTCTGTGTGAAGTCGTTTCTGTGACAGTGTGTCTTAAGATGAATACACCTCCATCTAAAATATGATTTGCTTTTATGTCTCATATTACAATGGTATGACTATTTCAGTTGTTAAAACACTGTTGGTTGCTGAGTTCTTAAACAGATTCCTGACATGGGTTTTTCAGTTGCTTTTTCCAACCCCTTTTCTCAAAAGTGAAGAGAAGCTGCTTAGCATTTCTAAAGCCCAAATTGCCAAAGCCTTTTGTTGTTGCTGAAGTTTGTGTGTTAAAGCTTTGAATCAATACTGAGACTTCTTAACTAGAGAGTTCTTGAACTTTAGGTGAGGAGGAGAAGGAAACAAGGTCTGTGAACTGCAGGTAGGATATAAGATTATAGGGCTGCTAACACACTGTGAAACCCAACTGCTTAAAACAATCAAAGGTAGAGAAAGTCTAATATAGTATTGGCCATAAAAATCTGGAAATCTCCCACAAGGACAAGGGAGAGGGCAGCCCCTGGTTAGACTGCAAAGTTCAAGAAACTCGCAAAGCACGAGGGAATCCAGCAGCAATCCCCAGGGCTCCCCGCTCACTGGCTGCCTGACTTGAG
This sequence comes from Nothocercus julius, assembly GCA_013398735.1. Classification (NCBI taxonomy): domain Eukaryota; kingdom Metazoa; phylum Chordata; class Aves; order Tinamiformes; family Tinamidae; genus Nothocercus; species Nothocercus julius. Next base: position 3,290,080 of record VZSV01000075.1, on the reverse strand, counting down.
GAGTCTCTTTGATCTGGTATCGACATCGTAGCAGATCTCGTGTGCCGTCCTGCCCACTAGCCAACGCTGGCTTCTCGACAGCAGCAATGTGCACTCCTTTCCTTGGGGTAATTCGAAACATTGACATGAGACAGACCTCTGGCTGCTGCGGGCTGCCTTTCTTGCCCTTGCTCTGCTAGTGTCTCCTTAAAAACGCATGGAGGTCAATGCCAGGTTCCAATTGCAGTGGGTTATATACTGAGAGGTATTAAATGTAGGAATGCCAAGAGCAGAAAAGAGAGAATATTTAAGTTGATTTGAGAGTCTGGGATTCACAGACATCCAGTGTTTTTCAGATAACTTATATAATAAACATGGGCTGTAGTAACTGTTTTTGGCTACTCGCAGAACCCTGTTGACTGTTGTTTTGATGGTGCATGCAATTTGCATGCTGAGAAAGAAATGGAAAGTCTCCAGGACAAGGTAACACATGTAAAAAGGCCAGTGCAAAAATGTCCCCTCTCCTTCTGCAAGGGGATTTTTGACACCGGGAGTAAACGTGAACCAAGTTAATGATCAACTCAAATTGCAGGTATATTTAAGTTCCAAAATATCAAACGGGCTGCTCTGTTCCCCACTGGGCTTTTGAGATCTTCTCTTGCTGTAGAGTCTCTCAGGCACTCTGTGTTCACTAGACTGCAAAGTCAGCACCGCTTTTTACTTGATCCTGCAGTACTAGGCACCTTTAGATCTCAAATTATTCCTTCACGTTATTGGCTGCCAGAGTCCATTCTTGGCAACACTGGGCAAATAACACACAGGAATTGCTAGTGTCCAGAATGCAGGTAGCCCATGTAACTATGTGGAAAGGGACTTCTGTTTTGAGTAACTAGTGCTGCAAATGAAAATGCAGACAGGATTTGGGGGCAATGATTGAGTTTCTTATACTATCCTTATTCACTTGTGGACATCAGTTGGCCAAGACTTCTCTCCATTGATGGTTCATGTTTTTCTTTCATTTACTTATCCCTACTAGGGAGGAAATACGGCTGGAAAAATAGGATGCTGCTGCTTTAAAAAGTTACAGTGGCATAACTGCCCTTAACCGAATGGCTAACAATTAATCTTAAATACAAGTGGATTGAGGATCAGGAGGAAAAAATATCTTTGTTGGAGGTCAGGAGGAAAGGCATCCAGGTTGTTTGTGAAATATTAAAAGGTGGAGTTCACTGAGCATCTATCTTGTGCATTTTAATTATGTCCCTGTGAACCTGAACTCCGTGGGGCCCTCTGCAAGCTCTGCTCAGCTGTGCTGGCTCTCCAAGTTCAAAGCTAGGTTGTAAGTCGTTTTTATTTAGCGCCTAGTGACAGCAAGGACTGTAGGTGGAGAAACATTAAGTACCACTTAAATCTGTTCCTGAACATCTTGTTAGAAATATACTGGGATGATACTCTGGCTCTGACTTCATTGAGATCCATTATAAACTCCCCCTTGGCCTTGCCTAACACAGACCTGCTGATGACGTTGGAGAATCCTCAGCTTTTAGAGAGGGTGAACTCTGGTTCTCCCCTCCAGTGCTCAGCAGTTATTGCTCACCTCCAAAATCAGCATGCCACAGAGTCAGCGTTACCCCGCTCTCAATTCAGAGAACCTCAGTACTGAGCAGGTTGACACAGGCTGGTGTTGATGAGGAACCCAAAAATGAGGGTCTAGCAAGGGCTGCTGAAGGCGCGCGCAGCTCTGCTGTCTGAGAGCACAGGTCTCGGCTAAACTGAAGTGCGGGAGGTGCTGGGTTTGGGAAGGGAGCCCACTGGCCTCCGTCAGGACCTATTCCCTGTCAAAAGCTATGTGTTATCCTTGTCTTCCCTGGAAAATTTGCCCAAAATAAGAGCAAATAAAATACTAACGTAGGGCATTTGCTGGTTGAGTCTGTAGAAAGGAAAGAGCATGTGGGAGCAGAAGGCGTACCCGGAGCCACGGGTGTTCGCTGCCGTTCTCTGCGACGGCGGCGGTGGCTGCTCGCGCGGCCACCTGGGGTATTTGCTATTGCCCTGAGTGTCAAAGGCAGCAGTAATGCTTTGCTGCTTAGTATAAAGTGTTTGCCAGCAAATGGAGACGAACGTGCCGGGGTCTGCTCCCCTCCCCGTGCACAGGGGAGCGAGGTGCTGAAGGGCTGGTTTCGTTTGACCGTCTACAGACCGCAAAGCAGCGTCTCGGCGCCTTTGAGTGTAGCCGCCTTCCTCCGTCCGCCCCGCCAGGCCGTGTGTTCCCTGCCAGTCAGACCAGTAAATCCCACTGTTGTTGTCCGGTGCCTTTCCCTCCACAGCCAGTCCCAGCAGAAATCCATCCCTTGTCGTCCTACCAGCTGGACTTTCTCTGCGGGGAGACGGCCGTCCCCCGTTTGGCGAGGAGGGCCAAGCTGTAATGTCTAGCCAGGAACATCTACCATAAACCACTGCTTCCTGTTATGACACTCATGTGTCTAAACTTATTGATTTATTTAGGTCAAGCTGTCTAACCTGCTTGAGTGAGGCTGGGATCAGCAGGTACTAAGTCATGGAACAATAGGAAGCACCAAAATACAACTTGCAATTTTAGGGCTTCAAAAGAATTGCAGTTTAGTTCTATTCCTTAAAAAAGTACTCGGCGCATTAGCAAGAAATATGTTGCCCATTTCTCTATTTTCCATTTTTTCTTCCATCTTAAAAATGATTATTGTTACTATTACTTTCTGCTGGCCTGGCCATAGCTTTTTTTTCATGTGTGCATTTGCCCCAAGTGGTAGAACAGAAATTTTGGAAATTGCAAGTCTCGAACTTGGGAAATTGCAAGTCTCAAACCCCAAAGATAAAATGGAAAGTCCTCTATTTTTATTTAAATATCTCCCATGGTAAGCAAATTTCTTCTTTGTTTGAAAACAGTGTGATCTGGCTTTTAGAAAAGGGGAGACAGACCTTGGGGACACCTGAGTTCTTTCCTCGTTCTGTCACTCACTCCACTTCTTTGCACCTAAATCTACCCTTTGGGTTTATTTATGAGAACATCTAACTAGCTCACCAATGTGTTGTGAGACTTAATTAATTTATATTTCCAACGATCTTCCAATTCATTGCACAGGAGACCTTGTATACAGTATATAAGCACTGATTTTCAAAGGTGCAAAGTACTTTTCAATCCCATTAACATTAAGCTGTACATATTTAGGGTACAGTCACTTGCCTTCCAGAAAATAATGAATTTAGAGTTTTGTTTCGAATTACATCTTTACACCTGCAAATAATAATGCCCTGCTATATGTGAGCGTAAATGTGTGTGGCCATATGTATATGTATATATTTATATATGCATGTTTATATACGTGCACAAGCAAGAGAAGAGATAGTCTTTCCAAATAATCTGGAAAATCTCTGGGACTCCACAGCTGGCTGTGCATTACTTTTATTTAAAGAAAAGTTATGCAAAAAGCTTATGTGCAGTCAAAAACTTCCCGTCTCTAATTAATATATATATGAAGTGTAAACAGATCATGAAATATTTTTTAGTGCTTAATACATAGAAACGTCCTGTGTTGATGCTAATGAAAAAGTAATGCCTGGCATATTTCACACTGCAGAGCCCGCGGACACAGCTCCACGGAAAAGCAATTCAGACTAAACTGCTTTACAAGTGCAGAAATTCTGGTAGCCTAAAGCTACAGCTCTACATAATTGTATAGGGGGGGGGAAAAAAAAAAGGAGGAGAAAAAAAAGAAAACCAGGCCTCCTCTGCCCTGCCTTTGCAGCACAGACATTTATTTCAAGCTCTGGTAATGGGTCATTCTCTCAAAAGAGATGACACCAGTATTTTGGCAGTGAGGATTTTTAATCTACCGTATTCTCGGGCTAATCCCAGCTGCTCCTCATGGCCTGTTATGTGTCTTTGCAGCTGATTCTCAGGATCTGATCACTGAAAGGGAAGTTAAGGGGATGTGTGAAGACCCAACCCTCTACCCTGGAGAATAGTTCCTTAATTGTAATAGCCCATTTTAATCATTGTGATTGTTTAAAATATTACAAACGTAGGGAAATAAGGATGATAGATAATTGTGCTCCAGCAGTCTCAATCTTTTGTTATCACCTAAGCTTGTTGGAGATTTAGCTGTGTATGGTCCCAATGCTTCCTTGCCATATCGAGTGGCCTTAATTATGTGGGCAGCTAGAATCCCTCTTGAGAGGGAGGCTTGGATAGCAAAACAGCAGGTAAGAAATGCCTCCTCCTTTTACTTCTTTGTTTCTTCCCGGTCCCCCGTAGCTAGGGCTGCATATGTGGCTGTCTCTGTCTTTGTGACACTTTAAATGTGAAACAAGTAATTTAGTTGAAAATTTTCTGTTATTTTTTTACATGCTTCATATGCTGGGTTAAAATCCATTAGCATATAACAAAAATCGGAGCAGATGTAGTGCAACAGATTCCTTAAGGGAGTCCATATTTTTACATATTTTGTAATAAGGAAACTGTCACTCCCAGATGGTATCTAGCTAATACTGGTGGTTTGCTTGCTGATAACATACTAAAAAATAAAATTAATTGTATTCTATTTGATGACAATGAAGCCATTATCATATATAATTCACTCTTAAAGGAAACGTCCAAATGATGGTCTCTTGTAATAACAAGGCTTACTCGCTCATTCTGCCTGTCCCTTCTCTCCTTGTTCTACCTTGGAAATTTTTTTCGAATTTGCTGCAGCAGAAACCTGCAGCTGCAAAACGTAACAGACTTTCATTAGCAAAGCTGGAAACCAGCGCTAATTTGTACGGGGAGTGTGGGCCAGCGGTACCTCAATGCGCTTACCGTAAACGTCAGCAAACGTTTGGAAATCAGTGGTTTCCAAACTGCTGTGTTTGAGATGCCACCGTTATTTATCATAGCAGAATGGAAGAGTTGCCTAAGTGCAGATGCCCCTGATTGGAACCTGTTTGGTAACTGGTTATATTAGTGTGGGAAGTATCCAGATCTGACCCTTCGTGAGGAAATGAAAATTGTGACAACCCGTTGTATTCAGTCTTGCGCAAGAACCCTGCGGTGAAGGGTAGGGTGTGTTCAGTTTAAACTTGTAAACTCTCAAAATTTTCAAAACCTTTCTGAAAGCAGAATTTTGCTGGTATAAAGCTGTGTAAATTCTGCCTTCGTAGAATGTCTATGAAAAATTGCAGACTTGCTTCAGACTGGTTAGTTACAACCTGATGAGTGGTGCATGGTTGAACTTAAAGGATTAAGATTTTCAGCAAGGTTTATTGATGTTATATACCCAGCATGAGGAGCTCTGAGGGACCTGCCTCTTCTCTTTCTGTCCTGCCCCCAAAACTTCAAGTTTTCAGGAAACTCTGGAAGAAATTTCTAAGTCAAGACCGTGTTGTAAAGAGGGGCAGGAGAAGAAAGAGATTTTTCTTCCCGAAGCTGGCCCTGGGCATGGAGCGTGGCCTTCTTGATGCTTCCTTGGGTCTACAGCAACCGTTCCCCAGGCCAACGGCAAAATGTAGGTGTTGTTACCAACCTACAGCGGGGATAACTACAACAGAGGTGAAGTGACTTGTACCAAGTCACAGTATCCTTTAGTGATAACACAGGAAAAGAATCCACAAGAACTCCTAGTTCATTGGCCTGTCCATGGGGTACTCCTGCAAAGGATAGAGAGAAGAAAGGGAGAGCATTTTTTGTAATGTTGGGTACAGAAACCACAAATCTGTCTGGCTTTGCGAAAGGGAGCACCATACAGGATTGGAGCATTTAAATAGCTATCCAAGCAAACTTCTCAGTTGATAATGATTTCTGCATCTTTGAATGGTGGTAAAGAGATACAGTGAGACATCCTGTCTGAAGGGTCTAAAATGCATCTAGCTGTGTTCCTTCTAGGTTATTTATGCTTTTTGTTTAATTTCCCTTCTGGCATGAGCAAAAAATGATGCGAAAAGGAACAGATGACTGCTGTTTCACTTGGAGATTTAGCTGAGAAGGACAATGTTGTAGCTATCTCTGTCACATTGGTGATAGGAACTCAGGGAGTATGGGATGTGCTTTTATATGCTCTGAGGCCATTGCCCTAACTTGGGACCTCACAGCCAACAGAGCCCATAAAACTAACTGGTGCTATTGCAGGCGTTGCTGAGGAAACAGATCCTTTAACTTGCACGTGATTCTCAAAAAAGAATATATCGTTTTATTTAAAAAATCTCAGTCAAGGTTTTGAAAGTACAATGTTAATCTTAGCAATCTACAGTCCTCTGTAATCAGCAAGTGTTATTTTATCTTCCTTTAATTTATGTTATTAAAAAAAATGAAACATCCTTGCAAATGTAACAAACAGGTAGTGAAATTTCAGTCTATGAATGTAATTTGTCCTGCATTTTCAGCTTTCTTTTCAATTCAGAGATTCCAAACAGAGAAGGTCTTTCTGGAATCTTGCAAAGCAACCTATTCTTATAAGGTTATATCCCCAAATGGCAGAAATGTCATGAAATAGAAGCTCCCATCACATCTCAACTGCTTTGGTTACTAGAATATTTCAGAGATAGTCCACAGTCTTTGAAAATTCTGGTTTCCAGGAGCAGAATTTCTCAAAAACAGCTTACTGGCTGTTCTGGATGCACTCTGTAGTCTTTGTCTTAGTCCATACCAGACATTAGCTCTTTGCTTATTTTCAAGTGCATTCAGTGCTAGACAACTATAATATTTTAGCCAACGTGATTGGCATTCAGTCTTTCAATATCCCTGGAATAATAAAATGTTTACATCTGTAAACTTTAATATTATATATCAGGTAAAATACAGCCGTCCAGCATTAGGACATGTGTTTAGGGAAGAAGTATGCCCCAAAAAGCAACACTGGTTTTGTTTTTGTCTAGGTCTTAATTCATACCTTTTCTCAGTCTGGCTTCCTCATTAAGACATCACAGCTGATGCTTTTTTTTTTTTCCCTCTGTGTTTTAAGGCCTGAGCAGAAGATGTATTTTATTCATGATTTGGTAGGAAAATTGTCTGGTGGGAAGGAATTTGGACACCATTAAAGCAACCTGAAATTCCACCGTGGACGTTAGGAGGCAGCTCTTTCTCTTAGCCATATAAAGCATCTGCTTAAATTCTCAAGTGTGGAATGTGCAGACTTGTTAGGCAAGATTTTTAACAGACTGTTTGGCACTGAGTATAATTCTCCCAAGGACCTGGCAGTGGAGATAGTTTAAATAATAGTTTGTCAAATACTCATCAAGAGAAATGCTAATTGATGCCTCATCTGAATCCAGCTCTGCACAGTACCGGAAAGGGAAGGGGTATTTCCTGTTCTTTTCCTATTGAAAGAAAAGTAGTTTTTTCTAGAGAGACCATTAATGTTAGCTTAGTTGTATCCCACTCAGGACTTTGCTATACTCAAATCATGGCAAAGACATATGAAATGTGCCGTGGTTATACACATTAAGTAATGTGTGGATCCCCAAACTTATAGCATATTCTTAGCACTGACTTTACAGGTTGTCCTTTTACCAATTGCCGTTTTGAAGCTCACGTATACGTTTGTATTTTGGTATCTTCTCATTGTTCCTTGGAGTTTCTGGGCCTAGTCTAGCTCTTCAGACACATTCTGAAGACAACTAGTGAAGGCACAGAGGGAGTCGTGGGACTGAACTGCCAGGGGGCCAAATTGCTAGAGCAGAACTGCACCTCTTGTAATGAGTATTAGAGCGTCACAACTTGGTTTGGATTTGGGATCAGAAACCAGAAATCAGGGCTAAACATCAGAGCAGCTCCCTGTCTGCAGACTAAATGAGCTGAATGCTCAGATCTCAGCTCTGGCAAAGAAGGCAAACCACTAAATACATATCAGCTTTTTGTGTTTCAGACCCTTTTGTAATGCGCATAATACTTTGCCCTTTCCTAACGTCCAGCAGTTTGAGGACTTTGAAGTGATGTATTGTATTAATGCTACTTCCCAGTCAGACTCTTATGAACAAGCTGCCTGGAAAATACCACCCAAAAGCAAGGGAAGGACGGGGTTGTAGCTGAAGTTGAGCTTTCCTTGTAGCAGTGGTAGGGAGGTTTTATCTGTATCTCTGAAAATCTTTCAGCACAATCGCTGTGTCAATCGCCCGGCTCCACATGTGTTGGATTCCTGGAGCTTTTAGGTGTAGATGTATCTTACGTGGCCAGCGTTGACTCATTCCCTGCTCCTGCCAGCAGGCTTTGGCAGAGGGCAGGAAAAAGCGGAGCGTGTCCTTGGTGGTAATGATGTCAATCCTTGCTTTCTCAGTGAGCGTCTGCCACCGGATTAGGAGTTTTAAATGAGTTGTCCAAAGCTGTACGGGGAGTGAGCGGCAGAGCTGTGACTAAAGCACAGACCCACTACCCCTCCATGCTCCTCCGAGCAGCCGCATGCCTCTACATTCACACGGAACAGGATTATTTAGAATCAAAGGCACCAGTAGCAGATACAGGGCGTCTTCATTCGTGATGAATAATGCCGTTAGTGAGAAATAATAGTATTCCTTCGTATTGATGATAATATATTGAGCTCTAGCAAAGCCTTGTGCTAAGAGAGAGTTATCTGGGGAAGAGAAGTGAATTATGGAATTTTACTACCTGAGTACAAGGACTGATATAAATGATCAGCTCCGTGGCAATGAATTGGTTTAAAAAGGCTTCGTAAGAACTTGCCTAATGCTCATAAATTAACATTAAATATGAGATGGGTTATCTAATCACACGCTTTCAGGCAAATTCCTTTTTAATATGTATGTACACTGCTGCTGGAAATATAGGCGATCTGTCAGAGGAGATATTTCCTGCCATAAACGGTTACATTTGATAACTCCATATTGTTTCCATAGTTTTTGTCAGTTCCGGGATTTCTTACTTCATTGTTTCTATCCAGAATCCACGTTAAAATAACATCTAGTGACAACCTTAACCCTACGCATGCCTGCGGTTTCAAGCTAAGGCTAGAATTTCAGTGTTCCTTTACCCTGAAATACTGGAATAGGAGGTTCCCTTGTTTCCAGTGAAAGTAGGCTTGACGCCCGGAATTGCCAAGCATTGGCTGCAGATGGCTGAGACTTGGGAACCTCCTGTGGCTGCGGCATATCCATTGCAGCTCCTGGCACAGTGGTTAAACTATAGCCCTGGTTGTCACCCCCTGAAAATATTGCTGGCAGAGCTTGACATCACCAAAAGCTGTTCTGAACTGTCCTTGTGCTGGAGCAGATTAACTGGGTGTGTTTAATGGAAGAAGAGTAGAAGGCCAAAAAGAAAAATTTCTCCCTGTTTTTCCATTCCTTGGACCTGCTGGGTAGGACAGCACTGGTGTGCCAGATTAAATATGATTTTTATCACTGGCATACACCACTACCCTGTGATGAAAAACACCAGCTCACTTCAGTGTTTTGAACTCTAAAAAGTGACGTTGACTGTACTCTGCGGTGCCTGTGATTCAAACGATTCCCTTCCCAACCTGACAGAGGAGATATGTGGTACAAAACTGCTTCCACCTGCTGGAATGGCTTGCATTTTAAGCAGGGTTAACTATGGAGCACCATTTGGAAATAGTTTGTAAAATGCTTGAATCCTCCAGGGGTGGCTGCATTATATACCTTGTAGTTGCTGAGCATTTCAAGGCTTAAACTTTATCTCTAAGTCAATCAACTGGGGATCAAGCAAGAGGACTGGATAACAGTTTTACTAATCAAAACAATTTTCTGAACATTGTTGAGTTCTAGAGAGTTTACCCTGCCATCTGAAAACACAGTGAGAGAACCTTGGGAAGAGAATTACAAAACAAGCTCTTTAAATCATGTTGTACTTGGAATTTGATTTCCTAGACTTTACAGTGAGCAATAATAAACTAATTATGATTAAACTGATAAGGAGAACTCTAAGAGTCAGCCAGGAAAGTCTTTCATAAATAACCAATAAGGAATGCTTGGTCTCACAGTTGATGTGCATCAGACAAGCTTGTTTTTGCCTTTTCAGACTCAGCTTTTCACCAAAAAAAACCTCAAAGCAGTGGAATAAAACATATATTGTTAGCATTAAATAGGTCTCACTTTATCTTTAATCACAAGACATCTTTCTGACCCAGGAAAACTGGCTCTCAGTCATGCTGAAGCAGGGCTATTAGTGTTGCTGTTATGTAGCAAAATTTGGATCTGGACTTAGACATCCTGAAAAAGCAAAGATTTTGTATCTGTGTTTCTGTGTTTGGCCTATTTTGAGTAGTATTTGAGTTTCACAGTTATAACTGGGCAGAATTTGTTCTGCCTAATACATGAACATCTCTTCCCAATAGGTTAGGTCAGCTGTGAGGTTTAATCAGTGTTCAGATTTCTGACACACAGCTCAAGGGCATATAATCCGAGCAAATAAACAGTCAAGGAAATGACTGCATACAGCAGAGATGATGTAGGATTGCAGGGGATCATTTCCACTCAGGTGTTTATGGTGGTAGTGTCTTTTCATGGCATATAAGAGATGACATTTCAGTATTACACTCTGTATTGCAGCAATATGTATAAAATAAATAGTTACTGTTGTTTCCCCTTTGGAACATAGTTGTCTAAAGGATTGAACTGAATATGTTTCTTCCTCTTTGAAACATGCAGCTACTTCCCACTAGCATTACAAAGATTCAGTGCCTTTTATCAAGGGAAGATATTCTCAACAATTTGTTTCATTTTTCATTAAAGAATTTTCATACTGATCCTGCCTCTGGGCAGGGGGTGTCCTAGCCCTATTCCAGTTTTTTTTTTTTTTTTTTTTTTCTCCTGGGGCTTTAGTTCACCAGTGAGGTTTCTGATTTGTACTAGTACAATATGACAAGAACAGTCATGAGGACCAGGATCTTCTTTTTCCCATGCTGCCCCATCCATACTTGACAATTCTATGGAAAGGGGCATTCAGCCAAGGAATGAAACTCAGAGGCAACCATATCAGCCACAGAGATTTATTTATATAATTAAGTCATCAGCAGGATGGAAAAATACTCTCACTTGCCAAAGAGAATTGTTCCAAGCTCAGGAAGGGTCAAAGTGCACACTTGCAAGTTATATGTTACCAGGACTTGAACAAGAAGCTTCACAAAATATTATCCATTTAGTCTAGGATAAAGCATTATGGATGCATTGGTTAGCAAGGAGGAGATGGAGATGGTCTGAGAAATGTGCTAGTTTGCTCTTCCACGAGAGAGTAGTCCTATCCTAGAAGAGTCACTTGGCAAAAATTTTAGTGTTGAGTGGCATAAGTGGACTTGCTTATGGCTGGAAAAAGAGGAGTGAAACGTCCACTTCAGACACAGAGCAATCTCTTGCTGTAGCAAAGAGCCACAGGACATGTGCTGTCCTTCAGAAACAAATTGGGTACCACAGCAGGACTTGCTTCTCTTGCACAGAGAGGGACTACGTCAAGAAAAGGAGGGATTCACAAACCTCTTGGCATTTCATCCAGGTAGAGACATTTCTGCCACTACAGCCACCAGAGCTCAAAAACCAAAAGCAAATGCCTTTATCAGCAGAGCTCTACGAGGGGTTCAATTTGGGCTTTCATAAATGTGGAGCCAGAGATGCAGCTTTGTAGCAGCAGGCTACCTCTGCAAGGTGCCTCTTCCTCTGGTAGGACCTGGCCTCCTACGCTGGGAGGAGGGGATCTGCCCCTGCGCTAAACATCACTGATGGACAATGTTTGCTGTCATTTTAGGTAGGACTGAACATTTTTAAGAAGGATTTGCAAAATAAGGCTTGCCTTAGAGGATTTCTGCTAAATAGCTCATACTTGCTGCTCTTCCCCAGTGGGAATGCTTATGAGCTTTAGAGACAAAAAGTTCTGTGGCAGGAGCAATTTAGCCAAGAAAAAGCACATTTCAGTGAGGGCTCTTAACGTTCCAGGCAGATTGGTGGTTGATTTTTAAGTAAGTGTTACTAGGATCAGCCTCAGCTTTTTAATGCTCATCTGATTAGCTGCTTCTTTCTCTCTGAGAGGGGTGTGTTGCTGAATTATTTTCCTGTTCCAGGATCTTATCAATTTCTTGTAAGGCAAATTACCACTGTTAATCATCCCTCAGGACAACCAGGCAGTCCTTCGGCTAAGTTTTCTTCTCTTTTAGCTCCACAAAGCAAGTCAAATGCTTTCAAAATATCTAGAAATATTTCAATAATCAGTTCAATTGCATTTGCCAAAATAGCAATAAAGAAGCACAGATGGGGAAGGCTGACAAAAGCGAGGGCAGAGAAGCAGACTATGGAAGTATGCTATCAAAGCCTGGAAAAAGGCATTGCATAAACCTTTCCTGCTGAGGGACTTCCTTGTCTCCATGACATGTGGAAATAGGCTTCATTTATTTGTGCTGCAGCTGTCTTCACACAGAAGCATGAGTGGGATTGAGAAATATCTCCATAGCAATTACAGTTTGTTGGGTCATCGGCCTGTAGTTTGTGCAAGTGAAGAGACCTGTTGGACCTGATGGAGAATCTGATGGTTTTCAAGAGGCAGGTGGCTGTGTCCTGATTCCTCCTAATTTACTTCCTCAAAAGCTAACATTCCTGGAGCAATTCATTGTTGTGGTCCCTCTTACTATGTGTTGAATTCTCAGCCTGGAGGAGAAGCAGTACAGTTTGCCTCTGGAGGGCATCAGGTGAAATGTTGGAAGCTCCAGAAATGTGGAAAGCTCTAGGATGTGGAAATCCAGCTGAGAAGACACATTTGACTTCTTCCAGGATGTAGCAAATAGATTTGAGTTTCCCATGAAGTAGCAGCAGTGCAGATTGCTGTCTTTCTTGCAAACCAGAAGAACTGGCCTCAATATTGGCCTCAAGAGATCGCCACTTTTGGTGATCTTTCCAGACACTGTCTTTTTTTTTTTTAAAAAAAAAAGAAAAACTCATTTTATATTCTATCTAACCCTAGCCAAAGTCATTACTTTCCTCTTTGTCATACTGAGACTTGATAGCATTGTAATTAGGGCTGACATATGGTATCATCTATCCCCCTCTTCTTCCCCTGTGTGCAAGTAAGAGAGGAATGTCACTGCAGCTGCGAGACCATCGCTTCCATCAGGTAGTATCACTTTGCTGGTCTCCTTCGTGAGGGAGCGTGGACCTAAATACGAGTCTGTGAGTAGGGCAGTGTGTTTTCCTTGGAGACCTGGCGCTTTGCACTCGAATTTCTGCTATCTCAGAACTGGAAATTACTGCTCCGGTTTACCTCTCTAGTTTTGTGGCAGGAGGCCAATGATTCTAAGAGCTTTCCTTTACCTTCATTAACCCCCAAATGTTGCTGTATTCAAAACATCCATAGAGAGTGTATTTATCATTCATTTTCTGTTCATGTTGATGTGGGAAAACACGTGCAATCAATATTGAATCTCTTTCAAAACATCTTAAAATGGGAATACATATTGGTCTAATCTAAAACTAATCATGATGATAAATGATGAAAAATATGCCAAAAAAATGGAAATTCTGTTTTTAAAAATTCTTTGGTTATGGGTATTTGAGTGTGTGTGAATGTGTGTATATATATTGCCTACCAAGAAATTGGAGCTTAAATCAGAATTCATTTCAAAAGGAAAAAAATCTTTTTTTAATATTTCTTTTTTTCTCATATGTAAAGTTGACATGTCAAGTTTTAGACTTCTGCTGTCCATTTAAATGCAACCCAGTCATATATTTAATGGCCACAACTGCATTTTAAAATGCATTTTAAAAAAAGATAGATTCAGCCTTGTTAATATCGCTTCCAAGATTATTTCAACTTGCAAAACCTAATCACTCAATATTAGCCATGAAACACAACTGCCTTCTGTATACTTGGGACTTTCCAGCTCTCCTGCTTTCAGACTAAAAGCACATGCCATTGGCTCATTTGAAAAGTGAAGGCAGCTTAAGTAAATCAGGCTGTATTTGGCCAGCAGCTTAAATTATTATAAACCAACACTGCCAGCCAAAGAAGAGGTCTTGGTCCTCCTCTGTTACAATGGGTTTGGGGCTCACAGATCTCCTGCTGCCTCAGGTTTGTGCCAGCGTGAGTGTTGCCACAGCCGCACAATGAATCCCATCAAGGATCTGCCACAAAAAACCCTTCCTTTTCTTCTTAGTTGGCTACCGGAGTGCAAGTGAGTGACCGAGGATTAGAGAGGGAGAAGGTTGCGTTACCATCCGGCGTCAGATTGAGCTAGGCTCTTCCTGGCAGGACCTATGGGCTCTGGTATCTCTAGGAGCTCACTTAGGAGAAACCGTAGTTTCCCCCATGCCTGCAGATCCAGAATATTTCCAGGCAGTGCAGGAAATTGAATGGTTTTGACCACAAATAATTTTCATTATTTGGGCTTTTTCTAGAAGGATAAAATTTTCCAGTAACTAGCTTCTTGGATTCTTACATAGAAAAGGACCACTGTGTTTCTATATTTAAATCCCTATCCAAAGAAATAATTCCTATAAAGAAAGAACTTGCCAATAAATATTTCTCTGGCTTGCAATAATGTTTTTCATCCCAAGATATGAAGAAAACTCAGGAGAGCTGCTAAAACATTAGATGGTTCAGCTCTGCACACTTGGAAAGGGAATGACTTCAACATCTGACATAAGTAGGGCTACTCACATGCATAAAGCTGAACAGTTATATATGGCTTTGCCTCATTAGGCGAGCGGTACCAGCCATCAAGACAATCCAGCGGCCTTCTGGGATATTATTAAAGAAATTGTAATTACACACACACATACTTGGAGGATTGGGCCCCAAATAAAGTCATTATAAGATCAGGGAATGGTTGCAAGGGAGATTTAGTAACATGGATTATAGTAACAACAGGGTGAATTAATATTGGGCTATAACTATCTTGTTCTCCTGTAACTATCTTGGCTTTAATCTTTATTAAAATGGCTGATTTCTGTTTATTTTAGCTCACATATGCCTATTTTCCACTATATAGTTTGTTTCTGCATACATACGCACACAAGACTGTGACGTAATTTGCAAAAATCTTCTAAGGCATAAGCAGCGTTAGTAAAAATGTGTGTGTGAGAAAAAACATTCAGTGTTTCACCGTGCATTTTTGCAAGCAATGGCAAAGCTTTCGTGCAGCTTTTATAAAATGCATGCACTATTTTTCACATTTCTGAGAAGAATTTAAAACAGCTTTTTGCCTTAGATACCTATGTGAAAGATTTTGCATATTCCTCCGCAGCTAAACACTTACAACTCGCCTGTTTTCTTTGTGGCTTGTAATTCCTGAGTAAGTCCGAACCAGAGCCTGGGATGTGTGTGTGCATTACGTCTGGAGTGGTGTATGGAGCAACACGGTGCTTTGCAGAGCGTCTCCTCGGTAGATTCGATCTTCATGAGGGGCTGCACTTTAATCTTTAAAAAAAATCATTTTCTTCAACTCACTGCTTTTTATACCTCAGCTAGAAAATGCTGTTTATTGTTCGGTTTCTCTTGCGTACAGTGTTTGTGTCTATAATTGAAACTTAAAAGCTAAGAGCTTGAATAATTCAATCAGAAAGCATATTGTTTTTACTGTTCTCAGTATGAATTCAAATGTTCACATTATTGTGATGTTATAATATCAGAATGTATTTATTTTTACTTGCAGAGTCATAGCAGGCAGTGTAGCTTTCCAGAAAAGAAAGCAAAGGCGAGGGGGGAAAAAAAAGCAGCGCTTTCTCCGTGCTGGGGTTCTCCGGTCTAACTTAAGCAAATGAGATATCTTGTCCCCTCCAGCAAGTGCCTGCTCCGTTGCTAAGACTCTTTCTATCAGCGCGGCTGCATGCGCTGAAGCTGCCCCGAAGGCTGAGTGTGATCCTGTCGGGTAGGAAGCGCGTAACCTCCTCATTTGAAGGCACCTCGGTTACTGAGTGTGTCACTGATACTTCGCTCTTGGCTGTTAGATGTCAGCTCGGTAAGGTGCACGGGGAAGCGTATCCCTTTCCCCGCTGCAAAGGGAGAACTGCTCCGTGCAAGCTCCGCTGAGAGCCCCGCACACCTCCTCACCTCCGAATTAGCTGGCTTGCTGTGGAGCAAATTGAGGTTCGTGTGTTTTGTGCAGGGTCTTATTTTTTTCTCACGTGTAAAATGGCAACCGGAAAAAAAAAAAAAAGAAGTTTTGATAAAATTCTTGGCTAAAATATTCTCTGAATGACTTGTATAGATGCAAATGTAGAATGAGAGCGATGAAGGTAAAATGGCTAAAACTGCAGAGTCTAATGCAAGCACGATACATTTTATCCCAAGCAAATTAAACAGATGTGTTTTAAAATTAACGCTTCATTATGTATCACATGTGACTATTAATATAGCTGTAGTAACTAATGTTAAGAATTAGCAATAATGTGGAAGGTATATATATTTTCCTCTTTATTATTATGTTGGGTAAACCATTCTTCATAATCATCTACACTTTGATAATGCTGTAACTGTAGAAATAGGCCCAAGAAAAAAAAAAAACAGGCTTAAGAAAACTGTGAATCTGAAATTTCCTGATTTATATAGATTTAAGTTATGTCCTTAGCATAATTTCAGCACAGATGAAGGGCTTAGCTGGACTCCCATGGTGTGTCCTGCGGGTATGGAGCAGTTTCACATCTTTTTCTCCGCTTTCCAAGCTTACAGCCTGTAAATCAACCACTCCATTATGCAATAACATCCCTTATCCTTGCTTCAAAATACCAAAGTTAGTAGCAGAGTTGGATAATGAGAAACAATATTGTTTTGGCCCATATGTGATCCTCATACGTTATCTTTTCTTCTTTCCATTTTTGGGAGGGGAAATTAAAAAAAAATCTTTTATTTGGGAATCCATCTGTATCACTTCACAAGGCAGGCTATTAGGACACAGTATGATTTATTGAACTGAGGAGTTTCAGTATGGCCTCAATGATACGGGCTGGTAAGACGCTCCTCTTTACATGATCAGATCTGATTATAAGGGTAACACCAGCTCCCTGCCAAGAAAATACACGATAATAAAACTTGCACAAAGCGTTTGCTGCTGCCTATCGCTGATGATGGTTCCCCCTTCTTGCCCAAATGGGGATGTACGAGCATCTCCCAACTGGCTGTCTTGTAAGGTAAAATGAAGAAAGCCTTAAACTTCACAATTGCCAATAATGAGCAATCATTACTCAAATTACACCAAGCACTGATTAGGTTTAAAGTAATGAAGAAAACAACACGATCAATCATCATCAATCCAAAAGAAGTCAATCTGTGCTAGAGATACAGCAAGATCTTAGTGGAGGGCTCCATCTACAGGGTTCGGAAGATGAGAGAGAAAATCCTTCGCATCACAACATTTGAAAGAGATTCCCCATTCTTCCCACTATGCTCCCAGTTTCATACCGAAGCCACTCACAAAAGGATTTTTTTTTTCTTAAAGTCTGCAAAAATGTTGCAAAAATTGATGCAGAAAAACTTTCTGGAAGAACATTGTGCTGCTGTTGGACTGCAATGAATGTTAAAGAAAATCGCAAGAGTTAAATACCTAATATCTATCAAATGGTAAAACTATGCTGAAAGCTCTGGCTGTGCTAGCAGCATCAATGGAGGCTGAGGTTTTTAATGAAATTTGTATTAATAGGCTTTAACTACAAAAATAGCGCAGGAGAAGCACAAATTGCACGGGAAATTCCCATTTGTCAATTTTCATCAGCTGTTAAACAGTAAATTGCAAATTAATACTAAGTTTATTTTGCAAATCAAGTGGAAATTCACCCAACACCACATTTCTTACACACAGAAAAACATTTTTGTACTCGCTACAGAATGGCCCAGGTAAAAAGAGCCCTTTGTATCTAAAAATAGGAAAATAAATGGAAAAATAGGAAAAATAGGGTGTATATAGGTATATAAATGTTACTGTTCCATGCACATGTATTGTGTGTGTGTATACGGAAATTTTGTACTATGCACAGTATGTGTAACAATAGAAGCATTTTACAGTAGATATGCAGAAGCAGTATTATTTCTTAAGAATAATTTCAGTTGAAATATGTCCCCTACCAGCATGCTCAGTGCACTACATAACAAATATTTTTAAAGGAAGTTAAATATAAGAAAATAAATATTTGGATTCATAGTCTGAAGAAATTTAATAGAAATTTCTCCTTTAACATAAATCAGCTTTGAATCAGGCATAGGTATCATAAATAATAGGACACAAATGAAAAGCTAGCAAAAAAAAAGCATGACTGAAGGGAGATAAAAAATCACAGACAGCCATTCTAATCTCAGTTTACATTATAGCACTTCTTGTGGGTCAGTCCTAAAAATTTAGAAGGAAATTTCTAAGTTGTCATACTTTTGCTTTGAACTGTCCACTGAGATGTAGCTGAACATGGTGTCTCTCCAGGTCTGTTAGTGGTTTAAGAGGCGAATCTATAAATTATGTCATTGATAGAAAAACTTTTCACTCCTTTGTAGTAATTTCTATAGAAATGTAATTTCAACAGTAAATCTAATGTGGTTTGTACAACATACTTAATGTTAAGTTTATTGATAATCAGCAAATTATGAACCGGTGGAGGCTTTTCATGCCAAAATCTATTTTTTAGAAGAGGCAGACTTAAAGATATGCATGTGGCTCTGTGCCTGGCTGAATCATGCATGAATATGTGTGCTTGCTTAAATAGAGGAGGTGTTGACATGAACCTGAGCTTAATGTCACTAAGTCTCTCTCTTTCGCTTGCAGAGAAGGGAACTGATTTAGGGAGCTCTGAGTTTGTTTTTACCCTGAATTGGGGAATTTTATCAAACAACATTCTCAAAGAAATTATATGCAAAAAAAAAAAAGTTTTTTTTTTTTTAATTTATTTTCCATGATTTATTGCTCCCAGTGATTTTGAATCACTGAGCTGAGGAATGTTCCCATTCGGTGGCCACGCAGGAGGGTCCCTAGCCCAGGTCCTCGGAGCCCCTGCCCAACTCAGGGAGGCTCCATCCAGGTGTGCAAGACCCTCACACAAAAAAGCTTCAAGCCCACGAACAGACCCTTTGGGGGAGGCAGTGTGAGGAGATTTGCAAGGATATAAAGTGGCCTGGGAGTTTTTGGAAAAGGGTGAATATTCTGAGTTTGCCACCCCTTGTGTCTTTACTCTTGGTAGTCCCGAGACTGAAACATAGTCTTCATGCTAGTAATGGCTAGTATACTTTTAGGAGTCAGTGGTGGGTAATGTGACCCTTTAAATATTAAATGGCAACATATTTCTTTTTTTTTTAAACATAGGTTGTTTATTAAAACTTTGATGTAGTTAAATGAAACTTGATTAAACTGGCTTAACCCCTTTCTACATTGCAGTGGCAAAGAAAGTCATACGCACCAGAGTAATTGAAAGAGGTTTATCGATATTCTTCTTAAATTTTGTCTTCTAATACAGTTTCTCCTTTTACAAATTTATTAAAATATTATTTTACTGTAGTACCACTGCTAATTTAATATCTGCCTTGAAACAGCTCATTTAGAAAAAAACTAAATAAAAGATACAAAATCTTGCTGGGAGAAGCTGACAGCTCCAAGTATGTTTTGCAAAGTTTTCACATTATATTTCTTTAAAATATGTTTGGTTTGTCCATCCTTGACAAAAATAATAAACTATTTCCATGGAAACTCCGGAGACAAAGCAGCAGCGTTCTCATCAAGAGAGCAGTGCAGGTAGCGACGCTGCCGGCAGAAGGGATGACTTGTCAGTGCAAGGGACAGCTAGGCAGTTGTTAAGGTATTAAAACAAAAGTAAATCTTTGGGTCCTGCATGATTGTTTTCAGAGCTTTTAGAAAAAAACCCATAGGAAGCAGCGGCAGCAATTCGGTCTCTAATGACCTGGGAAGCCGGAGTCTTTCGGGAGGCTCCAGGGCAGGGATGTGCAGGGACAGCGCTCGCGGCCGCGGCTGGGAACACGAGTGGCGCGGGCACCTGCACCGAGTCCGGGGCTTTGCTTTTCTGATCAGAGAATAAGGAGCTACCCTGGGTAACAAGATATTGTAATGGTGGCAGGGAGATGTTTTTAAGCTTTCAGACAGTTGGTTTGCGTTGTGCTGGTGGAAAGCAGGGGTCAGCAGCAGCGGTAAGGTAATCTCAGGTATATTTCTGCTAATCCCTCCAGGCCCTTGCTGTGGTGCAGAACATCTTGAAGCAATGCTTGGAGATGGAGAAAAGGATTTAGATTCTGCAAGATTTGCCTTCAGCTGGCCCGGAGATACCAAGCGAGGAACCCTGCTCCAGCACACTGGCCAGAGGTAAAAAAAAAATATATAAAAATGGGTATAGATGTATCTCTGCATAAAAAAAAAGAGCTTTTCATAGAGCTTTTCATGCTTCGTGTCTACTGCAGGCCCCGTGGATGTCTTGCTGCTCCTCCTCCTTAGAGCAGCGATCCTTGTCCAATGGGAACTGGCTCTTAGGTGCAAACTTAGATCCTTGTTTTTAAGGCGTCCCTCACACATGAAGCCTTAGTAGAAGAGTTTTAGGAGCAGTTTATTCTTCTAACAGATGATTTGAGAAGCCCCCATTCTGAGGGGATCTTTCCCAAGGCAGCATTAAAAGGAAGCTCCGCCAGCCTTCTGGGTTAGAGCAAAGCTAGACGAAAAGCGCAGAAAGAAAATGAATCGAGGGGAGCTGTTTTTACTGCACTCGAGCCATTCTGCTCAGAAAAGGCTGTACTGGGCCAGGGGATGTAGTGCTAAAGCTGCGGGCAGTGGACTGGGAATTGCAAAAGAGCCAGCTGGGACTTTCTGAGAAAACACTTGTTGCTGGAAACAGCCCAAACCAAACCTGGTAGTGAAGCTAACATCAGTTTTGAGAAAACTGTTTCAGAAAGAGTTCTCAGGTTTCGAACTAGAAGCCCTGGTTAAAACCAGAGGAGGGTGGGGGTGAAAAAAGCAGGAGGGGCTGATCTTCGTTCACAAGTAGTTATTTAGGAAAAGTACAATACTAAAGGAGCTTGATGGTTTCTAGGTTGTTGATGTGGGATGCAGGAAACTTAGTTCCCTTCCCAGCTTTGCATCATGCACAGGCCATGTCGGCGCCTTCACGGTGCGGAGGAGGAATTTTTTTGTACTGCTATGTTTGTTTTCCAACCAAGTGCCTAAGAAGATTGGTCATAAGATAGTGAAGAGGTTTGCAGAGATCACCTAAAGAAAACTGTAACTGCCAAAACGCCCTTTATATGGAAGACTAATAATGTTGTGAGTATCTTAAAATAATTACATTAGAAACAGGAAAACATGAGCACATGTGGCTTGAGCCAAAGATGGAATTCTGCTGATGCTCAGCGTGGTGGTCCTGTGGGTAGGCAACACACACAAGCAATTGCCCAAGGCAACAACATTCTTTATTAGATTGATTAAGCACCAGGTTTACTTATTGTCGTTAGTAATGGATGCCAGATTTCTGCTTTGCCTATGGTAATAGAAACCAGCCCTGAGGAAGGAGTGTTGCTGCACACACTCGTCCTGCTAGAGCTGTGGAATTTTCACACCTACCTCGCTTTAATGTGGAAACATAACCACAAATGTGCCTCACCCAGGGCTTGCTGTGGGATTTGTAGTTCTTTCAATGTAAAATGGAGAGTGGTGTGAATTTAGGTAAAAAAAAGAAATATGGAAATGTGCCCCCTGCTTTTGTTTTGATTTTTTTTTTTCCCCCACTATTATCTGTGATCTTATCAAGGTGAATTGTACTAGGGTAAAAGATAACAGAGAAAAAGTACACCTGTTTTTTTCAGGTACAGGCATGAAAAACAACTTTTTGGTAGCATGGTTTGCAAAGGAAAAATAGTGTTGCATGTGATATTGCGTATACATAGCTACATTCAATACTCACACTAGCTGAAGATACAATCCATGGGATGAATTCACACACCAGACCCATGCCTACCTCAAAGAGTGACAGAGTCACAGCAACTTCATCACTACAGCCTACAAGCAGTGGAAATGCATCAAATACGTCTTAACTACGTATAGATGTAAGGCTGCTGAGGGAAGTGTGAATCTTTCCATGGACTTTCCATTGTCATCTGTGCTCTGGTGCAGATTCAGGCTACAAAAAGCTGCTTAAAAGGTTTTCTTTGAAAGTAAGTCAGACTCAAGCTGCTTAATCATTTAAGTGCTCTTGAAAATGTATCTATATTAAGTCTCTGTTGCTCCGTGTACCAACAGTGCTGGCATTTTCTCACAAAGTTTTACTATTGGACTCATTTTTGAAATATATGTCATTATATAAAGTTGATGAATTCTTAGTAAGTTAACTAATATCTGCCCTTTTCTAGTACTGGTTCTTAATCATTATCACACAGTTTAGACTTTTCATTTATTGCATCCCATCTAATACAGAAGATGCAACATATTTTATCAATAAAAACAGTACTTTAAATTTATGCAGTCAGTCAAGATCTCATGTCCCTGTAGTTAGCTCATTAAGCTTCTATTTCCAATAGTTATAATACAAATGCCATTAGAGATCTGTTATGCATTCAGTTTTCACTATAGTCAAATGGTATTAAGTAAGAATTATCTGTAGTTTGAGAGCACTCTGTGTTAAAACCTAGGATTGAAAATGCATAGCAGAAGTCGCCTTTGTGTGCATTCTCTTATTCCTGGAGTTATTTGCAGAGAATAGTATGTAAGTGTATACAAATATATATGTACATATATATTAGAATCATTTCAAAGGAGCACTAATCTATTGCTTCCATAATGATGTAATGTTTTTGATCTAGGCAGGTGAACAGAACTGAGTAGAAAGATTATTATAAAGTTTAATAATTTACATCCAATCTCCAAATTGAAAGAAAGTGGGGACACAAAACTATTAATTATTTAGAGATGGAAATAATAAATCAAGAAACTAACAAGTATCATGAGAATAAATATGTATATCTTATAGTCTTACATTATTTATTTTGTATATTTACTGTAGATTTAGTTCTGGAGTTCAGGAGACTTTTGACCATTTTTAAAATACTGTCATGTCTTGAACTATAAAGTGTTTCCTGTATTTATGTTTTGGATCCCTATTTGCCTTCTTTTAACTAAATTCAGTAGACTTTTCAAAAATGGTAGGGAACATACAGAGATACCTGTGGAGTTCTATTCTTGTGAACTGATGATACGCAGGACAGATATAAGATAACTTCCCCTTCTTGAAGAAGAATAGGTTTTGCAGCCAGACTGACAACCCATTGTGGGAAGTGATCCCACTGTAATCTCAAATCAAAAATGCCTCAAAATCAAAAATTTTCTGCAAAACTCAACTCTTCCCCAGATCACATGAGGCCAGTTTTTCTCCTGTACTGCACTGAAGTTGTCTCTGGTTGGATTTAGGAACTACAGTATTTAAAGGCCTCTGTCTCTGGGAAGGTAAGAGTTCCTCTTTGGCTCCTTCAGGTGAAGGGGACAAAGCATAGGAGTAATGTCTGTGTAATGTCTGTACATCATTCACATGATGCTATTTGAAATGCTGACGAGAGTTTTGCATAGTGTTGCCCTTAAAAAATGAGCAATGTTTGCTGAATTAAATCAGTAAAAATCAGGTATATCACAAAAAAAAAAAATCTGCTTGGTGGGTTGGGAAGGAAATCCTGCCTTTTAGGAGATTTGGGAGCTCTTAATTATTATCTGATAACCAGTCGAAAGTGCTCATTGTATCTTCATTTTCTTGCTTGACCAAGTTCTTGCTTTACAAGGGATAATGCTTTAGCATTTCAATTGAAGGAATTGGTAGTTTTCTCCAATACAATCAGGACTAGACTTGAACAACCCATTGTGGTGCATAAGAAACTTTCAAGAAATCCATTGCCTACTGAAGTCAATGACAGCTTTGTCATTGATTTCGGTTGTGCCAGAATTTTACCCATTATGCTTCAATACTGCTTTTATTTTAAGTAGGATGTTTAAATATTTGCTGTTTCCTTTAATGACGGACATTTTGTTGGAGAATAACCGGATGCTAGATGCTAGTTTGTGTATAGCAAATGATTGTGCTAAGGATGCAGAAAAGTCTTTATAAATATCAACTAAAACTCTTTACAAATTTCAACTAGAAAGAAGCATTCTCTAGTGTATGCATTTCATCATGATATAGAAAGAAAGAGCAAAGCAGATCCCTGATTCTAAAAGACAAATAGAACACATGTAAAGAAGGCTTTTTTAACAGCATTCATGAAAATGCGTTCATTTCATTTTCCTATTTCTGAACATAACATCTATAGAGCCCTAAGTTCTACAGAAGCATATCTTACTTTCTATGACTGACTGTTTCTTTAAGTATCATTATTATCAATAACTTTACTATAATGGATATAATGCCAAATTGTGACTAAGAAAATAATCTGGACTCCTGAAAATCTTCAAGATGTGAACAAATTTTTACCAAAAAATCAAGCAGAAATGCACATACGTGTGGGAGATTATATTGGCTTAATTCTGACAAGAGCTGCCAGTTTTGTCTGTGCTAGTTTGAATGTCAACTGAGCGAAAGGCACTGATGGCCACATGGACCCAGAATTATCAGAAAATGGCAAGAATTTTTGGCACAAAAAGAAGAAAAGAAAATAAGGAAAAAAAGGAAGAAGAAAGTGTAGGGACATAGCACTAAAGAGGGAGGACAGGAGATTTTCTGCTTTTCCACAAAACTAGGGTAAAAAACACAGATTTTTGTTTGGGAGTATATTGTTTTGAAATTTGATCAAATAATTTTGAGTAGGTCTGCTACTTTTCTATATCTTTTGAGCATATATGTGCTTGCATGTGCTTTTGGTGCATATAGTTCTGCACCTATGTGCATTGATGGATGGTTTCTTGCTTTCTAGCTGTCTGTCTGCTGAGTCAGCTAGGGGATCACTCATTTTTAATAAGATTTTCTCTTATTTCATCATGTATTATTTTCCCCATGTGGATAGTGTTATAGCTATTTAATGAAAAATTAAAAGAAGACAATCATAAAGGTTTATCATACGCCAAATTCTGTTGATCCCTTTCTGTTTTTAGGACAGTTTCACTCATTTGGGGTATGTCTAGATAGCACAAAGCTGAGTCATGCTTTAAATATATTTGTTTGGGAGCTTGTAGGTATCACTTGAAATGGGAGCTGACTCATCTAGAGATGAGAATGCTGCACTTTGGATAGACCAATTAGTGCTGCTGAGCAAACACCAGTAGGGCTGTGTAGATGACTTTTAAAAGCTCTAGTGAGGCAAGTGTCCCGCGTCTGTCTGAGAGCATTTAATTCATATTAAAGTCAGGGCTAGGTGAGGAGCCAAGAGTCTGGATAGCCAGCTCCAATTTACTGCTTGAACGTTCAGTAAGCGTTTGGAAACAGCAGACATTTTGTAGCTTTATGTTATCATAATTTAGATTGATGAGTACTATATAGACTACTAAACCATGGAGAAGATTTTATGAGAACACAAGAAAGAGCATATGTTTCTGTAACAAACCAAATACAATATGTATGTGTAATACACACACACACACACACACACACACACATGTTGGAACAGAACCCAAGTACAATGCATTTTATGCACATTATAGCTGGGTTCTTATGTGTATTGTATCTGTAAGAACAAAATATGTACTACTCCAGCGAACACCTACGCATCTCTAATTTATGCTATCTCATTCTTACAAATTCGCACCCATTATAGATATTTGAATTCTCTTCTTATTTCAGCCACAGTGATAAAGATGGGAACTTCTAAGTTCACTTACCTGTTGTCAATTACTGACGCCTCATTACACAAATCACTTGGAAAGCTGATGAGGTTTTATCTAACATAGAGGCCAGGTCAATCAATCGTCATCAGACCTGTGGATCTTCAATGGACATTGAAAGGTTAACCCAGTTCTTCAGGGCCTCCATCATGTCAGCAAAAATTAGCAAGAAGGTGGCCGAGTTGTCAATAGAGTGCCGAGACAATTAGTTAATGATTAGAATGGTAGCACTTGGGGAATTGATAACAAAATGAGCCATCTTGGGTGCATTTGCATGCATTTAGAAAATCTATACAGCCTGGTGGGAAGGGAGGCAGGTTTTGCATATGCTGCCATAAGGCGTGCCGTAAAGCAGAATTATGTATGTCTGAGTGTATCGTGGACTTAGCTGGGCTAAATTAAGTCACTGTATCAAAAAGCCTGTACATTTCAGCTTATCAGAGTCAGATACTTGGCTGTACTGATCTACTTAGTAACAAGCATTAGCAATGACTCTGCTGCCCTGTCATCATAACCCCATTTTCAGCTAAATGATTATGGATTTGATATGTTTTACAGTAAGCACTGGTTCTACCAGTTGTGATTAAACCTAGAGCTTGTTAAATTAGGGACAATTTAAAATTAAATACTTTCACCTGTTTAGGATTTCACCATTTAATGTTATTCTTGACTTCTCTTCCTTTATAAAAATATTTTGAAAGGCTTCCCCTTGAAACTGGCATTTCTTTTTTGCATCCCTTGTTGGAAGATGAAATCCTCTGTCCGTATATCTAGGCCAGGGCTCCTGTTCATGTTGTCTGAGGCATCTTAACTAGTTTAGGCATGAAAAATAAATGCTAGAAATTGCGTGCATAATTACAGTGACAAGTGGGTTTTGATTGTTTCAAGGTCTTCTTTATCTTTGCGCAGTCCAACCACATTTTTGATACTCGTGACCATGTTTAAAAATATGCTCAAATGTTCTGCAATTGAAGTATTGCAGAGATTTATCTTAGGCTATTAGGTGTCTCTCTAGCTTTGATGGAAAACTACTGTAGGCTCTATATCTGAATGGCATTGTCCGCCATTATAAACACCCCCTTAATAAGAGACATCCACTCAGTGTCTAACAAAAGAATTCCTTGGATTCTGAGAACAGCCTTAAGAAGATGTAACGTATATACTATAGGTTATCTTGTGACCCAATTGCCTTCCTATTGATGTGTGATACTTGGATTTATGTCTCTGAGTGCTTTGACATACAAGTATCCAATTACATTCAATTTAGATTCAGGTGGCAAAGACCTTCACTTTTATTTAGCAAGCATAGATTTAGTGAGTTTTAAAGAAAATGTCTTGAAGGGAAAGTGAACATTTTTAGATGGCTGACTCCAGCTTTATGTTCTCTACCCCTATGACCCTCCTCAAACCATAAAAATTTAAGTCATGATCATATTTATATGAGATGTAGTGAGAGAGGGGCATAAGATGACCAAGTGGTGGTTTCTGCAACAGTGAAAATGAGACATTACAGTCCTTAGCATCTGTTCAGTTTTCAGCCCTACATTTTATAAACAAAAAAAGGCATCTCTTTCCCTCCTGTGAGCAATAAAGGGGATGAAAATGTGCTTTAAAGACATCCGCATTTGAATTGTCCCATTTGAAGCAGAAAGCCTAATTGTCTGGAATATTAGTCCTCCACGCCATTGTGATGAGCCTTTATGAGTATCTTCCTCCAAGTGTATTGAAAAACTCAAGTGTGCTTGACACTGAGTGCTAATGTTTCTCTTTATACGTTGATGTTACCATCACAAAAATGTGTCATGCCTTAGAGCTGTAACTTCCAAAGCAATTACACGCAGGAAATCTTTGGGACTGAGTGAAAATAAAAATATCATGCCCAGTAAACACTGTTTCATTACCAGGCTTGTGATCAGTGTGGCGGTGTTTAAGCCAATGTTGTGCTTTCTTTATTCTTTTATTATTACAATTCAGAGAGTTTACTTTCTATGCACTAAGTCCAGGTTTTAATATAGCAGGCAGATTCCACATGGTTACGTCTAGACTTGTTCAGCTATGATCAATTGAGCTGAATAGCCAAGAGCAAGCTTTTGCCCGTAATGTCATAGTAACGGTCACAAAAAAGACAAATTTTCCGTAAAATCTTGCAAACCCACACTGCTGGATTGTACCTCTGTTACGCAGATTAATGGAACCAGCCACATTCCTCCTTTTCACCTGTTCTTCACATACTACAGAGGAAGGTTAAGGAGGGCTACTCCTCCTGGGCTGTGGGACACATCCCTCTCTGACCTCTAAACTTCCAGAAAGGCCTAATTTCCTTGATGAAGGTTTTCTTCTTGGCATGGTTTTGCAATGCTGCTCCCACTTTAAAGCTGCCATATAGATTCTTTAAAGACAGTTTGTAGTTCCCTAAAAATTTCCACACTAGCTGTTGAGCTGTTGCAACTGTTGCCTTTCTTGTTTCTCATTTCTTTCATGCACTTTGATCAGAAGTTTGCTGAAATGTGTTGGTGCAGGGCCAGGGGAAGTTTTCTTTTTTGTCTCATGCCAGCTACACTAAAGTATGTTTCTGAGGAGAAGAATGGGCCATGCAGGGAGTCCTGCTTGGGGAACGTAAACACTGTTGTGGTCAGTATATTAAGAAATATCCGTAATTTTAAGACAGAAAATGTATCTAGAAGGGAAGAAATGCCCTTAGTGAAACAAAAACCATTTTGAGGATTTCAGCTGAAATATTTATTAACATTTAATCATCAATCTTGAGATTGCTTTCATGTAAACAATAATATAAAAGCCTTTGGCCGTTTCTGCCTAGTTTTCTCTAGAAATAACAATAAATACAAAAAACAAAACAAAACAAAAAAAAAAAAAACAGAAAAACAGGAAAAGGCCACCTTCATGTTATTTGTCCATTAGATCAAACATAAAAACTGGTATGCAAGCTGTTCCCACAAGCTCTATAGTCTAGCAAGACCCATGAGCTTCATGTACATTTGGGTAACAACAGCACCTCTGAACTCTTTGAAGCTGCACACTTCACCACTAAGGTTATTTTATTCAAAAGAGAAGTCTAGGATGATGTTTATAAGGGTTTGCAGTTTCACCATGGTTTTGATCAGAAACAGATGGTGTATCTGAAACAATTAGGAAAACTTTTGTTTAGAAACAGCCCACACATAACTGAGTGTTTGATGTAGGCATCGTAGCATTCAGAGTTCAGGAGAGAAACTCATAAATCCATTTAAAGTTTGGTGTGTTGGGATCTTAGCACGTGTCAACTGGCATTACTTCTGGAAGCTGTGTCAGCTCCCGTTCCTCAGTCCCTTCAGAAGAACAATCATCTTTTTACAGACTAACCAGAACCTGACTTGCTCCTCAGAATAATTCCATAGAAGAGGGACCTGCCACCAGACAGCCATCACGTCATTTCTGTTGCTCAGACGTGATCCTGCAGGATAACGTCTGCTGAAGGCTCCTTCCAGTAGAACTTCAGCTATACACTGCTGAACCAGGCCCATGTGTGAGGACTTTATTCCAAATAACACCATGCAATGAGATCATGCTGCTAGATTTGTTTTGTTTTTTTTTTTTTTCCTTATGCACTGTTTACATCCTCCTTAACATTTTTTTTTTCCTCAGGATCTTGTTACTAAATCAGCATTTTCCTACTAGAAGGCAAGAAGCTATGGGTTACTGGGGAGGAAGAAGCAGGTATCCAGAATGTTAAGCATAAGAGTCCACTCACCATGCCTGGAGACCTTCAGGGGTAGTAAAAACATAGACATGCAGCTGTGGGGTTGGTGGAATTAGGAAAATGCCACCTGTAGAGATTCATGCCGCCTTGAAAACTGTTGGTGACCACATTCCCATGAAGTGGAGTGGGATATATTTTCTCCTTAAGGGTGGTATTTACTAGAGAGCTCTGTGAGGAGATGCTTAAAGGATGCAGTTGCCTCCTGTACGTTTTCATTGCCATAAGAAATTATCTTACGCCTAAATTCAATGTAAGCCAGTAATGCTTATGCATGGTTTTATGCATCTGTGTATTTGCACATATGTTCAGTATAGATTTGTATAGATTTGTATAGATTTTCGAGGAAGGCCAAACAGAACCATTTGATTGCTTAGTAAGATTGCCTCCCTAATAGATGCCATGGAATATAATTTACTGAGCATTTAACTCAGCTTTGGAATAGACCTTGTCTCTATCTCCCAAAGAAGATACAACATTATTTCAGTAGAAGTAGAATTAGACACAGAATGAAAATGCTGGAGAACCCCACTATACATGCACAAAGCTGAATGTCTTGAATTAAATAAGTCTGCACAAACTGCCATTTTCATTAAACCCTCTTTCTGTGCTCCACTTCTCATGTGATGAAGCCATATACTATAATGGACCATGGTTCACAAGTTTAAGCTGCATAAGATGCTTGGGTATGTAGCATACAGGGCCATGAGGCTAACATATAAATCGAGCCCATATATAAACCTATTTTCACACAAGAGGCCCAGATATCTTCCACCTAACTTTAGGCACTTAGCTAAGGTACTTAAGAATACACTCTCCTGTGGCTCTCCCGGTAGTCAATGGAGCGAGAGAGGCACCTTCAGAAGGCAATTTAGCCTGTGGATGATCTGAATTGTGCTTATGAGATTCCTGTTTTCCTCCAGCACCTATTTAGGTATTTGAAAGGTAACAAAGCTTTTATGGTAGATACTTCAGATAGCCGCCTAGGTAGGGGAGAAAAATCTTGGCCAAAGAGATTGTGCAGTGGAAGAAATTGTTTATGTTTCACTGTTGCTGTGATTTCTCTGAGGTTATGAACGTTCACTCAGGAATCTTGCTGATAAGCTAGGAAATCTTTTGGATTTTTTTCCTTAAACCCTTGTAACATATTCTTGGCTGTTTTAAGCAGTATTAATATTGCAATATACACTAATATGAACGAGTTCCTTAGACCTCGCCTGTCATACTGTTCTTCAGTGGGTCGGTTCTCTAAATCTGCTTACTTGACTCAAAGGCAACAAGCAATGGCCTTTAAAACACTTGGCTATTTGGGTTTACAGTAAATATTTCCATAAGTTCCTGCAACAGCACGTAATGAGTGTAAAAGTCAAAAAAAAATAAAATAAAAAAGCTCTAACTAGCACTAAATTTGTTCTCTGCCAAAGTAAACATTATCACTGATTCTGCTCAAAAAGGAAAGCCATCCTAGCATGAGCAATTATATTTCCTTTCTGCATGGATTGGGAATATGTCAATCTGGAAAACATTTCTCCAACAGTAATAGTATAGATGAGTTAGTAGAAATTCATTTTCCCACCATCTAACATGACTCCACATGGGCTAGATAGCATTATTTTTTTTTTTTTCAAGCATGTGAGTATTAATTCTTGACTTCTTTTAAGTCCACTTTGAATTGCTCTGATTTTCTGCCAGGTTCTCCCATCAGTACCAGAGGAATGTGTGTCACATTTCGCCTTGTGCGGTGGAGTGCTCATTATTAAGTAGCGGCTGCAGGTTACCTAGATGTGACTCAAGTTTAGGTAGGAGTGAATGGACTTACAGAGGATGAGACCAATTCCACCCACTTCCATAGACTGAATCTAGCAGTGATCCAAACCAGATGCTTCACAAGAGGGTGCAAGAAACTCCCTTGTAAATAACATGGATATAGTCTGTTCACTGAGGAAAGTTGTTTCCTTTTCCTGAGGAGAGTAAGTGCCTTTTAAAGCACTTAATTTTCTCTAATTGAATCAAGAGTCTTAGAATGCAAGTTTAATCATTATTTGTCACTTGCTAAACTTTTGTCCTCAATAAATGTCTTATGGCTTACAGCATCAGCAATTAATTTCTGCATTCTACAAGAAGTACGGTCAAATATCTGTTGTCTTTCATTTTCACAGAACATCCCCTCTCCTTATGTGAAAAAGTGAAATTTCAAATTTTGTCTGATTCAGGATATATTTTTCTTTTGTTTCATTCTACATTTCCAATGGCATCTTCAGAAACTGAAAGATAGTAAGTCATTTTAATATCACATACCTAAAGGACATTCAGATAATTTTGAATAAAAGGCAGGTAATTAAATAAGTCATTAGCATTATTACTGGATGGATCACTTTGCAGGTAGCCTCAAATATACCTTCAGCATGTGAAAGGACGGGTGCTTTTTTTGAAGTGAAATCTACTGCAATATCCCCACTCATTCCCAAAAATCAGTGTAAAAATGTGTTTCCTTTTTTTCCCACTGATCACATTTTTCTGAAACACTTGGGTTTTGGGTGAAGGTCTTCTGTTCTCAATCTTTACAGGAAAATTAAAGCTCTGAGAACAGTCTAGGCTACAAAAAAATTTTCAGACGGATTAAATCAAAAGAGTTTTTTTATATAATCTCGTGTATAATTTATGTAATCTCTTGTTTTATCTTGTAAAATGCTTTGGTTTGCATAATTGTACCCTGGCCTGTGAGACTGTAGAATTGCAAGTAGCAGATGACAGACATGAAACCAGTTATTCCTCTCACTGAGAATTAAAGAATAGAATAGGGCGTAATACAAGTGAAATTAGTAATTGGTTTCAGCTCTGGAGCAATAGAACTGGCTCGCTTTGGAGCACAGAACTTCTGCCAAAAAAATGGAACAAGATATTTTTTAAGGATGGAAAAATGTCAGTAGGATGCTGTAGTTTACTTTATCATTGTTTATATATTTGCATTAAGGCTGTTCCCAGAGAGCCAGTGAGTGACTAGGACCTTTCCTAGGACTAATAGGAAAAAAAAAAAAAAAAAAAAAAAAAAAAAGAAAGCCTACAATCTAATGTCTAACTTTATGGATTTAAGTAGTCCCTGTTGGCTTGTTTACATGACAAGTGACAACAACTAAATAAATTCCAGATTTAGGAGAGTAGCACATAGTAATAGCTAGATGACTAAGACTGATGGAATATGTCCCCTTTTCTGCTTTGCCATATTAAGAGTGATTGTGGGTTTTTTTCCCTTTTTTTTTTCCCCACATAGTTGATACCTAAAAACCTATCCCCAGCATATTTTCAAAAGTGATCTGGATTAAACAGCAAAGGAGCTGTAGATCCGTCTGTGAAACATCTTGGACTATGTGGAGGGAGGTTATAGACCTGCATCCTATTTCAGATGTTGATGTGGTTGCATCTCTTCCACAAAAATGACCTCAAAGAGATATCATCAAAATAATGTTAGGAAAGATGAGTGAGAGCTGGGAAATCCTTTAGGATCTTTCAGATTATGACTCTCTCCAGCTCGAATGAGTTATAAATGTGGATACTGTACAGTGGGGTAATACTTTTCCAAGAGTTAATTTGAACATGTTCTTACGTGAGAGCATTTTGGAGATGCCCAGGAGCAGCTATTACATACCATTTCCACTTGTGGGTTATATAAACCAACAATAGCATTATGAATATTTGGACACTGGTACAGAGCCCAAATCAATCAACACTGTGGTCTGTGGTATGAGAGGAGTTTCTTTAGATGCTAAAAACAATGAGGTTCAAAGAAGTCAGCACACTTACATTTAAGGGAACACATCACAGAGCGAATTGGGTCATCTCAGGGAAATATAAAAGCATTATTCCTCAGAGATTTGAAAAAAATACATAATTACTTCTTCCACCAAGCATGATTCTTTTAAATAACCTTCATTTTTGTCCCTTGGAAATGAAAAGAGGTTTACATTAAAAAGGCATTTCCTCTGACTCTCTGTCCTTGAGCAGCACAAAATCTAAACTATACCCTTCCCTTCTTCCTTTGAAGAAAAAGGAGTTGCAATCTTCTTCTGTGAACACGGTCCATTTAAATAAGGAGATGGAGTCCCATCTTTTCGATCAGCTTTCTTTGTTTGACTTGTCAGTAATAACACTTGAGCTGAAATTGTACAGGCGTCCTGCTAATTTAGTAATTATTGACACGGTGCTGGGCAAGAAATGATAGCAAACACAGGGAACTGTTAAGAAGAAATGAAATAAAAGATCTTCATATCATTGTTGAATAATGGTTGAGATCATTTTGTGCTCTAAGTAGGCCCAAGACACCTTTTTCCATTTTCTCGACACATTTATAATTTATGCTTTGTAATAGTTCCAAATATTTTTAGGACTCCGCACTTTGTTTGAGAATCCAGAAGAACTGAATGAGAATCACGAAGTGCACACACAGATGAGTGAGCAGGGTGACCTGCCATAGCTTTTGATTTAAGAATGATCCCTCATTTCTTTATATCCCCCTCTTTTCTTTCTCAATTTACATTTGTATTTAGAGCTGCCTTAGCTCTGGCTGAGATCAGTGTTGCCTATGCAGTTGACCCCATTGTATGTGGCTGG
Source organism: Nothocercus julius (assembly GCA_013398735.1). Taxonomy (NCBI): domain Eukaryota; kingdom Metazoa; phylum Chordata; class Aves; order Tinamiformes; family Tinamidae; genus Nothocercus; species Nothocercus julius. The sequence goes on along the minus strand of VZSV01000075.1, from coordinate 3,256,021 downwards.
ACCCAGAGATTGCTTTTGGATTTTGCCCTGTAGCTAACACCATGACAGCTTTACTCAGTTCAAATAGCTTTTCAGTGGCCTGGTGTGCACAGGTTTTAGGATCGTTTTGAGGAAGGCTGAGAGCTTCCCCCAAAGCAGGATGGCACTCTGCCCTTCGTACTGCAATAGCGCAGCCTTGGAAGATGTGTAAGGGAGACCGTCCCATACAGTTTGCTTCACGCTTGCTGGATGAATGGGCTTGTTACTATTGAAGTTCCCTATGAGAGAGAATCATAGTTAGCTTGTATAATCTTTCTCTCTTTAAATCCTCTTCCAGTGCCTCTCATTGGACCTCGTCAGAGTAACTTTCTAGGCCTAAAATTCTTAAAATTTTTAAAAAACTTATTAAAATTGACAGTGTTTCTAAATGATAAAGATCCTGTGAGCTCATAGTCTTTAGAAAAGGCCAACCTATATGTGTCTTGTCTAGGGATGAAAGATCTTTGTTCTTGTCATGAAGGTCACTTGCATAAATGCTTGGATTTTTTTTTTTTTCTTCCTTTGAATTTAAATTTGTAGCCTGGTTATTAACAGTAATGTGTAGTTTAGCTTAGCAGAGCTATTGCAATATTGAATCAGCTTGTGGAGACACTAAAATCATGCTAATGGGGTTTGATGTAGGTATCAAAACTTCTCTGTTTCTAGCCTTGCAATGATTGTCTTCATTAGCTGGGCTCACCTGTTCCGCATCCCATCATGTTTGTGAACCTGAATAATGACAGAAGACTGACGAGTTCTTTTATAGAAAAAGCCATTGCAGAGATGATATATTGGGGTAACCAGGCCTGATTATCAGCAGGCCTCATTATCCCTTGCTGAACTGCATATTTTAAAACAGTAGGCAGTTCAGAGCACACAGAAGGGATGATCTTTGAAAATAAAATCCTTAAGAGAAGGAAACTTAGTGATGTTTTAATAGCAGGATTATATCCATGTCTGCACAAGGTATTAGATTTCAGTGCAGTTGTGCATTGATTTATATGTGAACTAATATGAAAACTGTTCTTCACATATTTGTCCACATGCTGCTAATACCCATGAAACATTTGGGCTTCTGCAGCTTTAGGGAGATGCAACCCATGCATGATGCCTGGCTAAAGAGGAGAGAAAAAACATTAATTTGCAGACTGATGACTGCTTCCCTTCCACGATTGCTGCTCTGATTGTAGCACAGGCCTGTCCTGCCTGCCCTGGCACCTTCCCTCCTCGCCGGAGAGGAAGAGGTTGCATTGACAGGAATAAAGCAGTAAAGCTTTAAGTAAAGAGTTACATCTTTGGATTTCACTAACTAATCTACATAGATTTCTTTGTGTACACAAGTTATTTGGGTATGAAAGGGAATAATAAAGAAACAGATTTTGTTTTTGGTTGTTGCCCTAAGGCTACACCCTGCACATGGAAAACTGTGTGAGCACCTTGGCTGCTGTGAACAGGAGCTTGGTATGTGACCGACTCAGAATTTACCCTTTGGCCAATGAACCATGAATCATAATAGGTGATTTGTCATAAAATTAGATGTTTAAGTACAGTCCCTATTGCAAACATTAAAAGTTGTGTTTTTTTTAAATGTACTTGTCTGACCATTCTGAGATCTCTGCCTTCCTGCCTGTACCCATCCGTGCAAAGAAACAGAACGTGAACATGATACTTTTGTGTCATTAGATAATGCCTTCTGAATCATTTTAGGTTTTTCCTTTCTTCTGCTTTTTCCCCTAAGATTTTTTTCCCCCTCAAGCCTACAGCAGTTCGCAGACTTATGAAGCAGTTCAGGGAAGGAAGAAAGAAAATCCTGAAGGAAAATTCAGAACAAAAATAAAGAAAAAATACGTCTTTGTTCAAGCAAAAGCCCTGAGAGGATCTGTGTTTTACTGGTGCGTGTGGCACTATGTGCATATGAGTGTAAGAGACAATTAGCATGTTTTCTATTTCTTTCCACCCTCTTCCAAACCCTATTAGGATCTATATTTTTTAATCGTTCCAGTAGACTACAAGCTTCACTCAAGTGCTTCAGAATGATTTTTGTTTGTTTGTTTCATTTATGTGTTTTAAGTCCAATAAAATATTTAATAGAGCTTGGTAACAAATTGGAAATGTCCTCGTCATTGAATGGAAACAAAAGATGTAGCAAAGAATCATGTTAAAGAGAAATTTGTATAATTTTCAGACAAAAACCAAAATGAAATCTGTTTACTAACCCACCAGCTGTCACTGCTACTTCTAGTTGCAATGTATTGCGCGCACTGAGCTATATACTTGCAGTCACAGGCATTACTGTAAGGTTTCTGCTGGGAAACTGAGCCTAATGCCTTTTCAACTTCTATTTGTTCTTTCAGAATGGGAAATTTAATTTTACTGCCTGTATGTTTGCTGATTTGTTGGTCTATTTTTTTTTCTTACATTTTAAAGCAGATTTTATTTAAAGCAAACGAACCAAAACTGGGGCTCGACACATCAAAAAAGTTATAACCAAGATAATAGTTCTGTGGCACTAGAACTTGAAAAATACTGTTGCAAAACATCTGTGCCTAGTCTGATTTCCTTCAAGATGTCGATCATTGGCATTTGAGTCAAAAGAAATCTAAGCTATGTATTTACTACTTCTTGCCTGTCCAGATCCACTGCCCAACGCCAGGTTCCTTAACCTGCGATGGACACAGGACAGTGTTTGTGACCCACGGCGTTTGTGTGCTAAAAGGGAACATCCAGGAAATGTTTAACTGTGTCAGAAAGAAAGTACTAATTAAACGAAGTACCTAGAAACATATTTAAGCATTCACTTAAAGACATGCCATGTTAAAGCACAGAAGGGTCAGTGCCCAGTGTGCTGAGATGAAGAGTTAGTGGGAAAATCAGGTTTTAAATGCAGATCTTCTGCCTGCCCGCGTTAGAGCCTGCCTAGGAGAAACCCCCGTCTTCCCTTTCACAGTTATATCTGCTGCATAACAAACAGCACGGAGCGGAAGACGTTGCTCTGTTCCCAGATTTATGAAAAACACAAAAAATATTTTAGCAAGCTACCATTTCCCATCCTGCCTCCAAATGCTATGTTAATGCAAATAAGAATTGACACAGTTACTGATATTAATTAGTCTTTTTGTTGATTTTTTTAAATTGATTCAATTGCATTTCTTTTTTGGCACTGATTAGCATGGCAATTAAGGACAATTTAGTCATCCAAAGGGCAAAGGGTAGCCTGGGTTTTGAAGAAAAAATGAGTCACCTTTATATTCCCTGTAAGTGACAGTAGGGTGCTCAAAGTATTCAAGAGAGAGTATTCAAAACAAGACTGTCTTTCAGGTACAACAGTGAGTATTACTATCTTTTAATGATAAAAATGGGGAGAAAAAAAATCCACACTTTTAGTTGGGCTTGGAAAAAATCTTTTCCTTCGAAAAGAAATCAAATATTTTTGAGACTTTTGATACTTTGAATATTTTACTCTGGGGGATTTTTTTTTTTTTTTTGAAATGCAAAAGCTTTTTAGTTGCAAAATTGAAATAACTTGTTTTGACACTGTCAAAATGAAACACACTGACTTCATTTTGGTGTTTTTTCTTTTTCCCAAGTGTTTTCAATGCACCAAATCTGCAGCTAAATTAGGAAGGAGCTACAGAATGAGGGTTCTTGGCGAGCGGCTTTGCTGCCTCCACTGCTATGTGTGTCCCAGAGCCAGGTCTCTGCTCCGGAGCCCAGCTAAGCTGGAACGGGGCTCATGGTGCCTCCAGCGCAGGCAGGTTGAGCTCCTGGAGAAAAGCAAAATATTCACAGCTGTGTCAGTGGTCTCTTTTCCCCAAACTGCATTTCCACGAGGGGAAGCTCTTCAGAAGGGCCTTCACTGATGCACCTGCAATTTTACGTGCGGAGGCGACCGCTGCCGGACCCACCGTTCGAACCACCCACACCAGCACTGCCTTCCTCCCTGCACCCGCACGGGCTGCTCTTCAAAAACAGGAATTTCCGCTTTTTTCTCCCTTTTTCCCTAAAATAAGATCGCCTGGGTGCTGACGTGGATAGTGACCGCGTTGAACATAGAGCAGCTCACTCAGGCCAGGCCTGACCGCCCTGACACAAGCTGTGGCCCATCAGCAGACACCCCACACCTCCATAACTACCTTTAACCACCCAGAGCCTGCACCACCTGGGCCTTTTTAATCTTAATTTTGAACAGTTGCCACTCCAATTAAATCCTACCACCTAGCATTTTCAAACGGCTCTCAGTTGTTGCAGCAAACTCTTTTAATGGACAGCTGTTTTTGACAGCTCCTCCTGATTTGCCAGCGCTGTGTCATCTGCCGGAGCAGGAGGACCCATTTGGTATTCCGCTGCTGGCACTGAGGGGATATGTAAATGCACACATGAATCAGTTGTCACCGGCACAGACACGCCGCGGCGAGATGATCAGAATGTGTTGGGAGTTTGGTTGGCTTAAAGTGGAAGGGAAAAAAAAAAAAAAACCACACGCGCGCACACACACACACAAAAAAGCCCCCGTGCTCGGATTTCTTGAAGTGATTTTTTATTTCAAGTC
>VZSV01000075.1:3239221-3251344 GCA_013398735.1 Nothocercus julius | reverse complement strand
TCGGGGCCGCGGCGGCGCGCGCGGGGCGGCGGACGGGGCCGTTGCCGTCACAGGAGGCTCCCCCTTCGCTCCCGGCTCGCAGAAGGCTTGCGCAGGCTTCCTCCGGTTAATGGTCTGCACGCCGTGTGCGTGGACAACGTGGAAAGCATAGGGGGATATCCCTAGTGCGGTCCACTGGGATCTTCCCAAATGCCCTAGCTGGCCAAGCACGAGGTCGTGGTGCTCTGTGCATGAGCCGGGGACCCCGATGGGAGGGCGTTTCTGTTCACCTTGTTCCTCGGATCCTTAGGCCCTGCTGCAGAGGTCCCAGGTGCTCCTCCCCTGCAGCTGGATGCATTCAGGGTGTGTATTTAGAAGAGGTTTTTAGGCTGGTTGTTGGGGGGTTAAGACCTGTCAATGTGTGTAATGCATGTGAGACAGAATCTCTGTTTGAACACCCAAAGAAAATGGCAAGAAGTGCTGAGAACCTCAAACTCCTATTGATGTTCCAGTAAGAATAACCTTTATATGATACGTAAGTATTCTCCTAACTATAATTCTCTTAGCACCTCCATGCATTTAAAATACTGTTCTTTATGCAAGTATATACCAAGCAACTGAGATCTCAGTGCTAAGAAACATCCACTCCAGTATATCACATAATTTTTTTCACAAACTCTGCTCAGAGATGGACGTCTCACAGGCTTGGCTTGGGGTGCCTCCCACTTAATGAAAGTTCTGGTGATGCTGTACCTGTTTATAACAAAAGACTTAGGCAGAAACTAAGTGTCATTGCTAGTAATTTCCGCTGCTGTTGTCTAGCATTTGTTAACCTTTACTTTTCTAGATAGCAATGTAAGTATGATGAGTCAGATGACGAATGAAACAAGTTTTGCCAATGCTGCTCTATAGAGAGCGTCAGTGTTGAATAGCGTTGCAACAATACACCAATGGCTGGATGATGCTGGGGTGCATCGAGAACCATCCTGCTGTCTGTTGGCAGAGCTGATTTGGTCATCTCCTCCTCAGAAGCACTGGAGCTCAGCTAGGAAGTTGTGTGTGTGGCTGTATGACTGTGGGTACTCACACGTGGTAGTAGGTAGGGGTTAAGTACCAGAAGAACTAGGCTGTTCCTGGGTCGATATGGTAGCATATTTAATAAAAGTGCAGAAAAAGAAGAAGAGCTATAGACACATTTCTGTTCTGTATTTGAGGAAGAGCCAAGGTGTGTGCTCATATAGTATTATGATGCTGCCGAAATAGTTTATTTTCCAAAATGTCAAAGTTGGTAAATTTAATAACACTGAATTTGAACAACCTGCATCCAATATTTTTTAAAGAAGTGGCCAAGGAACTGTCTGGGCATTTAATGTTGATTTCCATGTCTTGGAGCATTGGTGAGCTTCCAGAGGACTAGAAGAAATCTAATATTATGCCAATATTTAGAGGGTGTGAACAGAGTGACCCAGGTGACAGGCTAAGGAAAGGCAATGTTACAAATGCCAGTCAATGTGGGGTCGTGGGAAATAGGCTCTGTTGAACTAACATTGACATTTCTGATGAGATTAAAAATTTGTTTGGTCAAAGCAGCAGTGTTTATATGATACTGAGTCCTCCATAATCACTCAGGGATTATCATAGGGGTATCTTCTGGCTTTGAGTTTAGGGAATCTGTAAGTACCTTTGCTAGTATGGTCCAATAGTTTTAATCTATAAATCTGCATGATAACATTTTAGTACTTTAAAACACAGCCAGTACTGTAACATCTGCCAGCTATAGATTGTTATTAACTGGGGCTGTCTGGATGTAAATAAATGGTACTTGGTTTTCTTATAAAAATGCAATAAGACTGAAGTTTTACGTTTCATGTAAAATGGCATTTTTACTTTAAAGAATATAATTTAACTTGACACAGCTCTGCTGAGCTTTACAGTGGCTTAATCAAATACAGCACTGCTTTAAAAATAGGGATTCCTTCAAAGAGTGGATTAAGTTATTGGTCTTTCACGTCTCAAGTGCTGAAGCTCATTAGGTCTCAGGGTGAGAGTGAAAAGCGATGTCGTTTTAGCTCAGCCTAAGTGTAATAGGAGTCAACTCACGTGCCTCTGTCAAGCTGACAGTTGGTGGGGGGGTTTTTCACTTAAAAGGGAGCCTTTCTGGGTTCACCTAAGTTTGAAGAACCTGCTCATAATAAAATCAATGTTACAGAATAAACAACGGGCTTGTTATTCAACAAGCAAGTAGGATCCCTAGCACTGCAAGTTTTCTCTCTTCTGTCCCCTTTCTGCAGGGAATGAGCAGACACTCCCGAATTAATCCTATTCCTGTAGTGATGTGATAGTGTGGTTTTAGCCAGTCCTGAAGAAGATCTAATTAAATAAGCCATGGGCATAGGTGAAGTCCTGCAGGGAATCTTTGACGTGAAGTTATTGATTGATGAATGTATCATCTGAAAAATGTTTTCAGCCCCTCTTGTCTGTGATAGGATGGTCTTCCATAATCTCAGAGCTAAAACTCCTCGCATGACTCTTAGTTTTATATTTGTGTCTCCCAACCGAAGAGATACGCGTTTTGAACCAGATTAAATCAGGTCTCTTCACAGACAATAATCGTCCTGTACATCTTTGCTTACTTATACACAGATCGATTGCTGATCAATGCCAACGGCTGCAATGTCTGTTTTTTATCAGTGCGCCTTCCTTCTCCTTTAGCACTTTAGCGCATCACTGTGCAAGAGGCTGTTGAAAGCAGAAAAAGTGTAAATCAGTTGGTCTCCGTGTCATGAACAAAAGCTCTTGGATCAGTCAGAGACAGCCCCGGGGCACTGGACCGCAGCACGTTTTAGTTTTGTCTGCACTCTGGGTTATTTCTGCTAAAAAAACAAACTTTCCTCTTCCAACCCAAACCTCTACAGAGTCCTGATGGGCCACAGAGAAATGTATTCCTTTCCTGTTCACTGCTTCAGCTGAGCCACGGCAGGATTTTGAAGCTGGAGGTTTATCATTAAATGCATAGGGCCCTATTCTGATCCTGTTTTGCACATGCAATGCTGCTTGAAGTGTGCTAGGCAAAACAAGGCACACTTAGCTATGGGCTGTTGTCCTATCAACCATGGGGAAGGACTACAAAACTTTGTGGTTCATTTGCTTCATTGTATTTTAACCAATAATTTAGACATACATATTCCCACAGTGATTCAATTAGATATGATTTTTCAAAACGAGCTTCCTCTGAGCTTAGATTCAGGCTCAGAAATAAGCCAGCACTTAACATCCCTGCAACAAGATGATGCAGAATATTCAGTAGCCAGCACAGATCAGCTGATAGAAGCATTTAATGCAGGTGCTCTTTATTAGTAGCAGCAGCAGAGTGATAATTTCAAGCAAAGAAGCCCCTCAGAAGGGATTGCAAGCATTTTGATATCCAAATACTCAAAACACCAGGTCCTGAGGAGGGTTGTGGTCAGTCTCAGGCCAGTCTTTGGAGTGTAAAGTGTATGCTGAAAATGTGGAAGGTGGTAATGTGGAGTCCACTGAGCTAATCTCAGGCAAGACACTTATTTATATATCTGGAGCTTTGGTGTTTTAAGGGGTTTTCCTTAGTAGATAAATCCTATGTGAGTTTGCTTTGTTTTAATTGTATTTATCTGAGTAAAAATCAGTAGTGTGACTGGGCCTAAAGGAATCAAATACCAAGTCATTATTAAAAGAAGCTGAAAATCCTTGTTCCATGTGCAATATATACTTTGGCTTTCTCAAACGGTGCTTCCATTTAATGCTGATTTATGCACTCGTTATGGTTATTTATTACAGGAAAAGTATTAGTGTGTTATAAGTAGATGTGAAGTATTATAGATGGTGAAAAAATATGGTCTCTGTTCATTTATTGCAACCATCATATATTATTTACTATTAATTACAATATGCCAAAAAAATCAAACTGTCATTTATCAAGCAATAGTAAAATATTTTGGGGTAAATCAGGATCTAAATATGTCTTTGATGATTTCAGAAAGTTTTTCTTGGTGCATACTTTATTAGAGCTCAAAATCTTATCCTGCCAAAAAATTAGTTAAAAAGGTAGAACCTTGGTAGACTGAGGAGGCACGTTACAAAATCTGGAAAAACGTGTGATAATCTGTCTGTATTCTTACTGTTGTTTGTCTTTATTCGTATGGTGACTACTAATTTTTTCTGAGGTTTCAAGGTGTCTTTTTAAGCTGTCATATCAAAGAGAGATAATTCGGGGGGGGGGCGGGAAAAGGAGGGGGAACAAAAGAAAACACAAGTAGGGAAACTTTTCTCTCTGCCTGTGAAATTTTCCTTTCTAGCAATAACTGCCAGAATTTCAGGTGAAGGTAGATTTGCAGTCTGATATGTCAGGAACAGCTGGCACAGGAAGGATAGGGATAGATTTCCATCATCATAAGATTTGCAGTAAAAATGCCTCCTCCTTTTAGGGAACGACTCCTGGACTGCTTGCTGGCCTCCAGGTTGAGGGCAATGAATCTCCATTGAAATGGTGGAACCTTTCAAACTGGAGAACGCTACAGTGTGTGCTGGCACATATTGTGAATATAGGTTTTATGATCTTCTGTCTGTGAGAAGAGCAGAAAAGCCCAGCTGTGTCTCCAGAGAGTAGCAGCACAGAGCAGACATGGACTGAAAGGTCTCTCTCCTCCTCCCACAACAGCCATGTCTCCTACTGTCCATTACCACAAAACCACCCTGTACTTCTGTAGTTCTGGAGCTGCTTTCTAATTCTGGCCTGACCTGAGCTACTGCATCTTCAAATTGTTATGTATGAAAAAAACTAACTAGCGTAGGCTACTTTTTGAGGTTCCTAAAACACATCTCCCTGCTTGGTGTCTGGAGAATTGAACTTTAGGCAAATTAAGGTAGTTTGGCGTTTTCAAGTAGAGAGAGAAAAGGCAGCCTAAATGATACTTTTTAAAATGTCCAACTACTTCTGAAATGGTCTTCTGTTAAATATATGCTGCACTTTGATTTGCCAAATAATATCTACAGAACAGCCCCTAATCATGACTTTTGGCTTTGACACATCCATAGGGTAATGAGAATATGCCAGATGAGGTTGTGCTGCCAGTGAAATACCGAGTAGATCTGGGGAGGGAGTGTGGCTGAAGCAGTGGAGATGAGGATGACTTTCAGTTAAGGTGCAGCACCAGCAGAAGTTGGACCCAGCTCCATGAGTTTGGGAGTTTATAGGTTTAAGCTTGACGTAGGGGATGAGGAGGAGGGAGCACCTACTTACTGAGCTGAGGACAGGCCCTTCAAAGGGTCCGGGGTAACATCTGGGAGCAGAACTTAGTTAGAATTGTGATTGCTTTTAATAACTGGTTCAAGAGCAGTGATTTTGACAACCAAACCAGATGATACCACAACTCTGCTTCCCCCAGAGTAAAGGGTAGATTGTGAGGTTGTACTGGTGCAAGTTGGGAACGTCTTTGCAATGCAGGTGGCATGAGGCAGAGTGGCAAAATCCGATGAGCATCCGAAAGGCGGGAGCTGTAGCAGGCTCTGGAGATGTGCTGAACACCACCCCCAGCCAGCACGCTGGAAGCCACGGATTTCTTTCTGGGACCGTGGAGGTGACTGTGTGCATGATGAAGGCATTTTTATTTTCTACTTAAATGGAGGGACTAAAATATATTCTCTGTCTTTCTCATCCTTGAGTATAAAACCAAAAAGCTTCTGGGTGATTAATCCAGGGTACACCTAGAGATACTACAGGAGACCAAAGGATGCGGGTCGTGATGGGAAGCAAGTCAGTTTGGGAGCTGTAGGGGAAAGAAAAGCAAGAATGATCCTGACACGACGTAGCCTAATGAACTCCAGTCCAGGGGTGCAAGGAGCTGCTTACAATGTAAGTTAGAGAGATCTGTGGTTATTTTACATTAACTTACATTACAGGACAGTGTGGCCCTGTTTTTATTTTAGCGTGCTGTTTTAGCTTTCAGCTGAGAGTTGAGGCCAGCATGGATGCAGACAATATAGAAGTTTTCTCTGTAAAAATCCTATAATGGAAGATCTCAAAGTGTTTTACAGGCATTAATAAATAAAGCCTCAAACACAGCTACCAGTATTTCAATCCCTAACGTTCAACAGTGCTTGTAAGTGCTATTATAATAATAACAGTTGTATTGGATGCTCTTGTAATTCCAGAAATAATAACGGCAGCTCTCTGTCAACAACCTCCCTTCCTCCAGGCCATGCTTTCTCATGGACAAGAAGTAAAATTTTGCAAGGCAAAGAGCTTTGGGGGGAGTTTTGGTGGTTTGGGCTTTTGCTTTTGTCTGTTTTGTTTTGATTTTATTTGTCCAAGATGGGACATCAACAAACTGGGTCACTTGCTTGTACCAAGAGGTGATTTTCCTGATACCAAAAACATTTGGATGGATGTTTTCTTTTAACTTTCTTACTGGGATGCCTTTGTGGTCACAAATAACTAATGAAGACAACAAAGGAGAAACAATGCTGCAAAATCATTAAAAAACTGAGACGCTGTTCAAACGAATGCATTTTGCTATTACAATGCCATTTGCAGTCTTGTTTGCAGCCCCTACTGTTCCTTACGCTGTCTCTTCACTGGGGACAAAAAATTCATTAAATGGCTCTTCATTTTACAATATCAATATGTTTTAACTCAAATTGTGCATTCTTTGCAGTTAATTTGCTTTTAAACACAAAACACCATCAGAAAGTTTAGCTGCAGGGGGGCTACAGGCAAGAAAGAAGATACAAACATCCCTCTTATGAAAAATAATAATAATAATGAAGTCTTTTAAAGTTTAAAGGAAAATAGGGGCTTTTTTTAAGCCAAGGCTGTAAGACCTGTTCATTGATCTTTTCAAAGAAGCAACAACAATAGGCAGAAAAACGAATGAAAGAAAATGAAAGCAAGAGAATAAAAGCTGTAAAGAGTTGGGGTACAAGGAACCAGTAACCCAGAATCAGGGGATATTGATGAAGTCTGGGATAAAACAGATGCCTGAGTCTCACGAAAGGGCCTTAGTTGTGTTACCTGGCTTGGCTATTGGATTTGCTTAACCGCCACGTGTTTTCACTGAGAAATCCTTTCTTTTTTTCTCTCCTCTCCTCTGCTTTAGCTCAAAATTGCTGCTGAGCTTGTTTGTCAGCCTATTCACAGCTCAGCCAGGCTTTGGGGTTGACTTCTTCCATAAGTTGCAGCTGGAACGGGGCTGCGCGCGGCCCCTGAATGCATCGCAGTGAGCCCACGCTTAGCCAGGGTCATGGTGGAAGGGGGACAAACATACGGCCCCTTCAGCAGACAGGGAGAAGCTTTGTGATGGATGTTTGTGGTCTGAATCCAATTGAGCAACTAATGACTTGTGCTATGAATGGCTCCCCTGGAATGTTTTAATACGCAAGTGATATGTGGGTTTCCTGACAATCAGTGCAAAAGGGCAGCGTGCCCATCACACACAGTGCCTAAGGGAGGATGTCAACAACATCCATGGCAAGAAGGCCAGAAAGAACCTAGTGAAGAGATCTTTATAGAGTGTGTAGTTATGCAATTCAATAAAACATTATATTCATTCCTATCTGAGCAGGAAGAAAATAAGAAGGATTGTTGAAAAGTTCAACTTGCTGCCTTTCCAGTGGAAATAGAGCCGAGTCAGAATACTTAACCTAAATTTCTTTTGTCTCGCAAGTCAATGTGACATCTCAACTACTTTCCACATAACCCAGGGAAGTTCGGACTCACCTACGTTTCTGCATTCCTACTAAACAAACCCCAGGCTAGTGTGATGGAAAGCATTACTTTAAGCAAAAGCAGAGAAAGGGAGCTGAAGTCAGTCCCCTGGTGACAGAGATGCACAGAAAGATTTCATGGATCGGGAAGAAAGGCAAAGGCGTTGACCTCATACATCACCATGAGCCCCTGCATGCCTGGTAAATTCAAGATGCCTAGCAGCAGATGCTCCTGTAGGACCATTATAGAGCAGGCACCTCTTTACTCCACATACTCCACCAAATACTCCCATTTTCCCAGCTTCAGAAACCACAGCCAGGGTCTGCTGTGACAGAAGAGACATCAGTTCTTAAGGCAGACCGGAGAAGCTGCATTAGTTGTCCATGGGTAGAGAAGAGAAGGAGACCTGTCATGATGACCAGTATCTCTCACAATTTATCTAATTGCAGATCCAATAAACTCATTTGGAGTTTGCAGTTTTAGACTGTTCCAAATAATAGGGAAGATTTCGCGTGGGAAAATGTGCCATGCATCAGCAATAGGAAAGAAGGGAAAGCAGAGGCTAAGGGGCTTCAGTGGTAGCTGTGCACAGAAAGCAGATGCCAGCACGGGCTGTTGTCATGTCCAAGAACAGCGGAAACCATCAAGATAGCCAACAAATGTGTGGAGGAGCCAGTCTTGTTATCATATGATTAGGAGATTAGGTTGCTATTGAGCACAGACCAAAGAAAGTCCTGGAACAAGACAATGAACTTGGGTTGTAAAATTCTGTATACAATTGTGCCATTTTGGCCACAGATCCTGCACCATATGTCAAGTGGGCTGCAAATTCCCATAAAGCAGCAGTTTGCTACATTAGACCTCTAACAAAGGAGGCTGTAAAAAGAATAACTGGCACGTGGGACATGGAGGCGATGCCAAACGTAAGGCACATGCTTCTTAACAGCACCACTGTGGCTAAAGGGAGGCCGAAAGTGCACGTGGGATTCGGCTTGTGCTTGGGGAAAATGGGGAGTAGCAGACTCCTTCCCCTTCCCCTTCGTCATTTTAGCGATACTACAGGTATTCTGGGGTTCTGGGAAGGGGAGTTGTGCCTTTGTTTTGGAACAGAGTTTTATACTGATTCATAGGAGACAAATCTCTTTTCTCACTTCTTTTGTTTACTGAGTCCTTGTGCCCTGCTAAAGCTAGGGGATGTGGATGTGCAGGGGTGAGTCTAGCAAGGTCAAATCTCTGAGCTATTTCAACCTGGCCCTCTTCTACCGTATGAGAAACAAGTCAAGAGTATCCTTAGCTAGACCCACAAATGTTCTTTTATAATAGCAATTACTGTAACTTCCAATGTTCCTATAGGCTGAATATTCTTTCCTGAAAGCTTTATAACTCACAGAATGCTATTTTGCCTAAATCAAAATGTCTTGTGGGAGCATATTGATTTCAACAAAATGTCATTAGTAAATTTAAAAGTGTTTTTAGAAAGACCTCAGCAGAACGGCACACTTCAAGTGGTCATTTCAAATTCACTTTCTTTTTTTTTTTTTTTAATCAAAATCAGAATGAAATGCTTCAAGCTTTCTTAAAACATTCAGACTAATTTGAAACAATTTCATGTTAACAACTTCATTTCCCAGGAAATTTTTAAACATTGGTGGAGACGAGAGCTTGCTGTTACAAAAATAAAATGAAAACACAGTTTTAAAAATTTGGAATCTTAGGCAGAGTAGAAATTGCTCTAGTCAGTAGAGCTGGGAGGTTACTGGAACTGCCTTGCATGTTTAGACTATGCTTTTAGTCATTTGTCAACATTTCCTTAAAAAGGCTGAATCTGTGGCACAGTTATGATGAAGTGAATTATTGAATGGGAAGGGTAGAGACTAGGGCTTTAAAATGTTTCCTCCATGCCCTCTTTGACACTTTTGCTTCTGTGGCCAGTAGATATTTGTATGGAGCTGGGAGAAATGCTCTTCTCAGGGGGTTTGTGACTGTGTAGATGCATGCGTAGCGAGGTGGGTGCATGGAGGGTGTTTTTATGTGCTCTTCCACTCATTGAAATGTTCAATAGTAGGTTCTGATGGAGGCTTGGGATGGGAGAACATAAAGCTGTCTTGATGAATTTTGAGGAAATTGCATTTCTTTAAAATGGTAGAAATATTGTGTGTACTGAAGCCTATTCAATGCAGAGAATTTTTGTACGAGATAATCCGAAACAGTTGGTAAAAAGATGTCCTTCATGGATTTTGGAGCTATCTTTGGTAGGCTCAAATGGTGATGCTCAGAGACCATGAGCCAAAGAGAAAAATTCAGGGCCATTACCATAGGGCAAGCCCCTTGAATTTTGCTCTTTGGCTCATCTCTCTTCAGGATATATTCCAAAGCCGTTTTTGTACTTCTTTCTGCAATCAGATGCTTAAATCTGCCATCGCATTCCGATTTAAGGCTGAAAGTTCCTATGGGTAAAAGAAAGTTCCTATGGGCAATAAGAATCAATACATGGAGTTCAGACCAAGTGTGCGGCTAGGACTGTGTGCAGTTGTTCAAGCAAGCAGTCACAGATAAATAGTTGCAGTCCTGTTACAGGGACAATCAAAGTTTTGTGAGACCAGAATCTAAATCTTACCATTTTCAGAAATACTTTGTCGAATAATATTTGAACTGTTATACTTTCCTCAGTTGGCTTGAGAAAAGAATGTAAAATATAGGAGTAAAACTGTTTAAAATTAGTCAAAACCAAAAAAAAAAAAAAAAAAAGCCAGTTAAAACTAACCTTCTCTGACTGTAAGTTGTTAGCCTTTCTTCTGTTGAGTAATATTTGATTGATTTTACTGAGATTGTTTACAAGTACAATTCACTGACATTGCTGGTTGAATTTCATCAAACAACACTGTAATTTTAGTCTCATTTTAGTGATAGTTCCTCCTGTTCACATCAGCGTTAAGGAAGGAGCCATGCTTAATCTTAACTGTTTGTACATTACTAGACCTAAAGACATAACTTCCTACCTGCTGATGTACCCTACAGAAAGGAAAGCCTGAGTTGTTTAGATAAAATCCATGGAAAAGAAAAAACAGATGTCAGAAAAAATCACAACAGGGGCTGAAAGAAAAAGAAGACAGAAAAATCCATTACAAATGAAAATAATAAAATCTCTTAAACTTTAAGGAAAAAATAGATGCTCATTTTGTACAAAGATAGTGAGATGTGTTCATTGATCTTTTTAAGAGTCAAGAAGAAATTGGCCAGTGGCTGAATAAAAGAAAATGAAGTTCCATTAATACAATCTATCGAAAGACAACTTGGGTAAATTGATCAATGCAGCACAAACAATTTTTAACTTTTGTCCTCTCTGGAGAAGATGTTGGGGTTTTTTTGTTGTTGTGATTTTTTTTTTTTTTCCCCCCCAAAGAGTGTAAACAGCATACATCACCAATTTTGAGTACTTTTTAGATGGCTTTTGCAAGAATAATTGGAGAATTTCTGGAAGTAAGCATGGTAATGGCTTTTCTTCCATTCCTCTCCTTCATCTTGCCCCCTCATTGCCTTGAAGAATATGAATACACAGAGAAAGTCTGAAAGCTTTTTTTTTTTTTGCCTTTTTTTAAACTCTCAATCTTCTTACTTCCTCCTCTGCTACCTTCTTCAAACTGCTTCTGAGGCATTTGGCAATTAAAAAGGTATTGCGGCCACCACTATAGTAGCTGTGTACGCAGCTACTACTTCATTTTGAAGAAGCTTTCTGAGAAGCTTCATTTTGACTGAAATGCAGCAAGATCCCAAAGGCCAAAAGAGGTTTTGTCCTCTGCGTAGTTTGTAACAGCCCTTGCTACCGAGCCTGGCCCTTTGCCATGGACTGTAAATCTCTTATTTGTCATTGTGGTCTTTCTCTCTTTCAAAATCTTTATATTAACCAGATGTTGGATGCCATATGCAGGAGAGAGTGTTGAGAGCTGAGACTGCTGCCACACTGGTGGAGCATCCTTTGTCCACAAGAATTAAATAGCCTGGAGTGCCCAGCTTCCCTATTTTTGGAAAAGTCAGTGTCCTCAGCTCCTGGAGATGTGAATGGGAGAAAATCAAGCTAAGCCGTGTGTAAAATAAACCTGTAAATCCAGGTATTTGGAAATGATTCTTTTTCTGCTCAAAAAGATCTCTAAAAATCACATACATGAAAAGCAAGCTTTGCACCTGGAAGCAGTAATTACTGAGATATTTTGCACAGTATGAAGTGCAAGTATAAAGCCGTTCTGATTTTTCTCGCTAAGAAAAACAAAAATGCTATGCAATGTTTTGCATCGAAGTGACAAAGTAACAATCATTAGAGAGTAAGCAGTAATGAAATAACAGGAAAAATATAGTGTCCTTTTGAATAGGATCTAATCCACAGTAAGATTAAAAAAAAAAAAAAAAAA
>VZSV01000075.1:3217996-3239196 GCA_013398735.1 Nothocercus julius | reverse complement strand
GTCATATACCCAAATTCACTGGCCACTTTGTGAAGCTGCATCACATAACTCAGCAGCACAATCATTTCTCCTCCATGAATAAGTTTTCTCTTGTCCTTGAGACAGAGCTTCATTCAGGTCGGATGAAGTTATGGGAAGGTCAGTATGGGAAAGAGCAAATTCCACCTGTCTACATGACACTCGTTCTGTTTAAAAAAAGAGGAAAAAAAAAAAAAAAAAAAAAAAGAAAAAGAAAAAAGGGGGGAGGGGGGACGTTCCCTGCCTGGCTTGCAGGCATGAATACTGAGCAAGATCTTGCAGAAAATGGTAAAATGTTCCACAAAGTGTTTTGGTCTTAAATGCCCCGGAAAAAGATGATCATCAAAAACTTTCTAATACGTACATCTTACTGGTAACAACTTTCAGGGCAGGCAAATATTTAAGCCCACGCTTAAGCATATTCTGATATCCCACGGCTGAACCTGAGGAAGGGCATTAGTGATTCAAACCAGGACAATCCACTGACAGATAATCGTTGTCTGAGCAGAAACTTCTCAGCTTACAGTACAGCTGGTGTCTATCAGTGATGTTAACCAGTGATGCAGGGAGATTTGTACAGTTTGTAGCGTGTGTTGGGGTTTTTTTTGTTTTTGTTTTTTAGAGAAAGTGTAGCGTAAATCTCAGAAATTATCGTTCGAGTAAAATGAGAAAGAAGCAAAGTCCTTCTTTGAATCCTTTGTAGGAAAGGATGAAGGACTAGATTTTCCAATGCTTTAGTACTTAAGCTACCCCTACCCAGAAGTATGTGGAAATGTTTTCATTTAAATCAGAATAATTAGAGCTTAAACCAGATAGTTATTTTTATTTTCTTCATATCACCATACATAGAAGTATACATATGCTAGAAAAGCAAATGGATTAATTAAAGGAAGTGTTAAATGAAATGTTTATAATTCTAATGCAGAGGAAATTAGCTTGATTTTTAGCCCAAGGATATCACATAACAGAGACATCTTGAAGCATCCATAAGGGTTACACAAAGCAAGAGCTGTATTTTTTCCACAAACGCAGTGAACTTAAATTTCTACAAAGTTGTGTCCAGCGGTGAAGTCAAACTCCCAAGGGGTTCTGGGAGCTAAGATCACACGAAAGATGTTTTATTACATGATGGGAAAACTGGGAAAGACTGAACTTTTAACCTTTTTTGTGAAAACACATGAATGCAAAAATCAGGCTGATATACAATAGCAACTAATCATCAAGAAAGACAATTGTTTGTGACTTATGAAAGAAGGCTCCAACAGATAAGAAACAATAGGAAAATATTACTGTTTTTCTGCACCTTCATTATTTAAGCTTGGAAAGCAGTTTTCCTCCGTAAGCTTTATGAGACAATCAAGGGTGTTAAGCAATAAGGAAATCAGGTCTTCACCCTTCTTTGATTTTCACAAGAAAGGAAAGAGTATGCTGTTAACACTTTAGGACCCACAAGAAACTGGAGGTGAGTAATGATGCTCAGCCGTTGAGTGCCAGGAGATTCCAGAGCCAAGGGACAGGAACGAATGTGGGGGCCCTTGGTTGTCTCTCCCCCAAGAAAGCTCATGGGGCGAACAGCCTTGCTTATGCTGGAGCACCAGACAAATACAAAGGCCTCCCTGAGAAGAAACTTTTTGCTGATTATTGTGAATCCGGACGCTCAGGTAATGCTCAGGGATAAGCATTAGTGATGGCTGACATCTTCTGAGCCCTGCAAAAGTAGAAGATATTTTTCTTTACTCATCCCTTCACTGAGCTTTGTTCATAAGCACATCTCAAGCCATACGTTAGCTTGTCTTCTGCTCCTGACTCTGAATATAAATTTTTCTATACCACTTGCTAATTGGGTAACTTGGCTATCAATTCCTTGGTTTTCCATGGTCTTTTTTCTCTGGATTCTCTCCTTGTTTTATGCTTCTTGGGAAATACAAAGTTAAGAAGAAGGGCTGCTATCAAGTAAATTGCTATGTATTCTTCATTCTCCATCTCTGTCTGGAAGAAGGAATCTGATGTATTCTGGGCAGTAAAATTTCATCGTTTTATGTGGATGGCCATATATTTATGGCAAGACAGAGCATTTATGGACACCCAGAGCATTTTTTCCTAAATCCTTGGGAAGGAGCAGAACTTTTCATGAACCTTGCTTGGGATCTACGAGGTCTGAAAAAGCTTTTCATCTACTGCGTTAACCTCCGCATTCACCCGAAAGCATAAGATGGATAAACTGTCATTCTTAGCTGAAACACCCTTTACTGTGACAACAGGTGGACCTCCAAATAGAGATTTCCACCTGTCTCTGAATTTTATCAGTTTAAAAGAGTAGTCTATCCAGAAGTATGGACTTCTAATAAACATAAAGTAAGATAAATCCTTTCCAAATCCTACGCCACTTTGCTACAGTTATTCCAGTGAACAGAACTATGGCAGATGCTTAGGGATGGGCAGGTCTAGGCATGCTTGGAGTAGTTCTGGAGAGCAAAGGATGAGCAAAGGATCACATTACAGTAGACTACAGACTAAGTTTCTTTTCATTATTTTTCCTTTTTGCCATTTATGTCACAAATTTAGCACTTTGTGACACAATGTTGGTTATTATTTTTCCGTTTTTCTCCCCCTTGTCTGTTAAATTTAATAAGCAAATCCAATTATTATGTAAATAGAGCCCTGCTATAATTGTGACAAAGTTAGCATAACAATGAGGAACAAAAACTTTCTGAAGTCAAAGAAAGCTCTGATTTATGGCTGTCTCTGAGATATGATTGATACAAAATGTTTTGAAGGAATATTATCAACATTTCTACTCTCCTTCATTTTGCAGCCTGCTTCCGCTGATCATCCTAGCTGATGCATGTTTGCAAAGGAAAGTTGCTTTGGGAGAGGTAACTTTCTACAGATTCATTTTCTTTTAAGAAAAAGAAAGAAAGGGAAAAAAAGCCTACAGAAGCTATTATTTAAGCAGCCTCCTTTTTAAAACATTTCTGGCAGATGTTTATGTAGAGAATGTGCTGGAGCTCCTTCACTGAGACACAGAAGTGACATTTCTTGAGGGTTTTAGTTGAAGAATTTGTCTTTCACATCATGTCTTTAAACATCTGCAAAAGGCAACAGAATCTTTATTATCCTGCTAACTTGGAGAGGCACAATGCACAGTCCTCAGTCTTTAAAAAATGATATTTAATGGGACTGACAGATGAGAAATATCTAGTTCTAATGTTTTCCTTCAGTAGAAATTCACCTCTTGACCTTATGACTCCAGAGTACGGCTGCTGCCTTCTAAAAAAGAGCATTTCTTTCCATTCAGATGTGCTTTCTATGATTTTGTTGTTTTGTTTCTTCCCATATTGTTTTCTGCTCTAGGGGAAGGTACTGTCCTCAGGATTCAAACACAAAAAAATTTACAGTTTCTGCAAGCACGCTTGTGCTAGGACTGTTTACAGCACTTGTTCTTCCAAACCCTCTTTTAATTTCCCCAAATGGATATTTTTCTTCTTCTTCTTCACAAAAATGAAAGCTGCCTTCTTTTCTTGCCTTTCCTTTTAAATGGATTTCGAGGGAGTGGTATAATTGAGCTTTCATATTGCTTTGCTTGACTTTGGTTATATACTTCTGCGCAAAAAATATGGACTGGGGCCATTGCTAAAGCCTGCCCAAATTGGCCCATCTACTTTACAAAATAACCTTTGTGAGAAGAATTCCTTCTATCTTTTGGCTTACTAGTTTGATTCGGGTTCTTCGGTGGAGGCAGGAGGGGGTCTACAGGCGGCTGGGTTTTTTTTTTTTTACTCTTGTCTGTATTGTGTTTTGCTTGTCGAACCCTTTTTTTCCCCTCCTTCTTCTTTTTCTCTTGCTTTTTTCTTTTTTCCTCCCTCAAGGGTTTTCTCTGGGAAAAGTTTTCTGGGCTTCCGTCCAGCCAGTGTCACAATTCACAGCTGTACTGTTTGATTCAAGTACTTCAAGCTGCCAGTGAGGTAGAGCCAAATGAGATTAAGGGCTTTTTTATTAAAGCAAGCACCCGCATGTGCTGGTATGGTTAAGGCTACGTCAGGCGTTCCAATGTGAACCCCAATTTCTGGAGACCTTTAGTTCTCAAACATAAAATATTTATGCCAGGCTGAAACCTGACCTAGATGCACTCATCCGGGAGGAGCTGTAACTCTTTGGAAAGAAATGGTTTGGCTTTTATTAAGTTGCAGCTCCAAGAAAGGAAAATATACTGATTTTCAGGATAAGCAGTTACAAAGAAAAAAGGAGAAGGGAAAAAAAAAAAAAAAAAAAAAAAAAAAAAAAAAAAAAAAAAAAAAGAAGATAGCTGTAGATGTTGTTACAGGCAAAAACTAAACGAGGTATTTTAAATGAATTTGTGAACGTAATGGGAGGCATTTTTTAGGTACCTGGCATTGCCACGTTGACTGATGCTGCCTGCCACGCTGCCCAGCAATCATGTGCTTCTCTCTAATAGGGTAAAACAGGCAGGATTGGGGATATAAACCAAAATAACACCCTCTTTTTTTCAATGTCGAATTTGAGCCTAAGTCAGAACCCACACTTCCAGAGAGCAACATATATTTTAACTCCCCTTCCTTTTGGAAAACAGAGAAAGTGCACAAGTACCCCAAATCACAGCTGTAAAGCTTTTCCATAAATTTTGGCCAACTATAAAGCAGATCAGAAAGTTTGGAGGGCTATTGACATTTCCAATTTTGAAATTCTCAGATAGTGGTGGCCTTTTCCTGTATTCCTTTTTCCTTTTTGTCCAGCTGGGACTTTCCTGGGAAAAGACATTTACAGTGATTTTAGTGAAGGTTGAGCTCTTTAATTTCATTTAGAGACTTTACTGTTCATAGAGCCATTTCATTTTGGCTGCATGGTAGATCAAGTAACCCTAAGTGCAAGGCCTGACGTAGCTTGTCCAGCCTTATGGAGTGTGACAGCACTGCATCGAACGTCTGCCTCCCCCTGGACTTTTGGCTAGGCGGCCGTTTGTGTCACAGCTGACCCTGCAGATATTTCTGTATGCCACTGTCTGACCATTTCCAAGAAAGGAATTTAGAATAAAAGAAATGCAGACCAGGAGAGGAACGGAGATGAACCTGTAAAAAGGCTGACATCTTTACAGCACTGTAATGCAGTTGTTCTGCAAGCCCTCATGGTCAGGCATTTTTAGCCATTTGCTGGATTTCTCACTTGCAGCCTAATGATATCAAGATACAAATAGCCACATCCTCATCTCTGCTGCTCTTGTAATCTTGATAATGATTTGCGACTTAAATGTTGAGAGACTACTTAAGTCTATGAGGTTCTGAAATCAAAGGCAGCAACATTAATATTCTGTGCAAATGTAAAGAAGCCATGAAAGCTTTATTTGTTGCTAAAGAAACCAATTAAATCAAACAAGTTGAATAAAACAAAGAACTGCATAATTATTTTAATTAAAACTGCCACTTATTCCAGCAAAACTGCAGCACAGTTGTGCTCCCCAAATATTTCTTGCTGAGACTCGCATATTCAAAAAGTAGCCTTAATAAGCAAAATAAAGCATTGCCAGCCATTTTCACCTCCCTTTAGCACAAAAGCTCCTAAACAAATTGCAAGAAACCCATGCAAAACTTTGTGATGTTGACTGCAGATTTTATCCAAGAGGAATTTAAGGAACTTGCCATTCAACTCCGAAAGTGAGTTATCTCGAATGAGATGTAACGCTGCTTAACTCTGCAGAAAGCAGCCTGGCATTTAGCCGTAAAACTCACTGTGACTTTAGACATTTGAAAACAGCGTTAGCACCAGGATCAGACTGCCCTATGTGGCTGTTGTGGGTCTTCATAGCTACAGTGGGCTCTCCTGTGAGCTCTCTGTGCATCCACCTCTGCAAAAAGTTAAAGTAGCCTCGCAGTTGCCCCTTTCTCTTTTCTACACAACAAGGTTATTTTGAAAAAAAAAAGCCAGAATATAGAAGCCTGGAAATCAGCCAGACATAGAAGAAACCTTCCTAGTCGTGCCTCAGCTTCTGGAAGCAGCCCAAGCCTCTGCTATTTAGTGCAAAATATGAAGAGTACAAAGCATCTCCATTTTGATTAAAGCAGAATGTTTGACCGCTCTACAGAACTGTGTCACATGTGGTTCCTGTATTTCCTGTGATCTTCCCAACACTCATAAATGCTTTAAGCATGTAAGTTCAGCTTAAATTTGAAATCTTTTGTCTACCTCAGGTATAGATAGGCTTCTATTGCAATGAATCCAGCATGTTGTCACTCTGTAGCTAGGAAAAAAGGCAGCTTTAAAATCCAGTTCCAAATTTAGTTTCACTTCCCAAATACCTGTTCAGATACTGCAGTTTGGTTAGGGCCTGTATTTTGTCTTCGTTTTGCAGCAGTTCAAGGACTCTGTCTTTACCAGCAATTGGATGGATCTAAATATGTTGGGGCCCATTTTTTGTACAAATAAGCGTTAGCATTTGTAAGCTGTAGGAGGGCGTTATTAGTAATATCCTACAGGAAGCCACAGTTTTACAAATGAAAGACTTGAATTTTTCTTCTAAACATCAAGTTTTGCTGAGTTCTTTGGAGGTTGTAAAAGGAGCTTATAGCAACAACTTCTTTTTTTTCTCTCTTTTCCCATGACAGGGTAAATGAAATTTAAGTCTGTTTTTATTAGAACTTTATGACCACCTGTTTGAGTAAAGAAGCTGAGGACTGTTTGAAAGTTATCCTTTTGGCACTACATACACCTTGCTCAGACTGTCTCACATTTTATCATATTAAGGACTTCTCTAAGCATTGCTTTAGGACAGTGAAAACCTCATTATGATGTGAAAACTGTTTTGGGTTTTCTGTGTTGATAATGAAAAAGTTGCTTACTAAACTACTGATTAAGCAGATACAGTTTAAAAAGACAAAAGATTATTTTGTCTACTAGACAAAATAATTGTGTTAGGAAAAGAAGCAATGTAATTACATCGGTCCTCAATTTAATGGCCTTTTCCTTCCATTTGTGCATTGGAAAAGAGTGAAAGAACTGTGAGCTATAATGGTTTCTTGCACCTTCCAACCCTGTTTCAGAAAGCACGTGTGTTTCCGGCTTAGGTTTTGGTAGCG
Source organism: Nothocercus julius (assembly GCA_013398735.1). NCBI lineage: Eukaryota > Metazoa > Chordata > Aves > Tinamiformes > Tinamidae > Nothocercus > Nothocercus julius. The sequence goes on along the minus strand of VZSV01000075.1, from coordinate 3,232,090 downwards.
TTCAAAAGACGTGATCTATCAGATAGTGCTGAAGATGTGGTTGGTGGATTATTATTCTCTCAACAGCCCTATGCTCATGTAATAAAAGGCCTGAATCCCCACTAGCGAAAGAAGGAATAAAGTAGGTAGTGATGAAGAAATTCTTACGATTTTCGAAGAAGCAGTGGAAGAAGTAGTGATGTGCAGCCCTGATTGTTTTAATGCTGCATTTCCTTTACTTTTCAAAGGGGAAATAGAATTGGCATAACAATATGGTAGTGTACCTAAAGCCTGGGTACTCTCATGTGTTGTGTTGTCTATGCCCTGATATCAGAGATTTGTATGGTAAATACTACTCTAACTAAAACCAGGAAATTCATGCAAAAGCAAGACATGTTTAACAGTGAGATGTGTGTTGAAGGGGAAGAACTATGTAGTTTCCTAACTCTCTACTTTCTTACATGCTTTTATTCCACTGGCATCAGTCATCTTATCAGAACACAGCTAGCAAAATATGATGGAAAAATCAAGCCCTTTCATATGAGTCTATCTGCCTGTCTGTCCTTTTGTATGGCACCTCCCAACATAGTGCCTGAGTGCAAAGTTCTTCACCCTCATCTGATTTAATACTTAAAATGGTTGCTGTGAAGACCCGTCGTCCATAGTAAACTGTTTGAGATGAATCAGCGGCTCAGATTAGCCTCACAGAAATGATAATGGGGTTCTGTGTTCACAGCTGAGTTATTTAAACTGTCTGATTTGGTCCACGGCTTCCTTGGACATTAATAGGTTGACTGCTATGTCGCCGAACTTAGTGCATGAAAGGTCAGCCTTTGAAAAGCTAAATAAGGTAAGTGCAAGCTGAAGCATGTTCGAGGTGATACCCTGTACTCTAAACGCACTTGACGCCCCTAAGAATCACTGCAGCTCCTTAACATTATACTTTATCTGATTTTGAAGTGGTAGATCCTTGGATCAATACTTTGATTTTGATTTCTCATCCACCAGGAGATTCAGGAGTTTGCTCACATGTTATAAGCCTATGCTCCCCTGACAGATTTTGAGAAAAACAGTTGGAAAACTTCTTACAAAGTGTATTTTTCATCAGCAAATGCTGATTTAGAGGTATTTGCAAGATTCTTCAGGACTATAGCAATTTTGCTGAAATTACTGAGCAGCAGAATTATGTGGTGGGGACCCTTGGCTTCAGTGAAGATGGAGTGCTTTGTTTGACTTTTGTTGTACTATAGTGTAAATTAGAATATACTGTTATGCACAATTTCAAGTGATTAAGTCAAATGAAGAATTCCAACAGTATCAAAATGAAATGTTTTCAACTGTTCCAAAATGAAAATATTTCAGATGAGGAAAGTTCTGAAAAGGAAATTTTGGTGATGCCTACACTGTGAGAATTTTATTTTTCCTCTCTCTCTCTCCCTCTCTTTTTTTTTTTTTTTTTTTTATCCTTGTGGTACATCTGTCATTCAGATTTTTTGCTCTATTTGTAAATAAAAGCAAATTTTGAAATGCTAGGATTTCCTCCAGATCTGACAGCTCTCCTCTTTAGCAGCCCATGAGAGTTAATGGGAAACTCACTGCAAAAGCATCTGCCTTCCCTTTCCCCATGCCTTCTCCTGGATGCAGGAGTGTGGGGGGAAGAGGAGGGAGGAGGATCCCAGTTCAGTTTGTCATCTATAAATAGAGACAGTCCTTCACACTCACTTTTTTGAGCTGTCTTAAAGCACTTAAGGAAAGAAGAACAAAATAAACCTAAGAAATCTTGGGAAAGTTCTGTACATCTCAGGAATGTTCCAAAATAAAAATTGGCTCTGACTTTCCAAGTTGAGAGGCTTAATTCTTTCAAAAGGCACCGTCAATCAGTTGTTCATGTTTAATTTTATCCTGTGTTTACCAGTTAGAAATTTTGTGGTTCAATAAGCATAAATATTCGTAGAATTTGAAGCATTGCATGTGATTAGTTTTCCATCCATGGAAAACATTACTACATGTTTTCTACTTAAATGGCTGAACATTTACTGTGAACTCCTATAATATTGCTAAGCACTGACTACAGCTTGGTTCAAGCCTGGCTTTTTAGGCTATGCATGTAACAAAATGGAAAAAGTTGTTAAGATTTCCAACAAAGGAAGGTTGTCATCACAAGTTGACCTGAGATGGATGAAAACTGTGTCCATTACTATGGAACCTAATAGCAAAGCTGTCAACATTACTCAGGAATAGTATAGAAAGATTTGTGTTATGAAAAGCTTGCTGTATTGGTTTTCCTTTTTTCTTTTTTTCTTTTTTTCCAGAGGTGATGGGGATGTAGAATATACATCATATATGGAAAACTGCATGTCCTGTGGTGGCAGTTATATTGAAGGACCATTTTGTGGGAAGTAAGCAAACGAGCCCTTGCTAAAGGATGATTAAAACCAGTCCAATCTTTCAATTAAAAAGAAAAAAAAAAAAAAAAGATAGTAGAATTTTGTCCTCTAAACCAACAAGCAAATTGTACCTAAACCAGGAAGCTCAAAATCAATCAAATAAACCTTATTCCAAAGGCTGGATTTGGTTATTAATTGCCCGATTTCCTACCAATAAAAGCACACTTTCAGGCTGGTGGACTTGATAGAGGTGCTTGAAAGACCAAAGTGAACAAGCATGTGAAATATTTAAGGCCACATTTTTATATTTATTGGAAACAGCCTAAATAATTAAACTAGTTGATTCACTAGTGGCTTTCAGGCTCATGCCCAGAGTGAAAGGTCATGACCTGACATACCATGGCCCCACTTGGTACCGATGATTGACAGGAAAAGGAAATAAGTTGATATCTTTCACGTGGGAATCACAGCTTGTAGCAACTATGAGCAAGTGGGCTATTTGGACTTTGTGGGAAAAGTTAATTGTGTTATTATTCAAAATCTTCATTCCCAAAGTTGGTTCAATGGTGATTTATTTACTTATGTGATAAAACAGCTGTGTACTGTAATAAAATACAGGTCACTTGCTGATGTTTAATGGACAAAAGTAGGAATATATTTGGTTTCTTTCACTTTGAACTTACATTCATGTTTGGCAGCAGGAATGACTTTGAATTGTTAGGAATTTTCTGTTAGTATATTGCAAATAATTAATGCTCGCATCATACTATAAGTTCTTCTGTGCTCAGTTATGGAGAATGAGGAAGGCACCATACACTGAAATATGAGTGCCTCTCCACCATATGCTTTCATTATTTCTTTATAATGATAAAAAGGGGCTGCATTCAGTGCCAGACAATGTCATGGCCCCAGAGATTTAAGTGGCCTGCAGAAAAAAGGAGAAAAAAGCATTTATGATATGAATGAGGATTTGAAATGGCTTTTCAAAAAAAGGCCTAAGATCCACTTTCACCCTAAATTCTGAAATCACTTGAAAGATGTCTAGATGCAAGAGAGTTTGAAGAATAGCAACTTTGCACCAGGCTCTGTTTTATATGCAGTATCACTGCCATCTTGACCATGCTTTGTTACAAGGTCACATAATTGTTCCCAGCAATAGGGCACAGTCTAACTTCACATATTGTCTGATTTGTTCTAGGAATGAACCCTGTCATCTTTATCCAGCATACATGTTCTTCATGCCAGTCATTTCCAAGTTGGCTGTGTGATGCACTTTTCGTTTACACCTCCAAGCTCAGCAGTGCGGTGGATTATCCATCAGCTGGCCTGATCTGCTCACTCCCCAGAGCCCCAAATGTGGGGACACCAGGGCCTCCTCAGCACTGCAGATCTGCACTGTACTGCAGGCATCTCTACCACGTAAGCCATGGGTGCTGGCAATTAATTCCTGCAACATCGTCATGTCCTTTGCTGGTGACTGTCTAAAGGTCTCATTAAAAGCATTTGAGCCCAGAACAGGTTGGTGTGGGGAACGACTGTAGATCTCAGCACTGTGCAGTGCAACAGTGTCTGTGGTGAGTCCTAGCCCACTATGCCCACTGTGACTTTTTCCCCCAATCTTTCCTCATTCACCATAACAAAATGACTCTTCTCAGAAAGCAGAGCGAACTCCAGCACTCCCCACCATCTTGTGGCATGTCTTAGATTTCTCTAGGATATTTTTAAACCTTATTAAGATAATCTGATTCTTAATTCCAATAAGCATGCCTGGTTATATGGTAAACCAAGATAAAGGCTGTTTCACATGGAATAAGAGCTGGTGCTATTTCTCTTGCATTTTTGCTGTTATTTATTCTTATATAACTTTGGGCAAGAGAGGGGTTGACGTTTTAAAAAGAAGATCGGCTACAGATCCTGCCACAGGTCTACATGTCATGATAAGTAAACCATAGTTACTGCCTGAAAAGGAAAAATGAAATCAAGAAAAAAAGTATCCTGGGGCCATAACATGCCCAAATGTTCCTGGAGCAGTACTAATATATTTCTTTTGTGTAAATTTATGTTGTACTTATCTGTATTCCTTGTGTATTCCCTGTGCAAAGGTCTATAGCCAAGGGCATTGTGGAGACAAGGCTCAAATGGACCTGGATTTGGGGAATAAACGTGATGCCTATGTCCTGAAGGCTGCCTTGTAGCAGAGGGAAGGGCTAGCAACATTTTTTTTTCCAGCAGAAGAAGCAGTGTTGGTATGTACATCCTAGACCTGCTTGTCCTGGACGGAAAAGGCCACAAATAATCCAAATCCAGCCAGTTCCTAGAATTTATTAAGTCGGAGAACTGGAGACTGAAACTAGCACCAGAGCTGTCAATGAAGTACCAGCTGTAGTTATGTGGAAGCTTCTCTGTTGGGCACGGGTAGTGGTTACGACCTGACCTTATGTAGCCCAAGAAAGTGCTCGCAAGCAGTGATGACTTAGGTTCGTGAGTGACTTAGGCTAAGCTCAGCCTGAACATCAAGAGGCAAAAGGCTGTCAGTCCCGTGCCAATCCTCTGATCTTTCCATTCCCTTCCACCTCCCCACCTCCTGGCTCGCTCTGTTAGCAGCTCCCTGAAGTGAACACCACGGCTGTGAATCTAGAAGTGAAGAAGCCCACGACACTCTTCAGAAAAGAGCAGTTATTCTTAGCTTTGTTTTTCTGGTGTTTTTCTTTCTTTTTTTCTCCCTTTTTTTTTTTTTTTTTTTTAGTTTTTTTTAAAGAAAACAGAAAGCCTGCCAAAATTTGGGCTCTTTGATGTGCTTTGGAAAGAAAAACAATGCTATCTATCTGAGCCCCTTGGAAGGAACAAAAATATGTCATTTTAAGGCATGAATTACTTGGGAGGAACGATTAGTGCATTTCACGATTGAAGATGGTCAAGAATGTCTTAATGTTTTGCTGGTAGATTTTGAATAAGAAATTCTGAGAGACATTCACCATTTCTAGTGAAACTTTCTTTGACAAAATTTCCTGAGATGTATGGTAAACGAAAGGCAGAAGTGGAAGAAGTTGTTAAGTTGTTATTTGCTGTAGAATATTCATCAACCTACTAATCACCCAAGGAGATATCCCTATCATTCATTCAAGCTTTTCTTCTACCTGATTTAGACCAAGTGTGTGAACTTGTCTTGTACTTTCAGATCAGTGATTTAAAAAAAAAAAAGTATCGGTTCTCTTTTGTTTGCTTCTTTTTTCAGTCTTGAGTGGAGTTATTGTACTTTGTGACACTCTTCAGCTGGAAATGATACTCTAAATCAGCTATTTTGTCTCATATGGAGGAGTCCCAGGTTCGAATCTTTGGCCTCTAGCTGTAAGGAAGTTTTTGAGTTAGAAATGTAGGTAACATAACTGAGTATGTTGCCAAACTCCTGTTTGCCCTCTCTGTCTCCTCCATCTCCTCAACAAATTTTGATAGACCTGATTGAATGACTTTTTGACATTTTTATTAGGCCCAGGCTTCATAAAGACATTCTTTCTACGATGTGATTAATGGGATTAAGCTGCTGTACAGAAGTAGTTATGCTATTTCCTTCTTACTGAGGATTTTTATAGATTTCCTTTTCTGCCTTTCTGTGAGACTACCTTTTGGATCATTTACACTGTCTGTTCTCCCTTTCCATTACAGTCACTGTGTGGAGAATGTCTGTGCTTAAAGAGTTTTTAGTTTTAAAGAAGTTCTTATTTACATCTACTATTACCAGTCCAGTGTTTTCAAAGAAAAAAAAATATTAGAAATTGGGCCAAAGTGTAAATGACAATGGGGCTACTTACTTTCAGACTACTTACTGCTAGAAAGATAAAGAAGCTTGACTTTGAGAAGAAAAGTGCTCCATACTTCCTGAAAATTTCTCTGCTTGACTATACAAAAATCTGAGACTTCTTTTGGTAATCCAAGCCAGGATTTCAAACTTTAAGGATAGTAATCAAGGGTCTTAAATAAGAGGTTTCACTTAGAGAATATTAAATTCTGTTCTGTAAAAGGAGATGTTTTAGGAGAGATGGGAATAACCAGGTGGGAGTAATCGGTTTTGGAAGAGTTGCATGTGGGAACTCTGCCCAGCGCTTTCTTTTATTATGTCTGTTTTTCCTGAGCTATGGCTCAGGAAAACTCATATTCATGCACACACTTACTCTTTGCTGGGATTCCCTGACTCCAACGCTGTCAGCATTGGCTTATTATACGAGCCCTTTGTTTTATCCTGTTCAATACATCTCGCTCTACGCAATTTGGCCTCTTAACCTGCCATGAAATATTTCAAGGGCTTGTTGCTGGAAGCCGCGTCTCTCTCTGCTATGATTTGTGCAGCCCTGGCTACATTTTCATGACAGCTTATAATGATTCGTGGTGGGTTGCAGTACAATGAACTCATGCCGCAGAACAGCCCCCTGAAAGGGATCTTTCAAATTATTGTTCCGGTGCAAAAGGTGCCCAATCACCTTCCACCTGCGGATTAGGTGGTTGCTATAGGAACACACTGTAGCTTTTCAGTGCTGTGCTACTGTAGGGCCCAGATTACCGACTCCCACAAACACAATAGGGGAAGGAATCATGGGCTATTAGTGCTGCCGCCGCCGATGTGATGTTGCAAACCTGGGGTGGCGAAGCTGCACAGTGCGGATGAATAGAGCCAGCGCCTTGAAACCCAAGGGACAGGAGGAGGAGAGGGAGCAGCAGGAAGTGGAGCTAAAGTCATCACAACGGAAATGCCGTCTTTGATCTTATTTTCTGTGCTGTGTAGGTGTTTTCATAATAGAATGCTAAACGCAAGCAATGCGATTACTGATGGCAGGGCCACTGGTCATGTCCTTATGCTAGTAGGGAGTTGCCTTTTCTCCATTCTCTTTTCCTCCAGTGAGGAGCAAAGTCTGAACCTTTCCAGTCCTGCAGGATTAACTCTGGCCAAGGTCAGAGCAGCTGGTCACTCGTGTCCTTCCTAGGAGTGTCAGACCTCCTGCATCCCTGGGAAATGTCACCTGAAATATCCCCCTGCCCACAGGACTTTAATAGGAATTTTGCGGCATGAGAAATGTGTGCTGAATAGCTGAGATCAGAGCTCTGTCTGCTTTGGTGGCCATGAGTGAGACCCAGGAGTTTTTGCTGCTGGAGGACTCTCCTGCAGAGCGAGCTACCTCTGTGCTTCGTGATGAAGAAATAAGTATTTGCAGCTCTGATTTGTAGATGGAGTGAGGAAGAGGAAGGCTCTAAGAAATAGTTTTGTTACCACTTGTGCTTGGTCAGGGAGAAGCAAAGGAATAAAATATGTTCTCTTCTTTAGCTGGTGTGCATTGAGCAAAACGAGCTGTGTTTAGTCACAGGTTCACCAGATGCTGCTCTGGGGGTTACTGCTGTTCTATTACATTACCGCAATATATTAGACAGGGTGCAGTGATTCATTCTCGCTCCTCATTGCTTTAGGAGGCCCCCCTGTCTCTCGATGGGAGCACAGCTGACCCTGCTGCTCACGGCCCTCGGGACTAACGCGGGCTCCCCGTTGGTGCAGGCTGGTGTCTCTCAAGAGCAGGCAGGCACGCCAGGCAAAGAACAAAACCCAGGCCTATGGAAAGATTTGGCTCATGTTTATCTCTGTGGCTGGAGAAGCATTTGCTTAAGTGCCTCTACATTCTGACCAGCCTGCTGATGTGTAACTTAATTTTTCTCCTCCCTCCCTCGGTACCCTTTTCCCACTTGTTTCACCTTTGCATTGGGCCCTCCTCAGCCTCACAGACCCCGGTGACCCTCCAAGCTGGAAGTGACATTCCTTAAGCACTTGCTTGCAAAATGAACTACAGAACAGAGTTTGTACTATGCTTGGACAGACCGAGGACTATCAAAACACCACAGAGAGGTATTGTTCCCCTCCACTTCTGCTGCTCTGTAGGCTGAAGCCCTTAGTTGAATGAATTATGGACTGACTGACATCTAACAACCCATATTTGGAGGGAAGCCACATATGCATGCAGGGCATAGGTGCTGCTGTTGGTCAGCTGGACTGCCCCAGGACCATCTGGCACCACTCTTTGGCCTCCCTGTCTCCAACATTATCTTCACTGACCAGCTGCTTTTGCTCATTGCCATTGACAAAGCCTCCCTGGCTGCGGTTTCCCCTTGCTTCCAGAGGAGACAAGGATATACGACAGCCTTTCACCTTCTACCAGTGGCCTTGAGCTTCTGGCGCCCCAAGGTCCCCGCTCTGGTTTGCCTTCTGCTCTTCGGCCCTGTTCCCACAATAGTTAGGACGCTGCTGTTAGCTCCCCCAGTGCCTTCTTGCTCTCCTAACCACAAGCCCAATATGATCTATTTCACTTCAAATTGATGAATCCGTAAGCAGCACAAAGAGTGACAAAACTGCTTCCAGTTTTGCCTGAGGCATCTAAAAGGGTGAAGAAACAGGTTGGTCTGAGCACACTTGGATCAGAGGTGTTTCTGTAATTTCAGGGAACTTGACAACTGTGCATTGGACCCTCTGTCTCTTAGTTTTATGCTTTTCATTTCACGATCCTTTGCGGGGACATGAATTGCTTCTGGGTTGAGCATCTGTCTACAGACTTATAGGAACAAGACAGACTTCATGTAGTTTTAAGTGTTTTTGAATGGGGACGTATAATGGAAATGGAGACAGAGTCATAACAAGTGAAGTTTGACAAGATGGCTCCAATAAAATAATGGGAAACTCTTCCATTACCATAGTCATATGCATGACCTTAGCATTGCCTAGGACTGCCTTGGGAGCCATTGTGCAAACCTCCCCTTATGCCTTACTTTTTTATCAACAATGTTCTCCTTCACTTTGACGTCAGCTTGAAGATGGCTTGCTGTGATGTGCTGCACCTTTCATATTTTCTTTCTAGTCATAATATTGCTTCAGTCGTAACCTCAGCACTTTGAGGAATAATTGTCCCTGACAAGGAGGTGAATCACTGGCAGAGAGTTGATAAGCATTACATACAGATGACAGAAGTCAGGACATATCGGATTACTGCTGTGAATATAATAAAAGAGAGCCTAAACACTTTGGCAGCTCAAAGACAAGCCATTTCATAACTCTCTAGTGGGGCTATTATCTTCCATTTACTGCCACTGATAACCAGGTTGCAACTGTCTCCCTAGGATCTAGTTACAATTCACTTAACACTTAGAGGACCAGATGTATTGGAGGACGCTCGGATGAGGATAATTTCTTAAAGTTCATTTATTTTTAAATTTTTATCTTCCTTGCTCTCCACTTTAAAGTGTGATAAGAACCTAAATCAGGAAGCTTTGAACTTCCTTTGGGAAAGGAGAGTTCATGGTCATCTTCCCTTTAATCTTCTACTCAGGAGTTTCTTTTGAAGCCGGTCGTTCATATCCCTTTGAATAAGTGTGAGGCACATTTCCACCTCTCTCCTTGTAATGCACCTAGACCTAAAGGCTTGTTGCAATACTGACTCTGCTAGTTTCACGTGTGGGTGTTAAGGTTTTATTTTTGTGGCCAGGAAGGGGCACCTGAGCTTACAAATTGAGGGGTCCTGGCAGATATCAGTAGCAGATGATTTACAGTACTGTCAATTAGGATCCGCACTGACAGAGTCTGGCTACAGCTGGTATTTATATCCACGGCCTGAGATTTTGTTTCCAAAGCTCCATGCCTAAAATGAGTTTAACACATCGGGCTCTTAGATATCAAAGTTCCCTCTCTTCTAGGTGGAGGACAAAAAGAGCGATTTTGCTATGGCAGAAATCTGGCAAATGACCAGTGAATCTCCTTACTATCCAGCACACCATTGAGAAATATTTATCAAGATGAGCTTACGGATGAAACCCTCTCTGCATGAAATGAAATTCTATAGTCTGTAAGATTCTTCTCCCGAAGCAATACCACCAGCAGCACATGCCAGCTCTGCTCAGCTTTCCACATATGAGGTGTTTTTAGATGCAAGACAAAAGCTGTTTCACTTTTTCTCAGGCTGGAGATAGACATTTATCTGTAGATGGGAGCCTTATTTTGTAAGTTTGGCCACATAAAGGCATACCTGGATTCTAGTTTGCTGGAGTCCCATTCACAGCCCCTGTGTGAAGAACATCTTTGCCAAAGTTGGCCTGGGAAGGTGGAAGGGCTTGTGAGAATAAATGCTACTGGCACCTCGGAGGCTGCACGTATATAAATGTTTTCCTAGGTGCTCTGCATAAATGTTCTCCTTGCATTCCCATGGCTAGAAGCTCTGCAAGGAAATCTCGCTACAAAAGCCGGATTGGGAGAACTAGGAGCTAAAAACTTCCTTCTTTCTGTACCACTTGCACCTTTGTCCACCAGTGCAAACCTTACGTCTTAGCCAGCCAAAACTGGGCCCGTACTGTTTTATGTAAACTGACAGAAGTTTGCTTGGAGAGAAGCTGAACAAGGCTCTCAAACTACAAATAACAAGTGATGCTTAAAATTCCCTTTTCAATAGGATTTGTGTCCTGCTTGATTATTCAACGCACAAGCCCTCTTATGCTACAGAGAACCTATAAAGGACAACAGCAATTAAGGAGGAAGAAAAAAGTTCAGTCTTTGTTGAAACAGTGATTCCAAGTGGTTTCTCTTCAGGACTTCTGGATCTCACCACGAACTTGCTAGCAGCCAGGGAAAGACGGCTGACTATCTTGGTGCCCTGCTTTATCCACCTGTAAAATAAAGGTGATCAACCTTACCTGCCTGACAATTTTGTCACATGGTACAAGCAAGTAATATCTGTAAATTTCTTTAAGATATTGAGATCAAAGGAATGATGGGAGTGCCAAGTGTTGTTGTTGTTACTGTATTAACAATGTTGGCTGTTTTCACTGTTCATATGGTAGCCTGGCTGGAATTGGGCAGGAAGCCCAATACACCAGCAACCAACGAGAAACTAAAATAAAATGTTTTACTTAATGAGAGCCACTGTTTAACCGGAAGCCCGTGTAATTATGTCACAGAGGGCTAAAGGATCTAATGTTTTCCTAGTACATTTGCTTTTAAAGGGATGATTAATCCTGCATATTTCAAGATGATAACTGCTGCTTTGTTCAGTTCCTTTTTTCTTTTTTTCCTTTTTTTTTTTTTTTTTTTTCTTTTCTGGTTTCCCTTGTGGCTCTGGAGAGAACCTGAGAAGCAGAGGATTTTTCTTAATTATACAATAACTATATTGTATGTCTGATGTTGGAGTATTTTCTGAATGTGCAGGTTGTAAGTCCTGGGTTTGGACGAGTTTGGAACAGCATTCAAATTCCAAATTTATTCCATTTAGTCTCCTCTGAGCCATTGCATACATTAGAATAGGCCCTCAGTAGGTCTGTCTTAAATTGTCAGTATTCTCAGAAGGTAATTTGGCTAGGAAGGAGTAAAATTCTACCTTACCTTGCATCCAAGAAATCCTAATTTACATGATAAAGACTGCTTTCAATCTGCTACTAAACAGTCTATTTTTACATGCATATTCTATCTTTGTTTACATATATGCTCTGTTAATAATTTTTACATGTTCTGAAGATATTTAAGAGCACAAAGCCCTTTACCTCCTGGAGACAACATTCATAAGAGATACTAAAATCCTATTACATAGATATGCCAGGGAAGATATTTATGCTATAATACAGGTGAGAGAGTAATGTCATATAAATGAGATTCTCTGATCTATCCTTTAATCATGATGTTAGATAAAAACTACATTATATCTATTCCTGCTAGAGGCTGGATCATCTCTGTTTTTAAAAGATCTCCAGTGCAGAAGATCCCAAGGGCTCTCCAATCAACTTTTCCTAGCACTTACTACCTTTCCTGTTAAGGACATTTTCAAATACCAAATCAGTTACTCCCATGTCGTGTTTTGCTCTATCCACCATGAAGATAGAAGACATATTATTGCCTTCCTTTTCCTCTAGCAGATAGCCACATATGTGAAGATCATGCATTTACAATGGTCTAACTAATGTAGTATGTTTTTTTCAAACTCTTTCACACCATATTTTTTGTGTGTGAGAGTGAGATGCTCTTTTCATTATTAATGCAGTCTACATGTTCCTCAATTGTAAATTGCTTTCAGAGGGAAATTTAGTCTCTTATTGGAGTGAAAAAGCTTTACCTCTCTTTATACTAGCTATCAGCCACATGGGAATTTGTTAGGAAGGAAAGAGTTAAGAATATGATTATCTGGTCAGCAACTTTGAAAGGCTCTTCCACTTTGAAAACCATTTTCTTAATTATTTTAGGTTAACGCTTAAATGCTTGGGAAAAAAAAAAATCATGTGTAATCTGAAACCCCAGACATGGGGACAGGACTGGATTGAGATAACATTAAAGATTTTATTGCTGTTACATTATAAATTATTTCTATTATCATGGCCCTATGGGTATTACATTCTGTCAGTTCGCTTTCACTGTTACATCACTTAATGTTATTAACACACTTTAGGGTATAACATTACAGTTTTATTGTGGAAACCTTAAACACTTACATCCAAAGTACTGAATCAAGTTATTATCCTAGCTGACCAGATCTGGTCTATTATCATTTTATCACTCATAAAAATCTGTGATTCAATTTGATTCAACACTTGAGGAAAAATCATGACTTATATATGCTTAAACCCAGTTGCAATATTAATACAAAGCAACACATGGATGACTTCATTTTATTAAAGTTGAGGTAGCCTTGGGAACTGCATTTATGGTCTTTATGCTGCATGAGAAATTTGATCTGACCTGTCACCATTTGTGATTCACTAATAAACTGATAAGGTTTTCTTATCAGTATATTACAGAACTGTGAACATGGTTTCCCTTCAGTGTACACTCTGAGTACATACATTGATCACAGCGTGCTAACCAAGAGAAAAAGGTATCTCTCCTGTCTTGGCATCTTATCTTGCAGATTGGAGAAATACTGCACTTAGAAAGGTGATACGTGCTTAGTACGGCTCCAGTGACATAATAATAATAAAAAAAAAAAGGGCCCTTGTTTCTATGTTTGGAGAACTATGTAGGATATTGTAAGGCACAGGTAGGTTGTATAAAGACTTATTTGTGAAAACCAACTCTAATGTCTTCTGTACAGGCCAACAAAGCTTTGTAATATTTGTGTAATGTAATAGCAGGAGAAGTACCACTGAAGTCACTGATTCTAGCATTATGCAGACAGTTAGCATTGGCTTTGGTTTGCTGGTTGAGTCAAAATAAGAATCCATTGCTTGGGACTGCCTAAAATATTTCATATATTGTTTCTGGTTATTTGTTTTTGTTTTCTTTGAGAAGGCAGAAAGCTGGATGTAAAATTCAAAGTGTCTTTTGGAAATGAAAAATTAGAACATTTAAATTCTGAAAATGTCAAAATGAAACATTTCAGCTTTTTCACTTCACAGGGAGGGAGGATACAAGACCGTAAGTCTGGAAAAGCAGTTCTGAATGCTCTGCCCAGCGTTAATGACCTAAGCAAGAAGTTTTGCTCCTGCAGCCCATTTCCCACTGAATTTGGAGGGAGGAGGCTGCTCAGCTCAACATCCAGCAGTTCACCAGTGCAGTGACATTCCCAGGCAGTAGGGTGAATGCACTGAACCAACCAGTCCTATTCTGGCATGCACACAAAATCTCCCTAGCAACAAAGATGACAGCTTGGTAACAGCAGCTGCTGCTTAATGGAAAACATTAGAAAAATAATCCACTCTAGATCTATGTTCCGTTTGCATTTTCATATTT
>VZSV01000075.1:3183282-3210902 GCA_013398735.1 Nothocercus julius | reverse complement strand
AAAAAAAAAAAACTCCATCAATATTATTCAAAAGAATTCATCCCACAAGACAGGAATTCCCATACAGGTCAGAAAAAAAGTACTGTCTCCTTTTCTGAACATCACTTTTCATACTGTAAATCCCTCAGAGTCTTTATTGTGGAATGAATAATAGATTAATCATTCCTCTGTGTGCAATGCCGGGGCTCTCTAATGTCACTGATTATTCTATATTGAATAAATAGTGTTGCTAGGTTGATATGTTTAAGGCAAATGAGATGCTTATTGGTATCCAAGAAGCCAGTTAACAAGATCCATTTTCCTCCATTGACTTCTACTCATGTATTAATGAGGTTCAAAAATGTCTTTTCTGTGTGGATCAGATAAACGTGCCTTTGTTATTCCCAAGAAGCACACAAATATTTGCTCCATTTATGTTTGTATTAATGTGTCACCGAAGCTAAATCTTCAGAAAGGGAATAAATACCATATCCATTAAGCCACTTAAGGGGTGAGTTCTGCAGAACTGTGCTGCAGTTGTTGCCATGGCAAATATCCATATTTAGGGAATTGTGTGGCAACAAATCCGGCATAAAGGGCTAGAAGAAGAAAATGGACTTCTCCCCAGACAACTCTCACCTACATGTATGTATTTTAAAAGTTTTAATGGCTGAATAGGCACTGTTTTGAATGATAATTTAAGAATGCAATGTGAGGAAAATGTTTTACAACCCAGAGAAGACACAGAGGGAGGAAGAGAGCAAAGAGAGAGAAGAGATTAAGGAGGGCTCATTAAGTCTGGGGTATTAGTGCCAAGATTTCTTGGGTAGGGAGTTACACTCTTTTCCCCACTAAAAATGAATAAAGATATTCCAGGAGGAGGAGACTTGCTCAGGTTTTGTTCCAAATTTTTCTTCAATAAGCAAATATGTTTGCTTTTTATTAAACATTTGAGTTTTGCTCTCCTTTTCTTGACTGTTCTGGTAGTGTCTGTTGGTGTTTGGAGAAGTGGAAGTCTTAAGGGCTTAGAGGGATTGCGCAACCGTCATCTTCATTTAATGGAGAAGTAGATTTTAACTTCACGTGAGGCTGTGGTAGGATTAGGTGATCATTTTCACAAATCTATTAAATAGTTTGTTTTATTTTACCTGTTTTAACTGTATTGATGAAAATGCCAGGAGACTTCAAGCAGAAGTCAGGAGAATTATGTTTTTAATTCTAATTTATGTTAATTCTAATATTATGAGGTTTTTAAAAAAAAAAAGTAAAAACTGACTTGAAAAAATCTCAGAGGTTTTTCTCTGTCCTATTAAGAGCCAACCTGAAGACATCCATTTTGTTTTGTCCAATGTCTCTGAACAACCAGTTTATGTTATTGTTTTTTCCCTTTGTCAAAATATAATAGTCAGAGCATGAGTAAAGGGGAAAAAAAGGTAGGATTGTTCATGTTATAAAGTTTTACAACAGTATAAATAAAAAGAAAATATCACCTGTCACTTCTACATAGGGACCCCTAAGTTTTGGTCTTACTTGAACATTTTGTGCAGTCATGTTAGCTGAATTAAATAAAACCAAGAAACACGCTTTAAAATTAACCTAACAAGATCTAATACAAAAACCTGACTGGTTTCATGCTTGTTTTGGAATGTGGACATCATGGGGTTGAATGGAGAATGAATTACACATAAATGTTGGGACAAAGGAAGAGAGAATTAACATATGGGAAAGCCAAGAAGTTTACTTTTTTTTTTTTTCCACCTGGCTGGAGCAAATTTCCTGGAAACATCTGTAAATGCTGTATAATGGGAAAGCAGACTTGGGCCCATACTGTGCAGGAAGCCCCAACCTTTCTTTGAGGCACTGGATGCAATAATATCAGGGTGGTGGCAGAATGAAGGGTATCTCTATGTAGAAATCCAGATTTTTTTTTTTTTTTTTTTTTTTTTTTTTTTGTCCCCCTCCCCCTACTTTTTCTGGGAATGGGGAGAGGGGAGATTAAGACCAGGTTGAGGAACACCTGGGAGCCATATGGAATTTACTGATTTTTTTTTTTTTTTTTAATTAAAATTCTGTAGCTCAGTTTCAAACATTGCAAAAACTTAATACAGAGTAAAACTTTACTGGATTGAGTGCAATAAAGTCTTCTGAATATTCACACGTTGCCTACAAATGGCAATTGTCTTCTAATGCAAGCTGAAAGACTTGTTGTTTCTCCATGGCCCCGATCCAAATCCATCAAGGCAGTAGGGGGGCCTCTGGCCTCCAAATCAGGTCTGCAGCCTGGTTGGTATCTCAGGCCTTGAGTGTTTTCAAAAAGTAAAGTAGGACCAAAATTTTGATTATTTTTCCAGATGTTGGAATGTTAGCAAGGAGGAAAGGTCCAACTCCTCCAACTAATATTTTTGTTTCCAATTTATGTTGAAGAAGGGTCACTTGCCAGGTAGAGTGCCATAGGTTTGGGCAAGACTCTGACTGTGTGGAGAAATTCCAGACGGTAGGAATGACATAAGAGGATTATCTTCAGCTTGGGCAAAAGTCTCATGAAATGTCACTGTATACGAGTTATTCTCAGTCTACATTCCAACTTCTGACCAGGTGTAAGTGGCTTCAGTCTATTGCTCCTTCAAACTAAAACTGACTGGTTTGATCAAGAGGTTTTTCAGCAATGCACCAAATATCCAAGTTTCTCCCATTCTTTTGTCCCTAAATCTTGTGTTCCTTCAGTTACCAGGAGGGATCCTTGTGCCACACTGAGTATCTTTGCTTAGAAGTCATCTTTTCCATCACTGTGATAAAGACAGAGCAGAATTAGTTAGATATTGTAAGATCTGGTTCGGATCCTCAGTCCAAGCTGATCTTCTTGTAGCACGAAAGTTTTTCAAATAGCATTTTTTGCTGCTTTTCATCTAAAGTTTTATCAAAAATATAAGAAAGAAAGAAAACAAGTCCTCTTATATTGCTTTTGACTGCACAAACAATTGGAAGTAACCAGTGTCTTGTAATAAAGGTTTGGTTTTATGAGATTATTTTAGCTCAATTTGTCTAAAACACCTCTGAAAATAGCCAAGAACATGAGCCACATTTGTGTCAGCTTGTGTGATCAGTGTGTTTCATATTGTGGGTGTTTTTTTAAAGTTTTGTAGCAGGCTAGTTTACCTGTTTCTATTCAAAGTTGGTTTAAACTGAGGTACCAAGTACTAACTAACTTCTAGCTTCAAGATTTTTGACTCTTGGAACTTTACACACCAAAGTTATGACCCATTGAGATGTTTAACTTGCTCCCTGCATAGTCTATTTTTTTTCAAATAAACTATATCTCTGTCAGAGACCAGACCTTAGATCTGAACCTTCCACACCTCCGAGAATTTGAAATCATCTAAATATGTGAGTTTCAAGTAACAGTATGTTATCTGAACCATAAAAATAGTAATGCAGTCCTAGAGGGTAGTTGTATGTTTGTATGTTGTAGTGTGTATTGGTTTTCTGTGATGACTGATGGTCTGACAAGTACATATAAGTACATGTAAACAATTAGTACCAGCTGAAAACCAGAAAGATAGTATGTTCTTTGTCCTTTCTCCTATCCTGAATATGCTCTACATAGATATAAAATGATATAAAAGGATAATTAGCTCCTCCCACCAGGCACCATCCAAAAAAGTGTTTGTATTATTCAGTGCAGGGCACAGAGAGAGGGGAGAGAACTCCAGGGTTGTTGTTGTTGTTTTAATCTATGTGCAATTATATGTCTACTTCAAAGACAAGCCGTAGTTGGAAATTTTGTGATGGAGACCAGCAAATCAATAGATAGAAAGGAGTGGAAAGGCTATTTTGCAGGTGAAGTGGTTACAGCTTAGTTTGTTATGAGCACACCTAGGGCAGGACAGCAAAGGAAAGTTACATTACTGACTTGAATCCTCAGAAGCGTATAGAATAAATTAATCTAATGACTGACTTAAAAAAAAAAAAAAAAAAAAAGGGGGGGGGAAGAAAAAAAAAAAAAAAAACAAACAAAAACACTAAATTGGCACCAGTGTCTGAGACGCCCAGAGTTTTTGTGCCTGAGACTTTGTTTCTCTGCAGTCTGCTGGAGCTGGCCAGAAGAAGAGCACAGATGAGCGTAAGCGGGAGAGCAGGGCTGGCTAATTGGAAATGGGGAGCACTTTGCAAACACCATTACATGAAATGTGAGACGTGTAGCGTGGCAGAAACAAGGCAATACTCCGTGTAAGCAGTTAATTGTGTTGTACAGTGGCGTGTTAGAGCAGCACACTTCGATAGAACCTGATCTACTGCCATTTCCAGCCTCCCCGTTCCCTTGATGACTTGGGTTACAGAGATGACCATTTGGGTGAGAGCCTCCTCAAGGGAGCCAGCTTGCATTAACCTGAACAGTTTGTTTGACGTGTCTTTATCGTAGTGCTGCAGCTCAGTGGCTCTAGTTTTGTTTTTTCCTTTTTTTTTTTTTCCCCTAATGCACAGCAGTGACTTGTTAAAACAGAACTTATTTAATTCAGAATGGATTTGGGCTTTTATGTTAAAAGCTCCAGCTAGTCCTTACCTATAAAGGCGGTAGGCTTGTTTTTCTGCTAATAGCAGTGTCAGCTGGAGGCAGAAGTGCTGTTTTCCATAAATACATTTTAGAGTTCGTGTATTATTATTAGGGAGAAGTGAGGAGGAGGAGGGTAGAGAGGAGCAGGTTTCCTCACAAACTTACTAAAACAATTAATGACTCCCAATCTCTGTAGGCCTTATCTGTTATTACTGTTTCAGCAATAGCTTAATGACATGCAGGAAATATTCACACACTTAGGTACAGAGATGCTTCTCCCCAGTGTTGTGTCAAAGGGCAGAGGGATTTTGAGTTCAGGTATTACTGCCTTTTGTTGTAGTCTAGTCCTAAATTCTGCTAAGTTTCATGCCTGTGTGTTCCCACTTTGAGAATAGTTGCTATTTTGGAGGTGCAGAGGTCCCCCTGAATTTGTATCGCAAAGCCCCAGTGACAAGAACCAATTTTAAAACTTGGCAGTTCTTGAAAGCTACAGATAATTCTTTTTCCTCATTTCTATTACTGAGTGTGTTACAAAGGGTCAGGAAATCTGGTCTCTGTCTGTTTACAATGTAAGCATGAATAATTAAACTGATGCAGAATATTTTCATGATACTCGGAACATGTTCCAAAACAACCTTGCTTTATTTTTAGAAAATAGCAGGAGATTTTTTTTTTTTTCCTCTGAAGGTTGGTGGGATGGGGGAAGAGAAGGGTAGTCCTTAAAAAAGCATGTGTATGTTTTTCTGTGTTCCTGCCATTAGTAATACGAGTAAAACTTTAGTAACTTGAAGGCACACGCTTAGCTCCTAATTCCACAGTGGAAGTGCCTTAGCACAAAATACCTGTGCACAACCTGGGGAAGAAGCAGTAGATTTCTTTTTGTTAATTCCTCTAGTGAACTTTCCTAAATGCAAAGTTGAGAGGGGAACAGAAAACAATCTCATAGGATGAAAAAATGAAGATTAAACGCTTTCTTGGAAAGCGCACCAAGTGTGAAGTGTTACCTGATTATTTTGTACGCAGTCCTAGATTGCCTGAACTTCAGTACTCCTGCCTGCCTTGTTGGTGCCTTGCAGCAGAGCACAAACCTCTCAGTCTGCTTGCCAAGAGCAGAGGCCTTGTCTAACTGAAAGTGCAGGACTAAAAGTCACTTGCTGCAAAACACATACAGCAAAATGCGTTCACTGAGATATAAAACCAGCAGAGTCTTCCTCTGCTCCTTGCCTATGGATCAAACTTGCGTTTAGGAGCGATATGGCACTTCCTGCCGCGTGGACGGCTTGACTGGGCATTGCTCTAAATTACACACGATGCAACGAGTACTAAAACTAGCCCCAGTAAGGCTGCCGACAAAGAGTAAAGTATATGTTCTCCCAGTGTGGTTTTACAAAAATGAATTATGCTGTTAAGTGCCAAGAAGAAAATTAGCTATGAGCTTTTAAATTTAAAATGATCCCCTTTTTAATTGTAAAACAGTGGCACTTAACTGCTATTGATCCAACAGAGACACATTAGGGAACAGGGTCACCATAACTGTTAATATTCACTGCTTAGTGAAAGAGCATCAAAGGACATTTTAATGTCACAGACTTTCTCGGGGAGTTTTTAAAGAAAGCTTACATCGGCCAGCCTATGAATGAAAAGGACATGAGGTAGACAAATGTAGAAACAAATGTGATAGCAATTTTCTTCTAATCAAATCGTAACTCAGAATTGATTTTTAGGCAAAAGTTTATGTCATATAGATTTCCAAGGCACACCGACATTTAAAAATCTAGAGTATGTGGCTTTTTTTTTTAGAGTGGGACTTTATGAAAGACGGTCGTCAGGGAAAGAATGTTTGTTTATTGCTGAAGAACTAACTGATAGCGAGTTCTTATCTATAGCTTCTGTCTGGTCCTCTCTGGTTCCATAGGAAACATCTTTTTTTCCAAGGGCTTGCAAAATTTTTATTTGATGGTAAAGTGGAAAAGCCTAGTCTGAAAATCTGTCTCAATGGCCATCCAAAAAGTGAACCTTCAGTTCACCATGTCTGACTAGCAGTGTCCATTAATTTGTCATGGAACGCAGCATTATTAACTGTAGCCGTGTCAACACAATCAGTCTCTGGATGCTGATGGAACATCTTCAATAAAGTCGTCATTTTTCAAGTACAAAGTTGTAAAGTTTCCATTTCTGCCATTGTAATTTTATACTGGGGCACTATTTTAGGTTATGAACAAAAGTGATATGAGCAATGCTAACTCAAATATTTTGTTAAATATTTGGTTATATTATCCTAGCCAGAATTATAGGTATTACTCCAGAAATAAATATTTTTGTTGACCTTTTATTTCAAATGCTTCAAGGAATGAGTATTTTGACTTTGAGGAATTTCTTGTAAAGTCAGTCATTTATGGCAGCCAATTTACTTCCATATTTAAATTACCAATCTTTTAATAGGAAAAATAGATGAAGAAACTAAAACGTGGTATTTCTTAATGTGTAAAGAATAGAGGGGAGCTTTGGAGATACAGAGAGCATTTGTTTTACCCTTCTGAAGAGAACACAATCATACTGAGAAAATGCTACCCATCCCAAATGGGAAGGGTGAAACTTTGCTCCATTTCTGGTGCTGTTATCACGCAGAGTCTCTTTGGACTGCAAACTTCTCAGACCAATAGGTGCTGCTGCCATATGTGTTTTTATAGCCCCTTGCACAACATATTGGCCCTGTCATAAAGTAGGTTAACTATATATCAACAACATTTTTTTAGAAGAGAGAAAAACCATATAAAGAAATAGCCTGATTTGACTGAACAGAAATGTTTTTTAAATGCAACAACTACTAACCTAGATCTGAAAAAGATTTAGTATGTTCTGGGAGGTTTCTTCAATTTAAAATAAAGCAAAACAAGGCCTAATTGCCATGCAAGAGAAATGGTTTCCTGCCATTCGGAGGCAGCTGGAAGAAATCTTTTATCCGCAAAGACCTTGCATGAGAATTTTGAATGGGGGATGCTTTTATCCTACGGGACGGAATTTGATAAGTAGGCTCTGTACCTCTTTCACTTGTGGGTTATTAGGTCTTTTTCACTCCTGGGATCAGTATAGTGTATGGTTTGTGTAGGAGCAGATAGTTCTCTTCTCTGTTGTGTAGACAGTGTGGTTGTAGGAGCCCTCTCGGGACTCTTATAATGATCAGTACAGAAAACTCAAGTCTATCCTGGAGCGGGAAAGTGCATCGTTTAATGAAAACGTTGTCCGTTATTAATAGACTGATGGTAGAACTGAGGAAGAAGCAGGCCTGGGGGGCCTTTGGGTCTTCAGCTAAGTGTTTCTACTCTGCTTTTCTTTTTTTTTTTTTTTTTTTTTTTTTTTTTTTTTTTTCTTCCCCTTCCCAACCCCTGGAAAAGAGCAGTTACAGTAACCCGAAGGAAGAGATACAATCAAGAGACAGCCTAGAGCAAGAAAAGGTCTCTGTTGTTTTTCACTGAGGTCATTTGTAGTTCACAAAGCAAGGTCAGACAGATGAGACTGCTGCAGGCTCTACATGCAGTCACTATCACTAAAAGTTAAGTTTTTATTTTTTTCTTAACGTTTCTTGGTGTATTTTGTTGGGAGCTTTATAGGTTTGTTGTTACAGAGCATCTTATCAACTGTGTTTTCTGTAACAAGGCAATGTGTTTGACAAACTTCCAGGGTTTTGTTAATCATATTCTGTGAAATCAAATAGTAATCACACAGAAAAGGCTATGTGTGAAATATTAACCTGTAAATTAGGAAAATTATAAAATGAGATTACAGTCTCTCATTTGGTGAACTTGATGGGTGATCACTGGCAACAGCATTAACATCTTTATTTTTCCTCTTGTCTTTTCTTGTTTCTATATTTTATGCATGAATCTATAGGCAGGAGAGCAGCTGTTTCTAGAGCCTGTTGTGTAGTGGTAAGTATAGAAGTTATTCAGAAGCCTTTTCTGTCCCTGCACATGGGAGGGTCAGAGCAGAGTGTGTCTGTTTCTTTGAAATCAAGATGGGTTTAGAAGGAAACAAATTTTTGACTACTTTGCTGAGACACAGGGCAGAAATGTAAGTTTCTCTGTGTCTAAGTGTGTATGTACATATGTATCCACTATATATACAAATACCTTGTATGTGTATGAAGTTTCTTTAAAACAAACAAAAAACCCTTCTCTATCTGCACATCATCGTGATAAATGTACTTCTGAAACTACAGGGCTTGTTTGTTTGTCCTAGACCGATCCTCTATGTATGATAGATTAAAAAGAAAAAAAGGGTGGAGGGGAGGGGGATAACGGACTGAATTGCTGCTGGCTAAACTTCTGGATGATGAATATGTTTTGAAATTGTTAGTTCTGGGCAGACTTAATCCTGCAAGGTGCAAGCCACAGTCCAAGAAAATATTTGTGCACATGCTTAACTCTAGATGCCAACATCTCTATAAAAATTGCCATCCTGCAAGGTTAATCCTACAGAAAATTTCAAATAATGCGGTTTTTGAGTGCTTTCTTTGCTCATGAGAAATAGACATAAGCATATATGCATATGCTTAAAATTAAGTGCATGTTTATTTTGGTGAAGTAGGCCAAAGTGTTCATCATGGAGCATTGTAGGGCCAGATTGTGAGGGATTCCAGCGTGTGGTTCCATCTCGTTTCAAGGGGATTCTTCAAGGAGTTAGGTACCACTCTGTATGAGTAAGGTTGTTGGAAACCAACCCATAATGTTGATAAATCATTTTTAACAGATGTTTACCATTAAACTATATCTAACACACTGCAAATACTGGAAACACATTGGACCACAAAATATGTGAGAGTGATATTTGTGTAATGCCAGATTGTGCACACATGTTAGTGAACACTTACCCACTGGGAAGTCTCACTGTAGTTACTCAGATGAGTAAGGGCTTGCAAGACAGAAGGGTTGCACAATTAAGCCCTCAGTAATTTGATTTATAAGCAAACCACCCTGAGAATGCTCCAAGGGGGTCTCCAACAATATCATATATTTTCCTCCTTGAAATATAATTAAAAACATTCCCTTAGAACACTTAATAAAAAAAAAAAAAAAAAGGAAAAAGAGGAGACCCATGGAAGCCCAACACAAAAGTGATGAATTTTAAGGGTCAGGGAAAAGGCAGAGTGGAGAAATAAATAAAGGACACACAATTTGGGGTAAAAGCATTTGGCAGGAAAGAACTGTGTCATTTAAAATTCCTCTCTCCCTCTCTCAGGGTGGGGTTGTAACTTTATGGCTGAAGTGGTTTGCGCTGTTGGGACCATGAATGTTCCGGAGAGAACCATAACGTTGTCCTCAGCAGTCAGGGTCAAGATTGTGTACGGTCTGTTCGAGACTAAAGAATTGCCATGCAAATTTGGAGAGCTGGAGTAGCACCCTGCTGAGCAGGAGTCACGGGTGTGAGTAACTGTTCCTAGAAGCTGAAGGGCTTCCTTCAAAAGGCAAGCTCTTCTGAAATGGTCAGCTCTTTGGGGCTGGCTTCATCCTTTTGCCCTGAATAATGATTATATTGCAGGGCATCTCAGTAGGAATGCAAATAAATACCATCATGTAACCAGGGACCATTTGAGCAAGTATTCATTATTCTGATAGTATATTGAAATATGCTTTTTTTATTTTTTTCTTTATTTTTTTAAATGTGTAGAAAATCCCGAGTATCTTGAATCTTACATGTTTGTTACATATACTGTTTAATCTCTGTCGGTTCCATGGAACTGACCCTGCATGCTCCTTTTAGTAGAGGCAGCTACCACAGTTTTGTAGATGACTTAACATACCTCAACAGTGAAATATTCGCTTTCCATGGGCAGACTGTTAACATAGATATTCCTATATGAATGTATGCACGTGAGATGCAGATTAATTTGTTACCTGGTTTGGTTGGGCAGGAAGCTGAATGCAGAGGTAGAATGTGCCCTCGGCATAGTTCTAAGATGAAGAATGGCAGGTCTTTCTAATTGAGTTACATTTTGCATGCAGAAAGATCTGAAAACAGATCTGTGTGAAAACTGAGCATTTAAGCTTACTGTCCACTGCAGCATAGAAATCTGAGAGTATGTGTTGTAACACCTACTTATATGTAAAGAAATAAACATGTAGGCTTGCAAATTCTCTGCTGGGTTGGGAAGAAGGAGTGTTCATTTACAGAGAAAATATGTGTGGCTAGGGTTAGGCTTACAATAATATAACACATGGCCTCCAGTTGACTGCAGAGTTGTAATCCAGGTGTTATGCTAACTGTTTAATTGTGCAGCATGGTGCATATGCCCGGGGCTCCAATTGGAAAAGGAATTGGAAGGAAAACAGTGATCCTCTTGTTGAAAAATATAATTAGTTTCATAAATGTAGTAGTGGACAAAAGGGGGAAAAGAGATGCCTTTGTTAAATGCTTAGCAGTGCAGGTTTGCAGGTGCTCACATACACAGGGCATTTAATGTCACTGCTGAAAGATAACAGTTCAGATCCCTACATCCCAGAATGTCCTCATTTAAAAGGAGAAACTCACGGAGTACACAGGTTAGTAATGTGTGAGTTGATACATGCAGTGTCCAGCTCTCAGGAGTCTCAGGACTAAACCAAAGGCAGCCCTTTTTCTGAAGCAACCTGTCAGTTGTCTCAGTCACATATATGAGAGGTAAAACCAGTGTAAAGGTGCCACATTTCTTCCTCTGCAATGTGGGATTGTTCCATTCCTGGAACCCCTTTTTGTTCCTGAAGTTTGAGGGGGGTCAGTGAAATTAAAAATGTCTCAAAGAACTGAACTTTTCTTAGTTCTTGGAGGCTGCTGGATAAGCTAAAAGTTTCTCGCTACCAGGAAAATTCTGTAGATAGTTGAAATGTTCATCCCCTGAATCTTGTCATGGTTCTTCTCTGAGTACTCTGCACCATAAGCCTGTTGACTTGTCACTGAGCCAAGCAGCAGCGAATTTCAGTTAGGGTAGTTTCACAGCATCACTTCATCTCCTAATGCTCTGACTGTCACTTCACCTATCTGTATTTTCCACAGGCTTCACGATTATTCAGATTCTGGTTAGGTCTGTTCATGTATCCACTCCTGTTATTCTCTGTCAAATTGGGTGAGGTTTTTGTGCAACAGAAACATCTTACCGAAAACTATGTATTCAGGTTGACAGTAGTATGTCATTAATTTGTTTCAGTTCTGTCAGCCTGTTTAAACTGAAAAATGTGTCCTCCAAAAAAAAGTTAGGGATCTAAATGCTATTTCCAACAGTTGAGATAGGTTCACCAAAATACACAAGTCACATTTACTTCAAATAAGCTAGTCAGGTAAGGTACCTAACACATGTTAAACTATAATGCCTGATAATCAGTGAGTTACTTCCCTAATTAGTTCGGGATATATCCTAAGGAAATGCTATGTCAGGATATTTTAGAGGGATTTAGTGAAGGGACCAGTTCCATGATGACTCAACAAGTGTATATTGAAGGTAATCTATTAGAGTTTGAATTATAAATACTTAAAGAAAATGTACCTAAAAAGGTATTTAAGTTCTTTTTTTTTTAATAAATAAATAAATAAAGCCCCGCCAGTCTTTGGAAAACATAGTTTTACGCTGCAGAAACAAAATTGTTGCACAGTATTTGTAATGTATATCACTGCATAGATTAAAGGAAGTGTTTGGAAAGAAAATAGCTGGCAGCATTTGGAAGAAAATCCGCAGGCTGTGACTCTTCTTACAGCCTTCTTGATAGTAAAAGAAAAAAAAGGTGGCTTAGCCAAGCAATCCAAAAAAAGGAGGAAAAAAAAAAACTGTTGAAACCAAAGAAAAGGCCACATTGCAGAAGCCTTGATAGAAGACACAGCTTACATCTGCCTTCAGAATCCAGAAGCAGAGGAATGTCTGCAAGGGAAGGATGTGTTTTGGCACCGTTACCTGATCCATGTGTCAAGGGAAGCATTAACACCATGCTTCCATCCCTCACAGACAGAGATTGATGGAAGCAACGTTCTCGTAAACAAATCACCAGGGGCCACCTCGCTCTCCTCTCGCTTCTCTAACCAGGCACGTCCCACAGAGCAGTGTCTTTAGCAGGGCGTAGGAAGCCAAGCAGGACAGAAACGGCGCACTGATGCTGCAGGCAGCTGAAGTCAACACACTGCGTATACTGGTTTTTGTTATTTTGGGTTTTTTTGAGTGACCTGGAGTTTACTGGCCTCCTTTGTTAGCATGGACACATGCTGTTGGTAGAGCTATCCAGGCAAATACTTTTATGTAATGTTTTCTTCTTAAAAAGAAAAAAAAATCCCCCAGATTTCAAAGGAATCTCAATACTAGTTGAGAAAAGAACATTCACCCAAAAAAAAAAAAAAAATCAAATCATATATATAAGAACACACTTGCCTTTCATATGCTCTCTGTAATTTCTTTTACTCTATTAATTACTGCTATAATTGCTGTCTTGCAGCTCATCTTCCCTTAAATGAGCCTGCAGTGAAATCGCAATGTGTTGTGATGTAATACGGACTTTTGCACTTGCATGGCATCTTTCATCTTAATAATCATAAAGCAATATATCAATAAGAATTAATTTCTAAAGTGGAGAAGACACTGCGTTATTACTTATTTTGTAGAAGCACCAAAACTGTTCAAATATATAAATAGGATATCAAACTTGCAAAGCATATTGCAAAGGATAGTTAGACTTGAAGGGACGGGGACAAGATGTGAGAAGTAGATCACTAGTAGATCAGTATTTGTTTAGCGGTGGAAGGGATGGTTTCCCTCCATAGTATTTGGAACATATTTCTTCTTGGATGCAGTAGGAACAAGTGCAAGGGATCCCACTTTCCTCTCCTGACACAGTACAAAGAGAAAAGCTAAAACAGGAATGGGAGAGCAGCAGAACCAGGACCTTCCTTGCAATACGTAGCCGGTTTTTGTGAACAAGTCAGAGCTCTCTTTAGTTAATGGGTAACAGCAGGTTGATTTGCAGGAGTTACTTGGTGTGATTGCAGTGCTACAGCAGCAGTCCTTTAGGCTGCTGGAGGCTGTGGGTGCATTAGCAAGGAGCATAGGAGGAAGAGGAGTGCTGTGGAGCAAAGCACCACATTATTCAGGTTTTGAGGGGCTGCTTTTGGCCTTGGACTCTGGTTGCAGCAGCAGCTGGAGTGCAGTGGGGCTCTCCTTGCACACACCTTCTGCCTCAGAGTCCGCTCCAAGGAATCTGCTCCGTGCAGCCCAAGGCTGTTCCGCAAGGCAAGCCAGAGTGCAGTAAGCAGCAGTAATCAGAAGCGCATTCCTGAAACAGGCTAAACTGTTAAAGTGTGTGTTCTTGGCAGTGTTCAAAGGTCTGTTAGTGCAGTGTCCCGAAGAAGCAAGGTGTGCGCAGTTAGCTGACCGTCTATTCCCTGAGTATCTCTCAAACCTGCTAGGTGATTCCAACCACATTTGATGACAGGGCTGAGATCTCAACGATATTATGTATCTGTAAGTTTGGGAAACCCAGGTGACTGGATAGAAGGGAAAACAAAACCGCCATCCTTATAGTTTGTAATGGGAAATGCTATTTCCCTTTGAGAATTGCGAAGCGGCATTAGGGCGTTAACAGAGAAGCAACATAAATGTCCCAGCAACACAAAAAACTCAAATTAAGGTTCATACCTTATTGGACACAAAGTAGTTCAGACTTGACACTATAGGTTTCGTAGAATCCATTCTTCCCAGAACAAGTTGTTTTCTCCTATAGCAGTCTCTGTGGTTATGAAGAATAAGTTTTCCCAATCCTCCCCCTTGTGCACTGGGTTTTATGATGCCGAGAAGAGTTGCATTGTTTTGCAGAGCTTCACTGCAGGTGACAGAGTTCAGAGCTGAGAACAGTGTTATGTGTGTGAAAGGGAACAGCTTAGATGGGTATTTGTACTGCATTTTGGTCCACAGATGAGGAGGAAGTGCCTTGAGTACCTACATGCACGGGTAGGTTCAGCTCTCATCCACATCCTTAGCTTGTCTGCTACATTCACCACAATGTAAAAATACCCCAGGTTCTTAGCTTACACTCTGCTATTTATAATCTTTGTGTGATGCCAGACGTGCATATATCAGTATGACACTTTCAGAAAGCAGTGCTGCTATTTTAGCAGCCCTCTAATGAACAGCGTGGGCGAAGCCACCTAGACAAGCTGATTGAGGGAAGTGTTGCTGAGGGAGGGCTCTGGCGTTCTGCTTAAAAAAAAATAAAATAAATAACCTTCTTGTTTTACTTCTGTGCCATTAAGAATAATCTTAAATGGCCCTTTACTTTGCTGGCAGTCCTCCTTCCCCCTCCTGCTCGGTCCTCTCCCCCAGATGTCTTGATTAGTGGCTGTGTGTATGCTGGTCAGATTCGGGGATTAATGATGGCTAATTTGTCTGAGGTTGGTACAGCCTAGCCAGCAGGCTCTCTACCACCAGCTTTTGCTGCCATATGGGTAGAAGCAGCTGTTTCAATTACTTTCTGTGCCCAGATGTGTCAGACGAGACACCAGTGCTCTGCGGGGTACGTTCAGCCGCTCGGCAGCTAATTACTTCAATCGCGTGTCGAAGCGTGGTGCTGTATACTGTAAAAGGGGGTTTTGAAAACAGCCGAGTGCCAGCTGTCATTGCGCCTCACACTGACGCGAGCCTGATAGCCTGTGACTGGATTTTAACTTCAGCTTCCTGGGTTTCTCCGTACGTACAGAGGATGTTTCTAATAACGGGGCTGTTACCTGCTCACCTATGTGCATGTATGTGTACATATGCACTTCTGCTGCAGAGAATATGTATGGTATTATGAAACGTATAGGAAATACGCTATGTCATGTCCATATGCATACATGTAAAATATTCTCAGCTGGTGTAAACCAGACTAACTGTTAACTTGATCAGAGTTTCAGATATTTATACTAACTGGGCATCTGTCTAGGCTATGGGTATAAAACCTGAAATTTTTTTTCTTCCTGGCACTGGTGTAAATTTGAGATTAATGTATTTGAGCTGGCATAAGCTAATTGGGACAAGAGAATCAGGGCCAATGAATGTCTGTCAATCAGCGTCAGTCTCCCTCTAGATCCTAATTGCCAGATTAAGCTCTTCTGCTTCCATCTTCTACTTCCATGATCATTTCACTTGATCCTTGTACTAGGTGGCAAAAATCACACATGGCTTTGCAAAAGATTCTTTTAGAGTGATGACTTCCTTGCACTTAGCGGTTTAACAGGACCATCCAACAGCCTTGCAAGGAAAAATATTAACTGTTACACCAGTCCTGGTTTACTGTTCAACCTATAGACCTGTGTTACTAGAATTCTCTCTGCGTTCCCCCCAAATGCCAAGAATATTTTTCTTTTAGTGAAGTTTAAACTACTTCCAAAGGGTAGCTCTAGTAGAGGGCTTTGAGGAAGCTGTTCCAGGATGCCCCTTCTCCAGCAGCAAAGATGGCTTAAATAGTTTCTACTTTGTTCTGCCACCAGCTGCTCATTCCAGCCATTGTACATGAAGTGTTTCCTCTCGGGTATATCAGCAAAAGTGTGATGTAAGGTCTCAGCTGAATCACAGAATTTACTAGCCTTAAAAGAATAATTCCTCCATTCTTTAGATAGCTAATTCTGATTTAAAAAAAAATAAATAAATAAAATCAGCTGACAAAAACAAGCGTCTGTGGGTACGGGCAGGATGTCATTGAATGTATTGCTGGTGAAGACCAGTGTTTTAGCCAAAGATAAGATTAATGTTGCAGCTCAGCCCTTAATTCCTCATGCTTGTTTGGCTGGGGCTGTGTCGATCCAGGGAGATACACTTGCCCTGCTGAAACTGTGACTAAGACTTTCTTGCCATTTTAGCTTCCCAGACCAGCTTACCAGGATCAGGCAGGCCCGAGTGATAGCTCAGGGTAAGTGAGATAAGCTAACCACATGGCATCGTAGAGACATTCGTGGGGTGAGTTTAAGTCAAGATGTGGGATTAGACACATGGGGCTCAAAAAGAGAACGCAGAAGTCTCTCCCATTGCGCTGCCAGCATTGCTAGTTTTCTGCTAGGTGAGAGTTTTGTGAAAAGGTTAATGATGCAACGGTTCTAACTTCAGAAAAGTGCTGTGGTCAGCTGTGAAGTGATCAATGAGTTCAACTGATACCCAAGCTAGTGGAGTTGATAGAGAGTTAGGGAAGGGGGAAAGAGGATGAAGGAGGAGCGAGGAAAGAATCTGTTATAAATACACTTCTTACACAAATGATCACAAGCAAGTCTGAAAACAAGTGCAGAGCAAAGCATTTAATGGAATGCCATTGGCATTTTGGGCAAATACTCTGTAATTTGGGGTAGTTACTAACATTATCATCATCATAATACATGTATTTAGGAAAAATAAACATTTGTTTTGTGCTAATTCTATGGTAATCAGGGTGATTGTACTGTACTTAGCCACTGTTTGTTACCATGGTTATTTCTAGTGGTTCTTGGTTATTAATGTCTTGGAAGATTCAACAGTCTTCAGCCCTCTTTCATCTCTCTCTCTCCTCCAATAAGCACAAGTATCGTGGGGGGGTGGTATTTTATTTTAATGATCTCTCACAAGCTTTTTTAACCCAAAATAGAACGGCTTCTTGTCAGATGAGCACTGGACGCTGGCTTCTCACTTATGCAAAGGTTGCCTTACACCATTCTGGCAGTGTGAAGGGCCTGGAGTTGAGTGCCATCTATCCTCAACCAGTGAGCTTTATTTATATTGCCAGATGCGTGCAGAGAAACCTTCCTGTAAAGAGACTTGGTCTTCCTCATGTGTTTTCTCTGGCCTATGATCTCATAAAGATGGACAGGGTTGCAATATGCAAGGGAAGTAATGGGTATCACAAAAAAAGTAGGAACATATTTTTGAAGCTATTTTTAGTCTTTCAAATCAATGTAAATAACTGGAGAAATGCATTGGCACAAACCTATTTCCCCTTAGCACGATGGACATATTTGGGAAATAAGCCTCAGATTTTACACATCAGAGCATGTTACCACTACTGATCTGTGATAACCATGTGTGTGTGTGCGCTGTTATTCCGTGGTATTCTCAGTACCTCAGCGTGACTGCCCATCACATAATGTGCTGTAACCTTTTCATGAGTCAGGGCTTTACCTTCTTATTCCATTTTCCTGATCGCTTTCTTACAGCTTCCTGCTCTCTTCCATAGTTCCTCCTCCAATAAAATACAAATAGCAATTAGCCACTACTTTAGTAGTTATTATAAGGAATAGCTTGTGTACGTGTAGTGTGTTTGAACTGCTTATCATAGCTCTGTGTGAGAGTCTAGATAACCAAGGAATGGTTATATGTTACAGTGCATGAATCCAAAAAGGTTTTTTTCCTTACATTGAGTCTATAATGCACTGAAGTTTATAGTTAAGGTTCTTTGGGAACTCTTTTTACAGTGTGACATATCAGAATATCCTGGGATTGTAATGTTTTATATGAAAGACTGATAGGACCCCAGATACTTATAGACAGGATGAAAAAGCTTGGCAACAAAACACCTTTGGAAGATTCCTCTCCAATATGGTGCATATAATATCCCCAGAAGCACCGTAGTTGTTCTTGAGATAAGTGGAACCCCTCTTCACTGATTTCGTGCTGTAAGATTGTCTAATGGAAAAGTCAGGTTAAAGCATATTTAGTAGAATTATTGAATATATCCATACATACAATAGGCAGGGCAAGACCTGAACTCAGTCGAACTAGGGATTGGTTTAATCCAGGGCTATCATTCTGTTTCTGATGACAGAACAGAAAAACGATGGTAGGGGAGATAGGGACACGGAGTGAAACAGTTTTCCGTCTTTTCACACTGGGTGTAACTCCACAAACCACAAAAGGAAAATAATTTCACTTTTTGGTTTAACTGTAGAGATCTGACTGCGATGTATATATCCATATCCCCTGATGCTTTAATGCACTGTTCTAAATATGAAACTGTGGCAAAGACTGTAGACATCATTTCTAGATCTAGGCATTTGCAAACGTCCATTTTTGCAGTGGTAGGTTACAATAATGGAAATAAAATCAATTTTAAGTCAGAAGGAAATTAAGTGTATTACTGGAAAGGCAGGATCTTCAGGCATGCAAAATAACTACCAAACTCAGTTCACTAGTAGGAGCACTACTAGTATGCTATATGAGAAAGCTCTATAATCCTGTGGACATTGGCTTAACTGAGTCAGAACTCAACAAATGAACTGTCATTTGCTGAAATTAAATGAAAGTCAGAACTACAAGTGAATTTCATGAATGTGACAACCTTGAAGCCTAATAAAGAGACAAAGGAGTGGAAAGTTTCCCAGAAATATCCCCTAAGGAGAAGTCAAGAATTATCTAATGTGGATAAATAGGTTAAAAGGATATCCACATCTTGGGTTTTGATAAATTTAGGATTGACAGGTTGAATGAGAAAGAGGTAGCCTTAAGCAGAAGCTTATATTTAGGGTGAGATGTCAACTGAGAGAAAAGCAGGCTCAAAGCTGAGGCATATGATTTAATCAAGGAATCTGACAGACTCGCTGAAAACTTCTTAGATAAGACACTGGAAATAAGAGAATATCAATAAATGCATGTGACTCTTATTTTGTTCAAGAAGCAAAGTTTTTGACTAAACAGAAGTTGAGACCGTGTTCAAAGATACTTCCTCAGTCCCTTAGGGAGCACAGCATTGGGTCAAAAGACAAAGATTTATTTATTTATTTTTATAATTTGGGGAAAATTCATGCCCAGGCAGAGCTTCACTGAGTTACTGGAGTGAGAGAGAGGGAGAGAGAGAGAGAGAGAAAAAAAGATGGGTCTCCTCCCTGTGGACTTTGTAGCATAGATGAGATTGCATGAGTTAGGATATGGATTGCTAATGTGAGTTGAGCCATAAAATGAAGCAGGTGATGTCAAACCATGACAGAAACCAGATAGGCCCAGATGGATTTGGGCATAATTTTTTTGTGTTCATTGAAGTCTCATAGCTAGATTTATGGAAGCTAAATGGCATGGGAAAGCTTGTACAATGAGTCAATAGTTAATTCAGGATTAGAGTATTTCATGGCTATTCACGTGTCCCTGTGGTATATAACGTACTTCCTTGTACTCCATTGAATGAAGTGGCTTTTGACATAGGCCTTTATGAAGGTCTACATCATATTCAGGGGTTAAAGAGTTAATTTGAATGCTTCCTTTGGTTTGCAGTTATGCAAAAAATATGGGGAATAAAAAAATCCAATCTTATTTACCATTAAGTTGTGTATTAATGTTCTTCAGAGTCCAGTCTGTAAAATCATTATGTAATGCACTCTTGGAAAGACAAGTTGGTTACTCTGTGATGAGGAGAGTTGCCTTGTACTCAGAAATTGACTGTGTAACCCATAACAATTTGAGGAAAAACAGGTAAAAATCCACCCAAAGAATTTAAGAGACCTGAAAGAACAGAATAGATCAGTGGTTTATTGCAGTCTTTCTGAAGAGAGAGAAATGAGAATGTTCTAAAGTTACACATAAAAATAACATTAGTTTTTCTTCTACATTTTTATGATTGAGGAGGGAGGCTCACTGGTATCTACCAGAGCTGGCAGATAACTCGCAGAGCTCTTTGAATGCTCTGCTACTCCAAGAACAAGACAGGAACCATCAAGATAATCGTCTGATACAAATCTTTATTAGAGTAATAGATTTTGTACTGTCACGATTCCTGAATTATAGCCATATGTACGAGTGAATGATGAAACATGTAAATGGCAATTCATCATTAAGTGGGTATAAGGAAATAAATTATTCTTTTCAATATTGTTCATGTATCTGAGACATGATACATTATATTATGCTGTAATTTATAGGCACAGTGTGAATCAGCCAAAAAGTTGTATTCTCTTCCAAGGCATATAGTTTAATATTTGGGCTTTTCTTCCTCATTCATTCAATTTTTCTTTAATTGTAAGTTATTTCCTCAGGGAAAATTATGCAGAGTGGCTCCGTTCCAGAAAAACGGGGTGCAGCATAATACGGCAATTTTGGATTTATCTGAAAGCTTTGATGCCAATACCTTGTATAATTTTGAGGAATCACTCAGCCTCTTGATGTATACTGTAAGAGACAGTGATATGCAACTATGCCACAGGGCTGGCAGTATTTTTGGGATGTGTTTAAGTATGGAGCTTTTTACCTTCTTCAGTCAGCTTTATCAAAACTTACAATAATAGAGAAATACAAAGCAGAACTATATTCATGAATGAAATCCCCCTCTTTNAAAAAGCAATAATAATAAAAATTAAAATGGCTATTTTATATTTTAAAAGGTATATAAGCATTTTTCTCCTCAAAAACTTTATTTGGCTCACTCCATGCTGTTAACTTATTTCAGCTTATGCTTTGACATGGCCATGCAGTGTGTTCAGATGCGTGGTTGGTGGGGTGTCGCTGCTGAGCTAATTCAGATAAATATTAGAAAAAGCCAATATTCGGGGAGCCTTAAATTCTGTGTTCGATAGAGAAAGAAAGACCTAGAGAAGGTATCCAAGATAATGAAATATTGCCACCAAAGTGGCTGTGTGATTCGAGTGTCCGTTGGTGTTACACGTGCAGGCACATTATGTACAAGCCGTCCCACCCTCCTTGGAATCAAATAAACACCAAGGTTTTTATTCCGGTCAAAGCATAAGAACAGACTAAATTACAATCAGAAGTAGACTCTGTATTACAGTTTAAAGGCAGGAGGAGAGGCAGGGTTAATTCTAATGTTCAAGAAACAAGGCTTTTTAATTGATTTTTCTGGAAAATGCTTTCCAGGCTCAGAAAAGTTTCTCCCAGCTTGATGTCCATTTTCAATGTTTTTTTTCCTCTCACTACATCTGTAAAACATAGCAGGGCTTTATTGTTTTATCTCCCAGGGAAGATATTCTTTCTTCTGGATGTAACCCTACCTCGAAATGACTTCAGAGTTCAGATTCCTGGAGGTGTAGTGGATATATGGCAATTCAGGCCGTAATTTACAATAAATCATTTTCTGATACTGCTTCCATGAGGTAACACCAAAAGTATGTTGTTGGAGAGACTGCTCAACACGGCTATGGTGAAGGAGACCCAGTGTGTCCTGGCCAATACTTTATTATTCATCCTGTTGTGGTTAGTTTGGATGCTGCTGCAGATGTGTTCTCAGTTTGCATTTCTGCCTGGACACGGTTTCTGATATTCCTCTTGGAATAAACAGATGTTCCTAATGGCTCCCAAATTCCATGTTTGCAGTGTCCATTGACTACTTTTAGTCTCTTTAAATATGGAAGAAGCTTTCTATCTTGCAAGAGCTGAGCTCGTTTCCTGAGCACCGGTGAAAATGAGGAGAAATAGATCAATGAAAACTGTCAGCACTGATTATCCTGCTTTTCTGTAGAAAAATCAGAGTTGATCACAAGTGTTTTTTGCATCTCCTGAATGTTTTTCTGTGTCTATTTTGAATTTTGGGTGTTTGTATGCTTGTTTTCACATGAAAGCAACTTCGAAAAGGTAGCTCTGTCGTGAAATTGGTCAGTGAACTATACTGGTCTGAAACATCAGTAAAACTTTAGAGCAGAGAAGAAAAGCTGGGGAAAATGACAGTGTGTAAAATGCAAAACTTCGCATGCCCTCTATTGAAGACCATGCTTGGGTCATTAGTGATCCTGAGTCTTTACTCTGACTACTGTAATTTTGGGGGCAGGTTGGGTAAAAATCCCAGGATTTGACTTCTGCATTTATGAATGGTTTAATAAGGCAGGGTGAGTGTTTGCTTCACAGACACGTGTGAAGTCTCACTTGTAAGACTTACCCAAGGAATGTCTTTAAAGTCTTTTGAAAGCTAGAAGTGCTTGATTCATTATTATGAAATATTTTAATGTATTTATCTTTAAATCTCCTATGTAGGCAATAAATTAACCAAAACAGCCTGATAAGCATTCTCCTCCTCTGGTTACTAACAGGCATATTTTGGCAGAGGATTGGACTTGCAAGTCCGGTGCCAAGGGAGGACCCTCTGAAGATGAAGCTTTGCAGTTTGCTCCCTTCATCACACGAATATGCATCTACAGTGCAGCAGATTTTTTTTATGAGGGAAAAAGACTGGAAAAATGTATCTTACATATGGCATTTTAATATGATTGCTTAAAAAGTGCATAACATGAACAGACTTCTCATGAGGTATCTTTCAGCAAAGTGGAAAAAGCTCTGTTCTAGCATTAGAAAATCCCTACAGATAAATTTGAAGTATATGTCCCTTTCAGTGTTTTGACAGATTACAACTGAATTACCATGAATAAGAAAATGTTGGGGGTTAGAAACTGGAGAGGAGGAGACTACTTTCACTTCAGGGACATATTCAATACAAGCCTGAGCCTGATGATACTCAGCTTCATTTCAGTGTTCATCATGGCTAATCCTTAGTACAAATGAATATCCACACTTTTAAACAATCAAAGGTTAAAGACGACTCAGCCATTCATGTGATCTCATTATACTGTGCTGATTGCAGTACATCAGAGATATTTATAACCTTAGTTCATAAAGTTGAATTTCCAGTAAATGAGTTCCCTTTCCAAAGGTTAAATATTTATGTCCTTATTTTCCATCTGAAACAGTCTAAACTTAAGAACATGCGCTAATGAACCATCAGAGCCGTCTTTAGGAAGATAAATAAAAGTTTTGAGTTGGTATGCAGACTCCCAAAGCTACTGCTTGCACAACCTTCTTCTCACTGCCCATGTGTGGACTTTCAAAGTAGTTCATTGTCATGACAAAGACTTTAAACCATTATATTTATATAATCAGGCTCAACCTTGCTTGAGTGCAAAACAGCAGAAGTAATAATAATATTCTTTCTCTGCCTTTTTTCTACTGATCTTGAAGAGCCTGTACAGTTACTACCAAAGGAGAGAAAGCAATTAACCCTTTCAGCCTTTTTAGTTCTTATTCCAGGGACAGGTGTGTTGCTCTCAGAAGGGGATGCTTCGGAGAACCTAGGCCATCCTACTTTTATCCAGCAGTTAAAACTAATTCTGATCCAGCAGTCTTTGGTTCATTGATTTCTGGACTTGCAGTTCTCCCATTTACTGAATATGGCTGGAATCCAGTTTTTAGAGGTTACTAAAAGTGCTTTCTCTTTAAAGTAGTTCAGTATATAACAAGCCAGGTTGCACTTTCATTATCTTAAGCAATATAAAAGGTTAGTGGCCTTTATACACAAGAGTACTGTGACACTCTTTTCTAGAGGATGCTTAAAAAAAAAAAAAAAAAAAAAAAAAAAAGTAATGCATTTGTCTAATTCTGACCATGGTGATTTCTGGTTCAAAATGCTCAAAACTAAACCCTATAATATTGGAGACAAAGTAAAGAAGCAGTAGTGTTCAAAAGGCATTCAGGTTGTCAAGACACCTTGCAGTTACATGCCACAGGTGTATTTACACTAGAGGGGTCTTCATAGTAAGTTTTCTTCAAGCAGTAAATTTTGGATATTGGTTGAGATCTCAGCCATATTTCTGCTTGAAAAGCAACTGCTCACATTCCTTATATCTCAGAGGATTTGTCTCTGAAAATCTTTGCAGATGTAGAGATTTTAAATCCCCAGACAAACACAGAGTCCCCCAAACCAATCCAGAAGGTTTCTAAGATCGTGGACATTTTCTTCAGATTAGTCTCCTAGATTTGGGTTGTTCCACTTTTTTGTTTCTATCACTTACAGGCCTTTCCAGACATTCAGCGATCTCTCCATCTATAAATTCAAGCAGAAGAAATGTAGTGAAACTTTCAAGGTCACTAAGATTTTTCTTCATTTAGTAGAGCTATACCTGATGTAAATCTGTGCAGAGTGAAGAACCTTTCAGCTAGGATGCTGGTTCTGTAACTACTGCATGTTTGTCCTCATTACGAAAATACAAATTGTTCACTAAAACAACAATCTGAATCAGATCTTGCTGTATGAAGCCCCTAATTTTGGAAGAACTCAGGTCTAGAGTTCCTGCTAATGAACAGGGTTGTTGTACACTGGTGCATCCAGCTGTCCTCTTCAGTGGCTCTGGTGGCATCCCCAGGCCCTTGTGGAAGTGAAAACCCAGGTGACCTTTTTTCTGGTATTTCTTTTAAGCTGCTTTTCACCCCCGCAAAGGCCCTATAGGTCCTCATGCGATTACGTAAAGCAGATTAAATCTTTTAGGAGCGGTATAATCTTGCAGAGATGCAAAATATGTATTCCTTTCTCTTGCACATTTTTTTCCTCATGCTGCTTATAACAAAAGGAAAGGCATGTGGTAAAAGAAATGCCTTTCCTCCGGCATGCCGCAAGAAAAGCGCAGGAGAGATCAAAGATGTTGCCAAAACCCGGGTTCCCTGGAGAAGCAGGAAATTTGTTAAGTGATGTACCCAGGTGGTCCTAGAGGGATAATACGCGCCATGCTTCAGAGAAGGGAGAAAAAAATAGTACTACGCATTGTCAAACCTAGAAGATTATTTATCCTGAAGACGGCTGCCAGAGACTCAAGGTAACAACTTTGCAGTCATATGCGCTTTGATTCCCCCCTCTCCCCCACGCAGACTTACAGACTGATAGGCCAGGCAGGATGATTACAATTATCCACCTAGCATGAGGTGGTAATTTCATCAAATTGTGACATTCACTATGCCCGGCCCGGAACGTCTTTACAGGAAGACATCCAAGCACGGTGCCAATTGCATGGACAAAAATACGTCCTGGGGTTTTGTGTAGGCAGCGGAAGGGCGCTGGCATCTGCCGTACAGTCGGTGTGATAGATCCATGGTCTTTCCACCCCCTCCTTTAGAAAAATAGCGATCTGTGCTTAAATTTGGTTTATTTTTGAGGGACCGAGGTATTACTTTTTTTTTCCTCTCAGTCTGAAAATTATGGATGAATAATGATCTCCCAATTGCCCTTCACAATCACGATACAGCCAAAGAAGTTAATAAGCCACCTCTGTAACCCCCCTCCCTTCTCCGCACAGACATTTTTTTACCACATGGGTGAACACAAAGAAATAATCAGATAGGAGAATTTTCTTCTAAATTAGGCCTCTTGTTTGTAAACTGAAAGAGTGCTAATGCAGTTCAAACTCAGCTGTGTACCACATACGCACACTCGGCCCAGGAGTATTATAAAGAGTGGGAGAATAGGAGGTTTTGTTCTATTCTTCAGTCGCTTTCTGTATGAGAGGGCCATTCATTCAATCCCTGCGCTTCTCTCTCTCCATCCCTCTCCCTCTCTTTCTCTCCCTCTCTCTCCGTCTATTCCTCTCCATAATGCCAGCATTAGCTGCAAGCTGCTAGCTGTAAAAGTGCTTTGATGTTGACCTCTCACTGCCATTGACAGACCCTCATTGGTGGGTGAGTAGCAGAGCAATAAGGGCATGTGTAGGAGAAAAGAGGATGAAAGCCTGGACAGCTAGGAAGGGATAATATGAACAGATTCCTGCCTGTTCACTTAGTTTCTTTTTTTTTTTTTTTCAACTGGGTCTTCTGATTACAGAGGTTACGAACCAGTAAAACTTCAGAAATGACCACTGAAAGCCTGCTGTACATGCTGAATCAGATAATTGTTCCAGCTCTTGCCTTGTAAAATTAAATCAAGCCATGAACTAGGCAAGAGCACGTAGTGGAGTTGAAAACACTTTCCTGTTTAAGGCAATGACATAGCAGGGTTTTGTCTGATATGTACAGTAATAATACTGGGCAAGGGCAAGTAGCGTGTAAATGGCATGGGAGCAGGGCAGGGGGTGAGGGAGAGATGCCCATTCATGTTAATTGTTTCTCATCTGGTGCCAAAAGCTGAAGCAGAGGTCTCTCAGTTTAAAAGGATCAACATGCAAAGGTGCACCAGGAGATCAAAGGAATATAGAGGGATTTCTGCTCCAGGGAGCACATGTGTGCTCGCACATGTACAAACGCACACAAAACCTCTTGCTTCCCACGGTGCTCTCACATACAGAGCAAGGGGGACATTCTACACCCAGGTCACATCAGCAGCCTCCTGGCCCAAAAGGAGCGTTTCACCTTTCCAGAGAGCTGGAAGGTGGAGGGAGCGATCAGCAGAGCTCTCACGTTGATGCTGAATGTCTGCTAGTTTCCATGCCTGTACTTTGTGCTTAAGAAAGTAGCTTTAGATCTTCTACCTATTTGGGGCACGAAGCAGCATCGCTTCACACCCTGCAGCTCATCCTCCTTGGCAGCATTAGCCCATCAGACTCACCTAACTATTCTATCTGAGCTGCAGATCACCAGTTCAAACCTGGCCTAAGCCACTTGTGATGCACGTGCTGTCACGGGGTGGGGAGCTACCGGCTCCAACAAAATCCATCATTCGCTGGAAAAAGAAGGGACGGATGAAACTGGAAGCTGCAAACTGCCCTGTGCAGCATTAGTTAGAAAATATGTAGGCAATCTCAGCACTCAAATAAGAAGAACGTGAATAAGAAAGAAGCTATCACTGTTACCATCTATATTCAATTTCTTTTTAAAAAAAAAATTATAAGGAATGCAATGCATGCTCTTAGTCCAGAGACTTTTCACACAGTAATCTACTAGAAAGAAATCTTTCACTGAATGATTATTCACATTTTTAGAGGGGACAAACTTCTGTAGCACTTTTAAACTTACTGTCTGCATTTGCTACCAGGGAACTAATTCTCAAGTCAATTTCACAGATGGCTTGCTGTCATTGCTATACAATTCTATTTATTTGATAATAATTTTACAGCATTTTTCCAGAGGGATTTGGAATTACATGTCAGTTTGTAGCAGTTTTGAAAAGGTGTGTGAATACTACACTCAGTGAAAACTGTGCCTAAACTTTTTTTAATGGAAAATGCATTTTCAGTTCAAGCAAGAAATCTTGCTAGAATTGTCTTGGCCAAGTTTTACAGGTGCGCGTAGCCCTCTCTATTCTGATACTTTACCTTTTGCTTTTGTCAACCGGTGAAAAATAAAGGCTCTCTTTCCCCTTCCAACAAGAAATGAAATAGGACCTTGCTACATTTTTAAAATGGTACCAGTTTTTAACCTGAAAACAAAATGTAGAACATTTGAAATTTCATATTTGCTTTT